>CM055744.1:2837949-3287181 GCA_029465975.1 Dallia pectoralis
CACCATAGTATACAATGTGTTAAACCTATCAGTCATTACTCATGAATACACACTGCTGCAACATGCACCATAGTATACAATGGGTTAAACCTATCAGTCATTACTCATGAATACACACTGCTGCTGCATGCAAGATAGTATGCAATGTGTTAAACCTATCAGTCATTACTCATTACTACAGTGACTACACATGCTACTGCTGCAAGCACTAGCTAACATGCTAACGTGTAAACAGAGACCCAGAGAAAGAAGTTAAATCCATTCATTGCTGCAGGCTGTCTGAATGTATGCATAAACTTACAGTAGTAGCTAAACGCTAACGCTAGCTAACATGCTAACGATAGCTAGCGCGCTAACGCTAGCTAACATGCTAACGTGTAAACAGAGACCCAGATAAAGAAGTTACCCATCCATTCATTGCTGCAGGCTGTCTGAATGTATGCATAAACTTACAGTAGTAGCTAACGCTAGCTAAGATGCTAACGATAGCTAGCGCACTAACGCTAGCTAACATGCTAACGTGTAAACAGAGACCCAGATAAAGAAGTTACCCATCCATTCATTGCTGCAGGCTGTCTGAATGTATGCATAAACTTACAGTAGTAGCTAACGCTAGCTAACGCTAGCTAAGATGCTAACGATAGCTAGCGCGCTAACGCTAGCTAACATGCTAACGTGTAAACAGAGACCCAGAGAAAGAAGTTACCCATCCATTCATTGCTGCAGGCTGTCTGAATGTATGCATAAACTTACAGTAGTAGCTAACGCTAGCTAGCGAGCTAACATGCTAACGATAGCTAGCGCGCTAACGCTAGCTAACATGCTAACGTGTAAACAGAGACCCAGAGAAAGAAGTAACCCATCCATTCATTGCTGCAGGCTGTCTGAATGTATGCATAAACTTACAGTAGTAGCTAACGCTAGCTAGCGAGCTAACATGCTAACGATAGCTAGCGCGCTAACGCTAGCTAACATGCTAACGTGTAAACAGAGACCCAGAGAAAGAAGTTACCCATCCATTCATTGCTGCAGGCTGTCTGAATGTATGCATAAACTTACAGTAGTAGCTAACGCTAGCTAGCGAGCTAACATGCTAACGATAGCTAGCGCGCTAACGCTAGCTAACATGCTAACGTGTAAACAGAGACCCAGAGAAAGAAGTTACCCATCCATTCATTGCTGCAGGCTGTCTGAATGTATGCATAAACTTACAGTAGTAGCTAACGCTAGCTAGCGCGCTAACGCTAGCTAACATGCTAACGATAGCTAGCGCGCTAACGCTAGCTAACATGCTAACGTGTAAACAGAGACCCAGAGAAAGAACTTACCCATTCATTCATTCTTTCTTTGCTGCAGGATATGTCTGTGGCTGTTGATTGCAGTGTCTGTGGCTGTTGCCTGCCAGCCATGCCTTTGTCAGGAGGACCAGCTGTTCTCATCGATATCAGAGCGCGCTGCCTCCTCCCCCACCCCTTCCAGAATGTTCCTACTATTTAGCCAATCAACAACCAGAAAATGCTGCTTCACTGTCTATCATTTCAAAAGATTCAGACATGGTCGTATACTTTTAGCTCTACTAACCAGAGTTTTACTCACACAGTTTAAACAATTACATCATGAGAATCCTAAGAACCAGGCGGACATTTTGATGTATAACATGTATCTGTAACCCCAGAAATGTAGGCGCTATCACAATTTACAAACGAACAAAAAAACACAAAAATCGCTTTCAAATTAGAGTGGAGAAAATCACCGTTTCTATGGATGTCTATGGGGAGGCGCAAGTTGGAAACAAAAGGACATAACGAAATAAATATATATGTTACAGCTTATATTTGAACATTTTGAGTGACAGCACAAATAGATGAACGTTTTGATATGCCATTTGTGTGTAAAGGGTTGAAACTCAGGCAGCAGTAGCAGTTTACAAATGTTCTCTACATTTTCTGCTGAATGGGCTCTCACACTCTAGTTTTGAAGATTCCGTCAATGTATTTCAATGGGGATTAATTAGCGACATTATCGTTAATATTTCGTAAACTACATAACGAAACCTTCTACAAAACAATGCCAACTAAATAGAGTTCGGGACGCACATTTTGACACCTTTTTGTCCATCTAGTGCAAAAACTGTGGGAGGAGTAGGGGGGACAAAAATATAATAATAATAATATATATGTGAATTACAATATGTGTCCTTGACCATAGTCAAGCACACATAATAACTAGATAGCGTACAATTTCTGCTGAAATTGTGATGATGTGTGCTTGCGGCCACCCGTAGTCGACTGTGTACTGATATCAACTGCCAAACTGAGGTGACACTGCTGCTGCATGCACCATAGTATACAATGTGTTAAACCTATCAGTCATTACTCATGAATACACACTGCTGCTGCAAGCACCATAGTATGCAATGGGGGATGCCTAAAGGGAGGGAGAGCAAGCAGCAACAATTCACATGCTTTAGTATTGTATAAACGTAGTTAGTATTAACCTGGCAGTCAAGCTCAACAGGAAGTTACCATACAGGCCCCCTGTCTCATATCACTTTCCTGCCAGCCCTGACGCAGTGACTTTTGTTTTGTTATAGAATAAACATGGACTCATCAGGTAGCCTTCTTTAAAGAAGGGAAACCCTCAACAGTTTACATTAAATTACCAGTAATAGTTCATTGGTGGGGGGCAAGGTTTGCTTCACACCGGCTTCAAATGTTTTTCCTGGGCCTTTGCATCCTATCCTATCACCGTGACCTCTGTGAAAAAGAGAAGACAGTACAATGGACAGGAGTTTAGCACATGTTTAAATCTTCTCAGTTAATATGTACTTATTTTTATTGACTGGTTCATACCTCCGTCAAGTATACAATGTGTTAAACCTATCAGTCATTACTCATGAATACACACTGCTGCTACATGCACCATAGTATACAATGTGTTAAACCACCATAGTATACAATGTGTTAAACCTATCAGTCATTACTCATGAATACACACACTGCTGCAAGCACCATAGTATGCAATGTGTTAAACCTATCAGTCAGTGAATACAATGTGTTAAACACCATAGTATACAATGTGTTAAACCTATCAGTCATTACTCATGAATACACACTGCTGCTACATGCACCATAGTATACAATGTGTTAAACCTATCAGTCATTACTCATGAATACACACTACTGCTGCATGCACCATAGTAGCATATGTTAAAACAGTCATTATAAACTGCTAACTGCTGCTGCACGCTAGCATATGAAACAGCTATAAATGCTAAACATGCTAACGCTGTAAACTAAGAGAGAGACCCAGAGAAAGAACTTACCCATCCATTCATTGCTGCAGGCTGTGTCTGAATGTATGCATAAACTTACAGTAACGCTAGCTAGCGCGCTAACGCTAGCTAACATGCTAACGTGTAAAAGACCCATACCCATCCATTCATTGCTAAGGCTGTCTGAATGTATGCATAAAACATGCTAACGCTAGCTAGCGAGCTAACGCTAGCTAACATGCTAACGATAGCTAGCTAACATGCTAACGTGTAAACAGAGACCCAGAGAAAGAACTTACCCATTCATTCATTCATTCTTTCTTTGCTGCAGGATATGTCTGTGGCTGTTGATTGCAGTGTCTGTGGCTGTGGCCTGGCAGCTATGCCTTTGTCAGGAGGACCAGCTGTTCTCATCGATATCAGAGCGCGCTGCCTCCTCCCCCCGCCCCTTCCAGAATGTTCCTACTATTTAGCCAATCAACAACCAGAAAATGCTGCTTCACTGTCTATCATTTCAAAAGATTCAGACATGGTCGTATACTTTTAGCTCTACTAACCAGAGTTTTACTCACACAGTTTAAACAATTACATCATGAGAATCCTAAGAACCAGGCGGACATTTTGATGTATAACATGTATCTGTAACCCCAGAAATGTAGGCGCTATCACAATTTACAAACGAACAAAAAAACACCAAAAATCGCTTTCAAATTAGAGTGGAGAAAATCACAGTTTCTATGGATGTCTATGGGGAGGCGCAAGTTGGAAACAAAAGGACATAACGAAATAAATATATATGTTACAGCTTATATTTGAACATTTTGAGTGACAGCACAAATAGATGAACGTTTTGATATGCCATTTGTGTGTAAAGGGTTGAAACTCAGGCAGCAGTAGCAGTTTACAAATGTTCTCTACATTTTCTGCTGAATGGGCTCTCACACTCTAGTTTTGAAGATTCCGTCAATGTATTTCAATGGGGATTAATTAGCGACATTATCGTTAATATTTCGTAAACTACATAACGAAACCTTCTACAAAACAATGCCAACTAAATAGAGTTCGGGACGCACATTTTGACACCTTTTTTGTCCATCTAGTGCAAAAACTGTGGGAGGAGTAGGCGGGGACAAAAGTGATATAATAATAATAATAATAACTAGATAGCGTACAATTTCTGCAGAAATTGTGATGATGTGTGCTTGCGGCCACCCGTAGTCGACTGTGTACTGATATCAACTGCCAAACTGAGGTGACACTGCTGCTGCTGCGCCATACTATGCAATGTGTTAAACCTATCAGTCATTACTCATGAATACACACTACTGCTGCAAGCACCATAGTATACAATGTGTTAAACCTATCAGTCATTACTCATGAATACACACTACTGCTGCAAGCACCCTAGTATACAATGTGTTAAACCTATCAGTCATTACCAATGAATACACACTGCTGCAACATGCACCATAGTATGCAATGGGTTAAACTTATCAGTCATTACTCATGAATACACACTACTGCTGCAAGCACCATAGTATACAATGTGTTAAACCTATCAGTCATTACCAATGAATACACACTGCTGCAACATGCACCATAGTATGCAATGTGTTAAACCTATCAGTCATTACTCATGAATACACAGTTCTGCTGCAAGCACCATAGTATGCAATGTGTTAAACCTATCAGTCATTACTCATGAATACACAGTTCTGCTGCAAACACCATAGTATACAATGTGTTAAACCTATCAGTCATTACTCATGAATACACACTACTGCTGCAAGCACCACAGTATACAATGTGTTAAACCTATCAGTCATTACTCATGAATACACATTGCTGCTGCATGGACAATAGTATACAATGTGTTAAACCTATCAGTCATTACTCATGAATACACACTGCTGCTACATGCACCATAGTATGCAATGTGTTAAACCTATCAGTCATTACTCATGAATACACACTACTGCTACATGCACCATAGTATACAAATGTGTTAAACCTATCCGTCATTACTCATGAACACACACTGCTGCTACCTGCACCATAGTATCCAATGTGTTAAACCTATCAGTCATTACTCATACATACACACTGCTGCAAGCACCATAGTATACAATGTGTTAAACCTATCAGTCATTACACATGAATACACACTGCTGCTGCAAGCACCATAGTATACAATGTGTTAAACCTATCAGTCATTACTCATTACTACAGTAGTAGCTAACGCTAGCTAGCGCGCTAACGCTAGCTAACATGCTAACGCTAGTTGCGCGCTAACGCTAGCTAACATGCTAACGTGTAAACAGAGACCCAGAGAAATAACTTACCTATACATTCATTGCTAAATAACTTACCTATACATTCATTGCTGCAGGCTGTCTGAATGTATGCATACACTTAAAGTAGTAGCTAACGCTAGCTAGCGCGCTAACGCTAGCTAACATGCTAACGTTAGCTAGCGCGCTAACGCTAGCTAACATGCTAACATGTAAACAGAGACCCAGAGAAAGAACTTACCCATTCATTCATTCGTTCATTGGTGCAGGCAGAGTCTTTGTCTGTAACCAGGCAACTATGCCTTTGTCAGGAGGAACACCTGTCCTCATCGATATCAGAGCGCGCTGCCTCCTCCCCCCGCCCCTTCCAGAATGTTCCTAGTAATTAGTGTGTGTCAAAATGAATAGGAATCAGGCATGGTCGTATACTTTTAGCTCTACTAACCAGAGTTTTAATCACACAGTTTAAACAATTACACCATGAGAATCATAAGACCCAGGCGGACATTTTGATGTATAACATGTATCTGTAACCCCGGAAATGCAGGCGCTATCACAATTTACAAACGAACAAAGAAACACCAAAAATCGCTTTCAAATTAGAGTGGAGAAAATCACCGTTTCTATGGATGTCTATGGGGAGGCGCAAGTTGGAAACAAAAGGACATAACGAAATAAATATATATGTTACAGCTTATATTTGAACATTTTGAGTGACAGCACAAATAGATGAACGTTTTGATATGCCATTTGTGTGTAAAGGGTTGAAACTCAGGCAGCAGTAGCAGTTTACAAATGTTCTCTACATTTTCTGCTGAATGGGCTCTCACACTCTAGTTTTGAAGATTCCGTCAATGTATTTCAATGGGGATTAATTAGCGACATTATCGTTAATATTTCGTAAACTACATAACGAAACCTTCTACAAAACAATGCCAACTAAATAGAGTTCGGGACGCACATTTTGACACCTTTTTTGTCCATCTAGTGCAAAAACTGTGGGAGGAGTAGGCGGGGACAAAATTGATATAATAATAATAATAATAATAACTAGATAGCGTACAATTTCTGCTGAAATTGTGATGATGTGTGCTTGCGGCCACCCGTAGTCGACTGTGTACTGATATCAACTGCCAAACTGAGGTGACACTGCTGCTGCTGCACCATAGTATGCAATGTGTTAAACCTATCAGTCATTACTCATGAATACACACTACTGCTGCAAGCACCATAGTATACAATGTGTTAAACCTATCAGTCATTACTCATGAATACACACTGCTGCAACATGCACCATAGTATACAATGTGTTAAACCTATCAGTCATTACTCATGAATACACACTGCTGCAAGCACCATAGTATACAATGTGTTAAACCTATCAGTCATTACTCATGAATACACACTGCTGCTGCATGCACCATAGTATACAATGTGTTAAACCTATCAGTCATTACTCATGAATACACACTGCTGCAACATGCACCATAGTATACAATGTGTTAAACCTATCAGTCATTACTCATGAATACACACTGCTGCTGCCATAGTATGCAATGTCAGTCATTAAACCTATCAGTCATTACTCATCAATAACACTGCTGGGGATGCCTAAAGGGAGGAGAGCAAGCAGTTAAAATTCACATTCTTTAGTATTGTATAAACGTAATAGTATTAACCTGGCAGTCAAGCTCAACAGGAAGTTACCATACAGGCCCCCTGTCTCATATCACTTTCCTGCCAGCCCTGACGCAGTGACTTTTGATTTGTTATAGAATAAACATGGACTCATCAGGTAGCCTTCTTTAAAGAAGGGAAACCTCAACAGTTTACATTAAATTACCAGTACTAGTTCATTGGTGGGGGGCAAGGTTTGCTTCACACCGGCTTCAAATGTTTTTCCTGGGCCTTTCCATCCTATCCTATCACCGTGACCTCTGTGAAAAAAGAAGACAGTACAATGGACAGGAGTTTAGCACATGTTTAAATCTTCTCAGTTAATATGTACTTATTTTTATTGACTGGTTCATACCTCCCTGTCAAGTATACAATGTATAAAAACCTATCAGTCATTACTCATGAATACACACTGCTGCTACATGCACCATAGTATACAATGTGTTAAACCACCATAGTATACAATGTGTTAAACCTATCAGTCAATACTCATGAATACACACTGCTGCTGCATGCAAGATAGTATGCAATGTGTTAAACCTATCAGTCATTACTCATTACTACAGTAGTAGCTAACGCTAGCTAGCAGGCTAACGCTAGCTAGCAGGCTAACATGCTAACATGCTAACGCTAGCGGGCTAACGCTAGCTAACTTGCTAACGTGTAAACAGAGACCCAGAGAAAGAAGTTACCCATCCATTCATTGCTGCAGGCTGTCTGAATGTATGCATAAACTTACAGTAGTAGCTAAAGCTAGCGCGCTAACGCTAGCTAACATGCTAACGATAGCTAGCGCGCTAACGCTAGCTAACATGCTAACGTGTAAACAGAGACCCAGAGAAAGAAGTTACCCATCCATTCATTGCTGCAGGCTGTCTGAATGTATGCATAAACTTACAGTAGTAGCTAACGCTAGCTAGCGCGCTAACGCTAGCTAACATGCTAACGATAGCTAGCGCGCTAACGCTAGCTAACATGCTAACGTGTAAACAGAGACCCAGAGAAAGAAGTTACCCATCCATTCATTGCTGCAGGCTGTCTGAATGTATGCATAAACTTACAGTAGTAGCTAACGCTAGCTAGCGAGCTAACATGCTAACGATAGCTAGCGCGCTAACGCTAGCTAACATGCTAACGTGTAAACAGAGACCCAGAGAAAGAAGTTACCCATCCATTCATTGCTGCAGGCTGTCTGAATGTATGCATAAACTTACAGTAGTAGCTAACGCTAGCTAGCGCGCTAACGCTAGCTAACATGCTAACGATAGCTAGCGCGCTAACGCTAGCTAACATGCTAACGTGTAAACAGAGACCCAGAGAAAGAAGTTACCCATCCATTCATTGCTGCAGGCTGTCTGAATGTATGCATAAACTTACAGTAGTAGCTAACGCTAGCTAGCGAGCTAACGCTAGCTAACATGCTAACGATAGCTAGCGCGCTAACGCTAGCTAACATGCTAACGTGTAAACAGAGACCCAGAGAAAGAACTTACCCATTCATTCATTCTTTCTTTGCTGCAGGATATGTCTGTGGCTGTTGATTGCAGTGTCTGTGGCTGTTGCCTGCCAGCCATGCCTTTGTCAGGAGGACCAGCTGTTCTCATCGATATCAGAGCGCGCTGCCTCCTCCCCCCCCCCCTTCCAGAATGTTCCTACTATTTAGCCAATCAACAACCAGAAAATGCTGCTTCACTGTCTATCATTTCAAAAGATTCAGACATGGTCGTATACTTTTAGCTCTACTAACCAGAGTTTTACTCACACAGTTTAAACAATTACATCATGAGAATCCTAAGAACCAGGCGGACATTTTGATGTATAACATGTATCTGTAACCCCAGAAATGTAGGCGCTATCACAATTTACAAACGAACAAAAAAACACCAAAAATCGCTTTCAAATTAGAGTGGAGAAAATCACCGTTTCTATGGATGTCTATGGGGAGGCGCAAGTTGGAAACAAAAGGACATAACGAAATAAATATATATGTTACAGCTTATATTTGAACATTTTGAGTGACAGCACAAATAGATGAACGTTTTGATATGCCATTTGTGTGTAAAGAGTTGAAACTCAGGCAGCAGTAGCAGTTTACAAATGTTCTCTACATTTTCTGCTGAATGGGCTCTCACACTCTAGTTTTGAAGATTCCGTCAATGTATTTCAATGGGGATTAATTAGCGACATTATCGTTAATATTTCGTAAACTACATAACGAAACCTTCTACAAAACAATGCCAACTAAATAGAGTTCGGGACGCACATTTTGACACCTTTTTTGTCCATCTAGTGCAAAAACTGTGGGAGGAGTAGGCGGGGACAAAATTGATATAATAATAATAATATATATGTGAGATTACAATATGTGTCCTTGACCATAGTCAAGCACACATAATAATAATAATAATAATATATATGTGAGATTACAATATGTGTCCTTGACCATAGTCAAGCACACATAATTGACCATAGTCAAGCACACATAATAATAATAATAATAATATATATGTGAGATTACAATATGTGTCCTTGACCATAGTCAAGCACACATAATAATAATATATATGTGAGATTACAATATGTGTCCTTGACCATAGTCAAGCACACATAATAATAATAATAATAATATATATGTGAGATTACAATATGTGTCCTTGACCATAGTCAAGCACACATAATAACAAGTAAAACCACTAAGAGGAGCCAGAAACAAGCAAACAAAGGAAACCCAAACAAGAACACACGGGACACCACCGTGAATCATGACAGACTGCAATCTAAATGTCTTATTTCTGCTGGTTATATTGGTGACTTAAATAGAAATGTCTTATTTCCACTGGTGATATAGGTGACTACAGTCCAGATGTTTTATTTCTGCAGATGATGTAGGTCAGGGGTGTCCAAAGTTTTTTTAGTGAGGGCCAAATACAGAAAAATAAACAAAAGTGTGGGCCACACACTAGAGGTGACATATTGACACATGAATACTGTGTGTATTTCTAACTCACCTCTAATGTGAAGAACATTGCACTCAGTGGGAGCAGTGATGCTGTCCTTTGGATTGAAGGATGGCTGACATGTCAGGAGAAAGTTTGGTGGTTGAGACACGAAGGACTTTACAGAGATGGCTATCAGTCATTCTGTTTCTCTGCTTTTGTTCTGATTTAACAGAGAAAAAGTTTTTCACATATGTCTGTTGAGCCGAACAGGCTCATTATTCTTTTCGCGTGGCGTCTCATCAGAGGAAACTTGGCATTATCCAAACTCAGTCGGCCCTTCTCTTTCAAAAGCTGGTCGATTTCTGATCTCAGCTAATAAAACTGCTGCAGCAGAGAGCCGCGCACATCAGAGTGGTAGTGTACATACCCATATTCAGCATCCAGATCAGAGTGGTAGTGTACATACCCGTATTCAGCATCCACATCAGAGTGGTAGTGTACATACCCATATTCAGCATCCAGATCAGAGTGGTAGTGTACATACCCATATTCAGCATCCAGATCAGAGTGGTAGTGTACATACCCATATTCAGCATCCACATCAGAGTGGTAGTGTACATACCCATATTCAGCATCCAGATCAGAGTGGTAGTGTACATACCCATATTCAGCATCCACATCAGAGTGGTAGTGTACATACCCATATTCAGCATCCAGATCAGAGTGGTAGTGTACATACCCATATTCAGCATCCAGATCAGAGTGGTAGTGTACATACCCATATTCAGCATCCAGATCAGAGTGGTAGTGTACATACCCATATTCAGCATCCAGATCAGAGTGGTAGTGTACATACCCATATTCAGCATCCAGATCAGAGTGGTAGTGTACATACCCATATTCAGCATCCACATCAGAGTGGTAGTGTACATACACGTATTCAGCATCCACATCAGAGTGGTAGTGTACATACCCATATTCAGCATCCAGATCAGAGTGGTAGTGTACATACCCATATTCAGCATCCAGATCAGAGTGGTAGTGTACATACCCATATTCAGCATCCAGATCAGAGTGGTAGTGTACATACCCATATTCAGCATCCACATCAGAGTGGTAGTGTACATACCCATATTCAGCATCCAGATCAGAGTGGTAGTGTACATACCCATATTCAGCATCCAGATCAGAGTGGTAGTGTACATACCCATATTCAGCATCCACATCAGAGTGGTAGTGTACATACCCATATTCAGCATCCAGATCAGAGTGGTAGTGTACATACCCATATTCAGCATCCAGATCAGAGTGGTAGTGTACATACCCATATTCAGCATCCAGATCAGAGTGGTAGTGTACATACCCATATTCAGCATCCAGATCAGAGTGGTAGTATACATACCCGTATTCAGCATCCACATCACTTAGGAAAGCTTGAAATTGTCTGTGGTACAGTCCTCTAGCTCGAATTATGTTGACAGTTTTTACAACAGTGTTCATCACATCGCCCAGCCGGACAGTCTTGGCACACAGTGCTTCTTGGTGGATTATACAGTGCATGCTAACAGCCTCACCTCCACTCTTTTACCTTGGCGCACACCATCCATGCCATTCCTTTGCGCTCGGCCGACAGCAAACATCATCTACTCCCTGCAAAAACATTAACAGCTGCGCGGTGTCTGTGGCATCTGTGCTTTCATCGCATGCTATCGAGTAAAAATCAAAAGCACTAGCTTAGTCTCTCAGCTGAAGTTTCAAGTTAGCTGACAAGTCCTCGATTCTCCGCACCACTGTATTTCTGGATAAGCTCACGTTGTTGAAATCCTGCACTTTTTCCGGGCACATTATTTCTGTGACTTTGATAGGCACTGCTTTATGAAATCACCGTCTGAGAACGGTTTGCTGTGCCGGGCAATAAGTTTAGCGACTTCATAGCTTGCGTTTTTTGCGTTTTACTGTATTTTGTTAGCATGAAAAAAAACTGTTGTTGAGCTTGCATGCTAGCTGCCATTTGCTTGACTTTCTGCGTTCGTTCGGCACCGGGGTACAATGTGTAGCTCTGATGTTTGGTCTCATAGTGCCGATGGACATTATACTCTTTCATCACAGCAACATCTTCATTGCAAATCAAACAGATACACTTTCCGCTGATTTCTTTGGAGAAATATTGATTTTCTCACTGTGTTTGAAATCTTCTACACTCACTTGCTATTTCGCGTTTCTTTGGTGCTGCCATTTCTGGTGACTCGCGGTAAAAGTTTTTCTTTGATTAATTTTGTTTAGTGGAGAAGCACCGTTTCCGTGGCTGGCTCCATGTTGAAACTGAGAAATGCAACAAAGTTGAGCTCAATCTTCTTGTGCGGGTCATATTCAATTATATTACTTTGGACACCCAGGATGTAGGTGATCCAAAACAGATTTTTTATTTCCACTGGTGATATAGGCGACTACAGTTCAGATGTTTTATTTCTGCAGATGATATAGATGATCACAACACAGATTTTCTATTTCCACTGGTGATATAGGTGACTACAGTCCAGATGTTTCATTTCTGTTGGTGATATTAGTGACTACAATCCAAATGTCTTATTTCTGCAGGTGATATAGGTGATCACAACACAGATGTTTTTTTTTCCACTGGTGATATAGGTGACTACCGTCCAGATGTTTTATTTCTTTTGGCAATATAGGTGATCTCAACACAGGTGTTTTATTCCCGCTGGTGATGTAGGTGACTGCAGTCCAGATGTCTCCATGCTGTTGTCTTGCTTTGCTGGCTCTTGTCTCCCTTACTCTGGCTGCCAACCCTGGAGTTAAAGTCATTCTCACGGAGAAAGCCATTGAATATGGTAGGTGTTACACTGCACTAGAGCACAGTGAGTCTGTGTATCGGCATTATTTTGCAGGTCATGTATTTCAGACTGGCCCTTTGGCCCAAATCTCCTGCTATCATTTCCTATCCACAGGAAAACAGATTGGGATGGCAACTCTGCTGAAGAAACTTAAGACTATTCATATACCAGACATGGCTGGCACACAGGACTTGTCTCCCATTGGCTCGGTCAAGTACAGTTTGACAGAGTAAGGAACTTGATACTTGACCTAAATAACTATTTGAAAAAAACATGTTCAATTGTCTGCATTTCATATGTTAGCTGACACTTTTCTGTCAACTGTGTCCCTGAGTACTTGGTTTTGTCTAACAGAATGAATATAGTGAATCTGGGCCTGCCCCAGTCTGATTTGACGCTGGTACCGGGTACTGGAATCCGCTTGTCTATTACTAATGCCTTCATCAACCTGCATGGGAACTGGAGGGTTCAATACCTCAGTTTTATGTGAGTACATTCGAGGGACCCAAGCCGGAACAATATAATGCACACCCAAACCAGGGGCCTCATGTATAAATGCTGAATACGCACAAAAGAAGACAAACGCTGCTCTCTACGCAATAGTTCGGATTTATTAAAGCAAACTTGCCGGGACACTCTGACCCAGGCGTACACACAGAACCCGGTGAAATTAGAAATGGCGACATCGTCGGAACTGTGTGAAAATGCAGACCATTGTGCAAAATACATCGAGATATTTCCTGCCATTAATATCGAGAGTTTACAAAGCCATTTTTACAATTAACAGCCTACACAAACAACTGTTTGATCAATCTGCAAAAACAAACATATGAAATATATAAAATATAAATATATATAATATCAAATATATAAAACAAGATATACATAAAACAAGATATAACATCAATTAAAATGAATATTTACTTCAAATATGTTCTACATATAACTTAAATATGTTCTGTAATTATATTGTCATGTTGTGCAATTCATCCTCATTAATAATATGGCTAACAGAACAAAATCGTGTATAAAACTGATATTCTTGTCGATGCCTCCGTCTGACGGAGCAGATAGATGGAGAGATGGATATATATAAATATATAGATAGTCTTTATTGTCCACTGGGGAAAGTGTATTTCATAGTATAGATGTCGTTATCAGCTACAGATACATAGTGTTCATGTATATGCCTTTAGTTGGTTCTATTTTAAATGTGTTTCATTGTGACGCATGTCTTAACCCCTTTGAAATGTGCAATACCTTTTATATGCGCAGAACTATTTCCCATTTACAATTACATTATTATTATTATTACTACAGATGTAACTTATCAAATACAATCTAATGGATGGTTATAAACATGCCATCACAATGCGTAATGATGCACAATGGCTGATCTTGCGATGTTAGAAGCATATTCAGACAGCAAGAAAGCTTTCATAAATCGAAAACATTTTCATTCGATTAATGTCCAAATCATTTGTGTCACAGCATCAGCAACATTTTGCCAAATCAGCCTTTTGGCATTAGTGATGCCCACATTGTGCCCTACAAACAACATGTTCTCCTCTCCTTTTGGCATTAGTGATGCCCACATTGTGCCCTACAAACAACATGTTCTCCTCTCCTTTTGGCATTAGTGATGCCCACACTACACTGTGTCCTACAGACAACATTTTCTCCTCTTTTCTACCTCTCCAACAGAAAACTTCACATTGAGTAACGTTATTTTTCCGGTTTTCCTCCAAGTTTGCCATGATGTCTCAATCAATGAATATTAATTTAGGGCGTTTCTTTGACTATTTATGGGCAAATATGGGCTTGAAATTAAGCCGCAAAAGCTGCGCCACATTGAAGTTCATTGTGATTCATTAACCGAAAACGGCGTAGTATTTTTGTTCATACGTACATCCTACGTTTCCTACGGCCACTTCTGACACAAATCGTACGCCAAGTTTTATACATGAGGCCCCAGGAATATAACAACAATGAATAACCTATTCCTGGTTCTGTCAATAGTTTAAATACGTTATTTTCCCGGTTACTTAGCCATGACAGTGGCTCCTTCGACCTGGAGTTGAGTGGACTGACAATCACTGACAGTTTTGCCATCCAAAATGATGAGACTGGCAGGCCAACTGTCAGAAGTCTCAGCTGTGAGGCTAATGTAGCCAGTGCCAGCATTGAGTTCCATGGTGGAGCCAGGTAAATGAATAATATGGACAGCAAAGTATACCGATCAAATTGTTGTTGTGCTTAGTGTCGAGTAGAAAAGCATCATCAAACGGACTGAAATAACAGAAATCTTTTGGTTCCTGTTTTTCAGTTGGCTTTACAACCTTTTTAGTTCCTTTATTGACACGGCCCTGCGAGGTGCTTTACAGAATCAGGTGAGAGACGGCTTAATGTAGTATCACTGACTCAATTATCTTTAACATTGACAACACGGTACAGTTGATCTGTTCTGACACAAATGTATTCCTGGTGATTGTTACAGATCTGTCCCCTATTGGCTGATTCCATTAATGACATGAACCAACAACTCAAAAGTCTCAACAGTAAGATGTTTTGTACATTCAGAACAATATATTAATCTGTTAGTTAACTATTGTTATTCTGGGGCTACCAAACTCTAACTAATTCATGTTTCTATCTCATCTTATAGTTCTAACCAAAGTAGACAATTATGCTGAAATTGATAATGCCATGGTGACATCACCTAGCATTTCTAAATCCTCCATTGATTTGGGCCTAAAGGTGAGAGTTCAGATGAGCCTTCAGTACCCATGGTCTTGCTCAAAGCATCTCCTCGTGATGTTGATGGTTGATCGCATGGTGAACCTCATCGTCCTGGCTCACCCAGTTATGAGAGTGCCGATGTGAACCGGCAGAAGTAGAGCCACCATATATTCAGACGAAATCTTTATCTGTCTCATCTGTTTTGTCTGTCTGTAGGGTGAGTTCTACAATATCGGGAAGCACCAAGAGCCACCGTTCTACCCTGGGCCCTTCTCCATGCCTCCTCTGGTCAACAACATGATCTACATTGGGGTCTCTGAATTTACAGCCAACTCAGCAGGATTTGTGTACAACAACGCTGGAGCACTTAGCCTTCGTGTCACTGATGAGATGGTGAGGGGTTTCTCCCAATTTAATCTCAGTTCATGTCAGGCTCATCCACACATTGTAAAATCAGTCCTGTTTGCTCTAATTCCCACTGGCAGATCCCCCAACAATCTCCCATCCGGCTGAACACCAAAGCCTTTGGAGTCTTTATACCTGAGGTGATAAACCCAACAAAACCACTAAACAACGTAACATTCTGAATATTTCGTGACAGTCTGTCCAGGGATGGAAATGTGCTATTGTTCAATAAAAGTCTCATCTGTTATTGTATTTTAGAGGATATCACAGATAAATCTTCCTCCGTTTTTTCAGATTGCAAAACGTTTTCCTGACTTGATGGTGGAGCTGCTGGTTAAGACGGATAAGATGCCCACTATCTCCTTCCAGGCTGACAATGTGACTGTCCAAGCCAGCAGCACCATGACGGCCTACGCCGTTCAGACCAACGGCACTTTGTCCCCGCTCTTCATCCTCAACATGGTTAGTCACTATGTCAGGAAATGCGAACCAAAGACTGTAACTGTGACAATTAACTCCATGAGCTCTCTCTGCAGGAGGGTAGTGTCAGTGCTCGACTTAAAGTTACTGGAGCAAAGCTGTCCGGGTCAACTACTCTGAACAAGTGAGTATACTATTATAACAACGCAAAAGGAGACCAAATCCCACAATATATTAATGAAAATGTATTCTGTCACAGGTTTGAGGTTGCTCTTGGTACTAGTTACGTGGGACCATTTCAGGTAAGAATGAGAGCTTATAATTACACATAACTTGCTTTACAAGAACTTCAACACTAACTGTTGCAATATTTTATCCATCAGGTTCAATCTTTTGAAAATATCTTGATAATAGCTCTGAAAGCTTTTGTCATACCAAAGATCAACAGTAAGGGCGTCATTCATTTATTTAGATTAATAGTTTTTTTCTCCAAAAGGCGAGTGGAATAAAGATGTTTTTATCGTTTAGCTCGTCTAGAGATGGGCTTTCCCCTTCCCGCTATAGGAAAGATGGAACTTCTCAACACTAATCTGCAAGTTCTGAAGGTAGCCTACATGATTTATCTAAGAACAAATGGTCTACACACTCTTTAAAATTTCAGAAAACATAGTAAAAAAACTAAGTATCAAAAGTGTGGATGCCTTGGTTTCATAATTGGGCTTGTAACAGTGTTAATTATTGAATAACCAAATTACACATTTTTGTAGAAATGTTATTTTCCATTGCCTGACATTGGCTGAGTGAAGATTTTCTTAAATGTTTTCAGGTTGCAAAATGCCTGTTAGACTTGAGTAAAGTTGTTCAACTTGCCACAATAATTAAGTTCTAAAGTGGATTCTGAAAGTATTAAGATCCATTTACTTTATTCTGATATTATTTGCATGTACCTAAGTATTCAAACTCTTTGCCCTGACACTCTAAATTGAGCTCAAAGGAATTCTATGTCCTTTGATCATCCTTGAGATTGTCAAGTTCTAGCTCATAAAAAATGGAGCCCAACTATGGCAAATTCAATTGATTGGACATGATTTAGAAAGACACACACTTGTCTAAAAAGCAGAATTTCCTATAAGGGTTTGTAGGCATCAATGTGTCTCTTTTACTGTGATCAGCATACATATATCTCACTATAATCACTTTTACTTCCAGGACTGCATGGTGATTGGGACAGATGTTCGCTTCCCATCATAATTGTTACGTAAATTCTACTTCAAGAAATCATAGATCAATGATCATACATCAAATCCACGAGCAAATTCATATTTTTATTTTTTTGATCAAAGTGAATTGTGCGTATTCATTTAAAATCGACAACGTTTTTAAAGCACACATATTTTCCAATCATTATTTTCAGTACTCAACCACTGTCCAGTTATTTAATTTGAATATGTTTGATCAATAAATGCTTTGAATTTGACCCCTTTCTTCATCAGCTTTATGTCCGTATAATGTCTGTGGTAAAGTCTTTGTGTCACGGGGCTGTGTGTGTTGTGTCATTTGGAAAGGACGAAGCCAGGCGCAGCAACGAGTAGATAACTGTAGAGGTATTTTAATGTAACCACTATGTTATGCAAAAGCCTAACAACAAATCTCTCACAGGTGCTAGTACTTCAATAAAATAACTAATTATGCGACGCAGTGCAGATGAGCAAGAATGATTTCCAAACAGAAGTACATAAATGTACATTTCTTTAGACAGCTCACATCAGCCACGAGTAACATACAACAATGCCACACAAAGACATGAACATCACAGGGGACCATTTTACTCTATTAATGAGAGAAGGGCACCAGGTGTCTGTGATGACGGGACAATACTGTGAAAAGGAGGGGGGGGAACAGTGGCAGCTAGAAGGCCGGTGAAGACAAACGCCGAAGCCTGTCCGCAGGTGGCAGTAGAATGGCTACGGAAAGAGCTCTGAAACTTTGTCCATCAAGCTGGTTTTGTAACTAGCTATTCCCTGGTAAGGACGACAAACAAATAGTTATGTGTGCTTGACAATGGTCACATATTGCAATCTTACATATATAATTACATATATAATTATTATACCACTATACCCTATCTGCTCCCACAGTTTTTGCATTACATGGACAAAAAAGGTCAACATTTGTGTCCCAAACCCTATTTTGTTGCAATTATTTTGTAGGAGGTTCCGTTCGTTAGTTTACAATCTGGTCGCTAATTAATTCCCATTGAATTACATTGACGGAACGTTCAAGAATAGAGAGTGAGTGCTGCTTACACTGAAAATGTGAAAAACATATGTAAACTGCCGCTGCTCCTACAGTTTCAAGTCCACACACACAAATGTCATATCAACATGTTCAGCTATTTGTGCTGTCACTACAAATGTCAATATATACACTGTAATATGAATAGTTTTTACGTAATGGCCGTTTTCTCCCTTACTCGTGCCTCCCCATAAACAGCCATTGTGAGCCTTTAAATAGCCACTTCACCGATTTTACAGCGAAACACAAGAGCTATGAGTGTGAAAATGTTTATATTATGTTTAAAAACAATAAAAGTTCAAAGTTTATAATGTATTACGTTGATTTACAAAAGAGTACAGGGAAATATGAAGAAATGTATATACTTTTATTAATTACAAATATTCTCGGAACTTGGGATGGTTGATAGCCCGCAGCCACTGTTTGCACCGCTCTAAATGTTCAACGGGAAAACGATGGAAACTAACTACATGTCCTTTCCTTGTGTTGGATGTACATCCCGGTACAACGCAAGGCTAGTATTTAAATTACATTATCAAGAAATTCGTCACGGAGACTCATGTTAACCGGTGTCTTCTGTTTTCCAGTCAATTAGCTAGTAGCTAGCCTTCCCTTCTGCCTGCCCTCTCGAGCCGGTAGGCGTGGCTTGGGACTGGACTCGTAGAGCAGCGAAACAAGTGCATTCTGGGATTTGGTGTATTTCATCCACATGAGCCAAAAACACATTTTTATCTTTTTCTCTGCCTAGAAGGCACCTATTTCAAAAATGCTTTCACATTTCTACTACATAAGTGACCATGATAAGTGAGAAAAAATATTTTTTTTTCGGTGAAGTTGCCCTTTAAATCTAGCCTCTAGAAATGCTTGGGCAGATAGTCGTTTTTTGCCTGTTTGTAAGCTCTGATAGCGCCTACAGTTTTGACAATACAGAGACATATTATAGATTAAAACGTCGGCCTGGTTTTTATGAGTCCCACTGTGTAAGTATAAACTGTGAGACTTATAGTTTTGATAGTATAGCTGGTAGAATAAGACCATGCGTGAATCTATTCAAATAACACTGTTTGCTTTGTTACAGCAAGCTACTGGTGTATTTTGAATGTGTGTATAGCCCGACTACATCAGCCCGCCTGATCTTCAATCTACCAAAGTTCTCCCACGTCACTCAGCTGTTCCGCACACTACACTGGCTCCCGGTCGAAGCACGCATCCACTACAAAACCATGGTGCTAGCCTATGGGGCAGTAAGAGGAACCGCCCCCTCCTACATCCAGTCACTAATCAAGCCGTACACACCCACGCGAGCACTTCGTTCTGCTACCTCAGGCCTCTTGGTAGTGTCATCCCTACGGGAGGGCAACTCCCGATCTGCTCAGTCTAAATTGTTCTCCGTGCTTGCCCCGCAATGGTGGAACAACTCTACTCTGGAGATCAGATCATCGGACTCTCTACCAATCTTCAAAAAACGTCTAAAAACATTCCTCTTCAAACTGTACCTCCAGTAGCTCCATGAATGGAGCTCCACAACTCTTGCCTGTTCGAAACTTCACTACCGAATCATTCCTCTACGATCATCAACCATTCCTCCTCTCCTAGCACCCCTTCTATCTCTAGCACTTCCCCCTGCACCCACCCAGGAACAATGTACTTATTGCCTTTTTGATGTGTGTTTTAGCTACATGTGAAATGCCTGCACTTATTGTAAGTCGCTCTGGATAAGAGCGTCTGCTAAATGTGCAAAATGTAAATGTCTCGCAATCATTTGTGTGGGAATACTTGATTTTCTTATTCACATATTTTAAAATGCTTTTGACAAATAATACATTCCAATTTTTGCATACTTGGTAATAAAACACGTCATCAGTATACATCGTTTTTTTAAAGTTGTAGTGATAAAGTTAAGCTATTTTATATAAATACGTTGTGTGTGCGCGGCCATGTTTGTTTACATTGAAATGCAGGCTGGGAGTCTTAAGGTCTATCCAACGTAAGATAATAATATACAGATGATTCACAAATCGGTAAGTTGATGCTAATATCATTCATTTTTGTGCCTGTGTCTTTTTATCCTGGACAATAGAAAACAACTAATATTATGTTTAGCAGCCTATTTTAATTTTAGAAAAATATGACCATTAGTGTTGGTGCGTGTTAGGAAACGTGTAGATTCTCTCTTTCTGAGGGAATCTCTCGAAGTTCCGTCAACAAATAGCCAGATTATAAATGGTTGTGGAAGCATCATGTTGTGGGGGATTGGTGCACTTCATAAAATAGATGGCACCATGATGTGTATACATTGAAGAACTTCACAAGACAACAGTCATGAAGTTAAAGCTTAGTCGCAAAAGGGTCTTGCAAATGGACAATGACCCCAAGCATACTTCCAAAGATTTGCGGCAAAATGGCTTAAGGATAACAAAGTCAAAGTATTGGAATGGCCATAACAAAGATCTGATCTCAATCCTAATGAAAATGTGTTGGTGTGTGCAAATACAGCCGGACAGAGTGTTATGTTTCCATCCACGAAAAACACAATACATTATTTCTTCAGGGCACCGAGAAAAGGGAAAAAATGAGCAGGCAGGGAAGTGCAACAGGTGGTCAGTCAGGCAAGGCGAAACTACAGGTTTATAACTGTTATTTCACCCACAAGGCCTTGCAACTATATAATCAATCAGATAATGCATGCACACTGCCTGCTTGCTCAACTCCCAAATCGCTCAAACTTTGACGAGCTGTCAAAGAGCCTTCCTTTGCATGCACACAGACAGGGCCAGCTCTGGCACTTTTGGTGCCCTTGGCGAGACCTGTGGACCGTGACTACAATTTTAAAATATGACGATTTTATTGGGAAAATGTCCATACTATATGTACAACTCCAAAGTGTATAAATGAACACAATATATAAATAGAACACCACAATAAAATGAACTCACTACTCTACAATAAATAACAGAATTTCAGCTACATAAAGCTACTACAACCTACCCATCTTTAACGTGAAATGAAGAAAATAATTAAGCAATCTATATCAATCTGATAGACAGCTCATAAGAACGTTGATAATAACTTTGGTAATTGATTTGCGAACTGTATACTAACTAGCTAGCTAGTGCTAGATTAGCTTGATAAGATATTCAACATATTAGCTACTGTAATAAACAAGTCGGTAATCATAACGTAAATTACCTCTACTTAGATTTTTTTTCTTTTTCTCCCCTGTGCACCTGAGAGTTTTGGTGCTCTCTGCAATTTTTTTTGCTGCGTGTCAGAAGTAATGAGTAGTGCGTGCCCATCCCCACTGCCACCAACCACCAGGTACAGGTTCAACAATCTGTGAAACATTCTTTCATGAATTAATTTTTAGAATTACAATTCACACAATTCATTTTTAAACACTGTTCTGCCCTACAAACAACACAGGCCACTTTTAGTTAATGTTATATTTATCCTTTGTGCAATTTGACCTTCCAAACCCGGAAGTGTTATCTCAGTCACCATTTTTGTCACATGTGAGAAGAGGCTCATCTAAAGTCATCCTTTGTTTGTGTGCTTCGCGTAGCATTGCCTGTGAGTATTTTGTTGCATCTTAAGTTGATCTTGCAATATAGGGTTATATTGTGCGTTGGTTATGTTTTAAAAGTATAATTATTCTGTGTGCTAAAATTAATAGCTTAGTTGAGTCTGTGTTTGGATCTATCGTAACTAGATGGCATGTTCGTAAAATTACTACTGTAATCTTAATGTGGTGGCTAGGGTTGTGCCGATGGACGATATCATCGTCCATCGTGATGGTTGACCGACATCACCGTGATGCCACGCCCCCCTTGCGAGTCCAGTGTTTCTCAAAGCGTAGGGCAGTTACGGGAGATCAGCAGGAAAAAAACTGCTGTTACGTTACTAGTACGGCGTTCTAGAGCTTGAAGGCGGTTAGCGCTCTACCTTTATAAAGAGTCAACGAACGGCATTTACACTGAATCGTTCTTCTTTAGACTATTGGAACAAGCCCAACATTGAAGTTACTCAAAAACTCCTCTTCAGCGGACCGAATCATAAGCTGCTATTGTGAACTCGGGACTACACTGCTGTGCGCTCTGATGAGAAGACCAACAAGAAGCTGAGCTTGTGATGCACTCCCCAAAGCTGCTATATGGGCGCTTTTATATAGTGACCATCCAAAGCATCACGACACTTAACTATTTAAATGTTGTTAATTTAAATTAAAAGTTAAAGTTCTGGTCTATTATTCTCTCTTTTTTAAGTGTAAAGGGGGGCGCGACCAAAAATGTTCGAGAACCACTGACTAATCCTCATCTCTTCTATAGTTAGTTATTATAAAAACGTTGCAGGGAGTGCTCTGTAAATTAAATGTAAAATATAACTAATGCATATATGCTATTTAAAATACTGTATAGTCTATGCTAGAGATGTGACGTGTTCTGTCTGTACCGTGTCAGGCAGGCACATATATATCCTCATGTTGTCTTTTTTGCATGTCTTACAAACATTACATAACTTAAATAATTTAATTTTTATATTAATGAATTATTAGTAGCCTAGTGTCTCAGCAAATCTTGCTCATTGTCACAGCTCCTCATGTGACTCGATCCACTGAAGCAGCAGTTTAAATTACTTCAGCGAACGTCAAATAACTTTTGTCTGGTTAATACTTTTAAAGACAATTTGCCTTGGCCGATGGCCATAATGTCAAATCAAATGAAAGAATGAATGTGATTCTGATATCTCATCTCATCATCTCATCTTCAACCGCTTATCCGGGGTCGGGTCGCGGGGGTAGCAGCTCTAGCAGGGGACCCCAAACTTCCCTTTCCCGGGCAACATTAGCCAGCTCTGACTGGGGAATCCCGAGGCGTTCCCAGGCCAGTGTGGAGATATAATCTCTCCACCTAGTCCTGGGTCTTCCCCGAGGTCTCCTCCCAGCTGGACGTGCCTGGAACACCTCTCTAGGGAGGCGCCCAGGTGGCATTCGTACAAGATGCCCGAACCACCTCAACTGGCTCCTTTCTATGCAAAGGAGCAGCGGCTCTACTCCGAGTTCCTCTCGGATGACTGAGCTTCTCACCCTATCCCTAAGGGAGAGGCCAGCCACCTTTCTGAGAAAACCCATTTCGGCCGCTTGTACCCGCGATCTAGTTCTTTCGGTCATGACCCAGCTTTCATGACCATAGGTGAGGGTAGGAACAAAGATTGACCGGTTTCGGCTCAGCTCTCTTTTCGTCACAACGGTGCGGTGAAGCGAATGCAACACCGCCCCCGCTGCTCCGATCCTCCGACCAATCTCCCGCTCCATTGTTCCCTCACTCGCGAACAAGACCCCGAGGTACTTGAACTCCTTCACTTGGAGTAAGGACTCATTCCCTACCCGGAGTAGGCACTCCACCGGTTTCCTGCTGAGAGTCATGGCCTCAGATTTAGAGGTGCTAACCCTCATCCCAGCCGCTTCACACTCGGCTGCGAACCGATCCAGTGAGTGCTGAAGGTCACCGACCGATGAGGCCATCAGGACCACATCATCCGCAAAAAGCAGTGATGTGACCATCAGCCCACCGAACGGGAACCCCTCCCCCCCATGACTACGCCTTGATATCCTGTCCATGAATATTACAAACAGGATTGGTGACAAAGCGCAGCCCTGGCGGAGGCCAACCCCCACCTGGAACGAATCCGACTTACTGCCGAGGACACGGACACAGCTCATGCTTTGAGCGTACAGAGATTGGATGGCCCTGAGAAGAGACCCCCTCACCCCATACTCCGCAGCACCTCCCACAAAAGATCCCGGGGTACCCGGTCATACGCCTTCTCCAGATCCACAAAACACATGTAGACTGGATGGGCATACTCCCAGGCCCCCTCCAGGATCCTTGCGAGAGTAAAGAGCTGGTCCGTGGTTCCCGGCCAGGACGAAAACCGCATTGTTCCTCTTCAATCTGAGGTTCGACTATTGGCCGAACCCTCCTTTCCAGCACTTTGGAGTACACTTTACCAGGGAGGCTGAGGAGTGTGATACCTCTGTAATTGGCACACACTCTCTGGTCCCCCTTTTTAAAGAGGGGAACCACCACCCCGGACTGCCACTCCTCTGGCACTGTCCCAGACTTCCATGCAATGTTGAAGAGGCGTGTCAACCAAGACAGCCCTTCCCCACCCAAAGCTTTTAGCATTTCTGGACGAATCTCATCAGTCCCTGGGGCTTTGCCACTGTGGAGTTGTTTGACTACCTCAGCGACTTCCCCCAGGGAAACTGACGATGACCCTCCATCAGCCTCCAGCTCTGCCTCTGTACTAGAGGGCGTGTAGGTCGGATTCAGGAGCTCCTCAAAATGCTCTTTCCAGCGCCCGATCACATCATCAGTTGAGGTCAACAGTGTCCCATCCTTACTGTACACAGCTTGGATGGTTCCCGTTTTCCCCTTCTGAGGTGCCGAACGGTTTCCAGAAGCATTTTGGTGCCGACCGAAAGTCCTTCTCCATAGCTTCTCCAAACTTCTCCCACACCCGCTGCTTTGCCTCTGACACGGCAGCGGCTGCAGCCCTTCGGGCCTGTCGGTACCCTGCAACTGCCTCCGGAGTCCCCAGGGCTAGCATATCCCTGAAGGCCTCCTTCTTCAGTCGGACAGCTTCCCTGACCACCGTGGTCCACCACGGTGTTCTAGGGTTACCACCCCTTGAGGCACCTAGGACCTTGAGACCACAGCTCACCGCCGCAGCTTCAGCAATAGAAGCTTTGAACATTGCCCACTCAGGTTCAATGCCCCCAACCTCCACAGGGATGCCTGAAAAGCTCCGCCGGAGGTGTGAGTTAAAGATCTTTCGGACAGGGGCCTCCTCCAGACGTTCCCAGTTCACCCGCACTACCCGTTTGGGCTTACCTGGTCTGTCCAAAGTCTTTCCCCACCCTCTGATCCAACTCACTACCAGATGGTGATCAGTTGACAGCTCTGCCCCTCTCTTCACCCGAGTGTCCAAAACATGCGGCCTTAGATCAGCCGATACGATTACAAAATCGATCATTGACCTTCGGCCTAGGGTGCTCTGGTACCATGTACACTTATGCGCCTCCATATGTTCGAACATGGTGTTTGTTATAGACAATCCATGACTAGCACAGAAGTCCAATAACAAACGACCGCTCGGGTTTAGATCAGGGAGGCCGTTCCTCCCAATCACGCCTCTCCAGGTGTCTCCATCGTTGCCCACATGTGCGTTGAAGTCACCCAGCAGAATGATGGAGTCCCCTACTGGAGCCCTATATAGGACTCCCTTCAGGGTCTCCAAGAAGGCTGAATACTCCGAACTGCTGTTTGGTGCATAAGCACAAACAACAGTCAGAGTTTTCCCCCCCACCACCCTTAGGCGTAGGGAGGCAAACCTCTCATCCACCGGGGTAAACTCCAACACCACCGTGCTCAGACGTGGGCTCGTGAGTATCCCCACACCAGCCCGCCGCCTCTCACCCTGGGCAACTCCAGAGAAGAACAGAGTCCAACCCCTATCCAGGAGTAAGGTTCCAGAGCCACGGTTGTGCGTAGAGGTAAGTCCCACCAGATCCAACTGGTATCGCTCCACCTCACGCACAAGTTCTGGCTCCTTCCCCCCCAGTGAGGTGACGTTCCACGTCCCCAAAGCAAGCTTCTGCCGCCCGGGTCTGATCCGTCGAGACCCCCCACCTTCACTGCCACCCATATGACAGCGCACCCGACCCCTGCGGTTGCTCCTGTGAGTGGTGGGCCCACAGGATGGAGAGGAGAGAGATGCCACGTATCTCGTTCGGGCTGTGCCCGGCCGGGCTCCGTGGCAAACCCGGCCACCAGACGCTCGCTTTCGAGCCCGCCGTCTGGGCCTGGCTCCAGACGAGGGCCCTGGGCTTCGTGATTCTGATAACAAACATTTATTAAAACACAGAAGAACAAGAAAACGGGAAAAACACAGACCGAAACTCGGGATTTACATTTCACTTATAATTAAGCAGCACAATTAACTTTTTTTCTCGTGCAAACCATAGCAAAGGCTACAAAATAAATTATATTATTGAAAATCGTAAAGTGCTCATGAACTACACGAATTAAGGTTTAAAAAACAATATGCATGCAAAATCAAAATCGAATAGGTTCGTATCGGATTAATTCTAATATAACGATGGACCATGTTTACATTTCGATGTTTCTGGCCAGAAACACCAACTTATTAACCATTTGTGGTTTTAATAAGCTGCGGATTGGAGTGACTACACTACCCGCTGTGCTGAAGACCCGCTCTGATGGAGTACTGGTTGCACATATGCCCAGATATTTATTATCTTTTTTCGTTAGTTTTCCACCAAGTCAGTGGGTCCTCTTCCCGATCAATGGTCATTTCTTGCAGGAACATGGTCATTTCTGACTCGACCTTTTGCTCATCAGTGAGCGTGACAGCATTTGCTGTGGCTGCTCTCTTCGCAAGAAGGCTGCCCAAAGACCACTTTTTTTTTTAGGCACGGAGGTGGCGCCGGCATCTGGTTCCTCTCCCTCTTCTCCAGCATGTGAGGGACCCGACAGAGCAATCTCTTCCATCATTTCAGATTTTGTGGATTGAAGTTCGGGAGGTTTCATGTGGTCCCCTCGGTACCTGGGGTCAAGCAGCGTTGCTTTACGCATCATCCTCTGGATGGCGTCATCACCATATCTGCCTTCCATCTGTTCCAGGATGACACGCTTCAGTTCGGCTGTCAATCATCATCGGATTCCTCCAGCACACCTTCTAAATGGGTCAACATCGGCAGCAGTGAGGACACCGTAACATAATGTTCTGCAGAGAGAATGTCTGTGAGGTCCGCTACTGGCTTCAGCGCGTTGTTCACAGATTCCAGAACACTTATGTCTTGCCATGTCAGCTGGGGGAGTGGGCGGCGGCTTTTGTCTTGGGCAAAAACACGTTTTATGGCTTGCTGCTGCTCCAGCATTCTCTCTACCATTTGCTGTTTTGAGCCCCATCGTGTTGCACAGTCCTGTCAGTAAATACGCAGTAAAATAAAAAAAATATATATATTTTTTTTTCATATTACAGTTTCATTTCCACTTGTGCCTTCTGCAGCTCACGTCGCCTCAGCCAGCTGTGCGAAAACGCAGTGTTGACTGCCCGGCAAATCCCGAAAGCTCGCTCTGTGCTGGCCCTCTGTTGCGCAAGCGAGTTGTTTATGGCCAGGTTTAAGTTGTGCCTAAAGCAACTTAAAGATGGCCATTTCAACTGCCGGATGGCTGCAACAATATTCGCCCCATTGTCGGTTGATATACAGGCAATTTGTTTCTCCTGTAGTTTCCACTCATTTATTGCCTCGCGCAGTGCTTCCTCCAAATGATCCGCTGTATGGCTTTCGGGCGTGAAGCTAGTTTCCAAGCATTTGGACTGCAGTGTCCACTCTTTACTCACATAATGCACTGTCACTGACATGTAGGGCATCATATTGCAGCTGGACCACATGTCCGTTGTCATGGCCAAATATTCTACGTCACCCAGCTCTTTCGTGGTGTTACTTCTGACCTCGTTGAAAAGGTTAGGGATAGCCGTTTTGGAGAAGTATTTCCGACCTGGCAGCTCATATTTACGATCAAAGGTATGCAGCATGGCCTTAAACGACGGCTTCTCTACTGTATTGAACGCCACCATTTCTTTGGCCACGAAGCGAGTTACCGCATCTGTCAACTGCCTCCATCTGTCACTGTCAGTTTTATATTTGGTTATTTTTGCAAAAGCCCCAGTTATCGTCTGCTGACCCTGGCTAGCTTTTTTGCTAGGCCCAGCACGTGCAGGCAAGGTGGCATATTCTGCGGGATGGCGCACACGCAAATGGTCATGAAGATTTGTCGTCTGTCCATCTTTTGCGCGGATCACACATGAGCAGATCTTGCACACAACTTCAGTCAGGTCCCTTGGCTGTCCACTCTCATCAGGTCTAAATCCAAAAAATTGCCATATAGCCGAAGTAGTGCCTTTTTTTGCAACCAATACCAACGCCATTGTATCAACTCTTGTTCACTGACAGGGAAGCTACTTTTTGTTTTCCTTCTTACGTGTTTACGTGCAACCTTATTGGAATGCCCGGATGAGTAATTAGTTGGGTTAGTAAAATAACGAAAATATAATTTTTAAGTATAGAAAAACATATGTAACGAAATATATTAAAATAAAAAGTGAGCAACTCTTCTTCTACTAAAAACTTCTTCTAAAAAGCTACTTAATTTGTTTCCCCTCACGTGAAACCTATCGGGGAACGCTGACTAGTCAGTAGTTAGGTTAGTAAAATAACGAAAATAATTTGTTATGTAGAAAATAGTATATGTAAAAACAATTTTTTTACAACCGCCCAACCCCCGATATCATCGTCCATCACGATGTTTTAATGCCAACATCGGCAACTGCCAATTTAGTGGACATCGCCCAACCCTAGTGGTGGCATACTTTAAGCAAAATGCATGGCATTCTAAGGGAAAAATGTATTTTGACTGCTATCTGTATTTTAGTCTTACAGTTTCACTCCTTTATCATTTTTACATTGAGTCTTCAAAAAACCTGGAGTTAGAAGGCTATTTCCCGACTCTAGTGTCATCAGTGATGGGAGTTTGGCTGGCTGTCAAATTGTTTCCATGACAATTACTCCACAGCTACATCCATCCTTTTGTAGTGAGTGAGGGATTGTTGCTCCCTTCCAATTGATGCCGACCCAGTCGGACTTGCGCATTTTAAAGTACTCCCTGTAGAGTTGTAATATTTAATAACTTTTTTACTTAAACATTTCAAGCATTCTGGTCCATATCTATTACTGGTCCATATCTAGTAATTTTAACAGTTTAAACTGATATCTACCTCAGTCTGTAGGCAGCGATTTGAGATTCTTCTTGCTCACCTCCTCCTGCTGGATCGACGAGGAATACATTTCCAGATGCAGGTTGGAAGAACTAAAGAAATACTTCTGGTTCACTACATTTTCAATTTCAGATTATAGTGCAATAACTTCTATTTAGGTATTCTAAAACAAGCTTACCAAGAACCTCCAGTGCTGGTTGTTCACATTTACAAAAGATGTGACTGCATCAAAGTCCGTAAAAGTTACCTGAATGAAGATAGATGTGACCATTAGCAAACGTGACATGTTCAAGTACAACAAATCTATGAAAATTAAAGGGTTCTATTACGTTTAATGCATGTTTATTTGTGTGCATGAAGTTGTAAATATTGCTGTTAAAATTGCGGACACAATAGGATTTAAGATGTTTTGAATTGTTTTGCCAATTTATGGTTATGGAAGATGCAGTGTGCAACAGCAGTGCTAGGACTTAAGCCAATATTTACATTCATTCTTGAAATTGATTGTGGAGGGTATTTTTGCTGCACACTTTTGATGGCTGATGCCGGAAATGGGATGAAGGAATTGACCAAAGTAAAACATGTAAGTGAATCACATTGATACTCAAAGGAAAGAAATGTGAAAGGAAGACAGTACCTTTTTGAGGCCATGAGAAGTCATCTGTTCTCGGGTGCCATAGACATAGAGAATTACACCTCCACTATAATGATTGAGCAGGTAAATTTTCTTCCCCATGCCAGATTTATTTAACACTACCAGCAGGTATGTTTCAATAGCCTGCAAATGCACCGTTCAAGGAAAATGTCTTAATCAAATAAAGAAATTCAGACATTTGTTGAATGTACTGTATGTAAAATAACCACGTGATATGAAATCCCTGCAACCGACAAATATTTTATTGTGTGTTTTTAGAATTGTTTTTGCTAGCCTTTTAAGTGTAGGCACTTACTGCCAAATGACTAAAATGTCAATGTACAGATAACTCTTGTTGAACAGTGATATATTAATATGTAGCAATCAATCATTTACCTCCCCAGCCAGCCAACAGTGTGGCTTCAGAGTCTTAAATTCACTGTGGTGCAGAGTGTAAGACACTCTTGTATCTACAGCTGACTGGATCACTGCCACCACTACACCACTGTCTGGTCTCTTCCAGAGAGACTTTACCTGTATCACATGGACACTTTGTTGATACATAACATTTCTGGGTACATTGCATTGTGTATCAAAATCTGAGAAAATATTTTAATTACATACCTCTTTTGATGAATTTGTAGAGGTGTTTTTCGGGCTTTGTGTCAGTTGAGCGCAGTCTGTTTGCCTATGATTATCCTGCTGTTCACATGAAATATACTGTAGTTATTTTAACACAATCATGGATCCTGTATCCATTGAGGCTAACATTTTCTACAGAACAAAATCATTAGCTTATATTCGTATTAACATTAACACTATTATTATCCAAGATATTAAGAAATTGGAAAACAGAATTCCATTACATAAAATGTAATTGCTATGGGTCAATCAATAATACATTTTCACACCAAATCAAGTGTTGGACAACTTGGTAAGCCACTAGTAGAAGAATATACAACGCATTTGAAGTTTCTATGATATTTTTTGCAAAGTTATTGAGTAAACAGTGAAAATTGGGTGTTTCCATTGATTGATTGGCTATGTGTCAATCAATTATACACCTTATCACCAAACAAAATGATCAGGTACTATTAGAAGACTGTACAACAAATTTGAAGTTTCTTTCGTAATTTTAGGTTATTGAATAAAAACACAGGCTGTGTATATGGAAGAAAATCTCACCAGATTCTGTAACTGAATTTCTTGCACTGAATTTATTTGCATACAAGATTCAATGTCTAAAAATTCAATGTTAGAAATTCAGTGTCAGAAATTCAGAGCAAAAAAATTCAGTGTCAGAAATTCAGTGAAAAAAAATTCTGTCAGAAATTCAGTGAAAAAAAAATCAGATTTAGAAATTCAGTGAAAAAAAATTCACTGGGGATACCAAGGAAAAGCAATCAATTCTGTCTCAACTCCAACCAGGATCCAGCTATCAAGTTCCGGGTTTACGTTTTAAATGAGGTTTACTAACAAGGTTCGGGAGGAGGACTTTCAGCTAATTAATTACAGGTGGAAGCTCTCAGCAATCAACGACTAGGGTACATATAGACTCAGCAGTCTTACCTCGCTCCGCTGACAGCTCGCAGCATCCCCCCACCACCCCTTCTCCGCTCAAATTCTAGTCCTAACCACTTACATGCGAGGGGGGGTACTCTGGGTTCGGGCCGAATTCCGAGCCCGGAGCCCCGGGCCGGATTCCGAGCCCGGAACCCCCCCTCCGGACAGCACGCCAAATACGCATTAAACCTATCCCTTAATTGGCATGTAAGTGCGAACTCGTGAACTGGTGATCATGTTAACTGGTGACATTGCAGATGCGACGTGGGCGTGTCATTAGAAACTCTGTCTGGGAAGTTTAATGTAGGTGACCGTATCGATGTTCAAAATAATGCAAACGTCAATAAATCGTTCAAATGTTCGTAATTTTATACTTTTTTGTGTCATAATCCTGTTTAATGTGTTTGTAATTAAATTAATTCAGCCTAACTGTCTGAGGTGTTTGTTTACGGCACAGCACGAACGAGTACAGACCGCTACTATAACAGAGTGTAGTGCGCCCAGATTAACTTGTGATACATATAGACCACTAGTATAACAGAGTGTAGTGCGCCCAGGTTAAAAATATTTTTTCTCACTTATATTGGTCACTTATGTAGTAGAAATGTGAAATAATTTTTGAAATTGGTGCCTTCTAGGCAGAGAAAAAGATTAAAATGTGTTTTTGGCTCATGTGGATGAAATACACCAAATCCCAGAATGCACTTGTTTCGCTGCTCTACGAGTCCACTCCCAAGCCATGCCTACCGGCTCGAGAGGGCAGGCAGAAGGGAAGGCTAGCTACTAATTGACTGGAAAACTGGAAGACACCGGTTAACGTGAGTCTCCGTGACGAGTTTCTTGATAAAGTAATTTTAGTACTAGCCTTGCGTTGTACCGGGATGTGCATCCAACACAAGGAAAGGACATGTAGTTAGTTTCCATCGTTTTCCCGTTGAACATTTAGAGCGGTGCAAACAGTGGCTGCGGGCTAGTATCAACCACCCCAAGTTCCGAGAATATTTGTAATTAATAAAAGTATATACATTTCTTCATATTTCCCTGTACTCTTTTGTAAATCAAAGTAATACATTATAGACTTGTGGAGGCTGGTTACTCTCAATGTGATTTAGCTGTAACTACTTATTGTACACACTAACTGGATTATTTCCCTTGTGTGAATTAATTTTTGTTAAAAAGGGAAATCTTATGTATATTACACAGTTTAGACTGGAATTTTAAAAAGACAATGCAAGACAGGACCATGGAAACAGAGTAGCTCCATATATGAAGTGCTTTCCTACAATTGCAGTCAATATTACTCTAGGCAAATATATAATTGAATAGAGCAACACTAAAAGGACTACAACACTAACCACATCCAAGATGAGTTTGAACTTTTATTGTTTTTAAACATAATATAAACAATTGCACACTCATAGCTCTTCCAGAGCTTCAGCAGTTTCTTGATAGCCACAGTATTGTCCGTCAGGAGCTGGAAATCTCTGTCTGATGTCCTGAACAACACAGGCAGGCAAAACAAGACGATATAGCCTTTCCCCAGTCTCTCTCCTTGCAGGATCCATTCCACGAAATGACGGTAGGCTGTTAGTCGATATTGTCTGAAAACAATAAGCACAACGTTAGCAACGCAAGCTATTTGCACCTACAATAGGCTAGCTAGCATATATGTAAATATAACCGATAGCTCAGCTAACTGACGTGAACAACAAATAAATACTCACTAATATATTATACTGAAGCGTCCGTTTGTCCCTGCGGGCTTTGGCTGGCATTTCCAATTGACTTTCGGAATCCTGAAATAAGTTTCCAAAACTCATCTGTGGATGAAAGCTGGGGTTCTCTATTACGCATGCTGGCGGTCCCGTTTCTAATGCAGATTCTGTTATTTCTTCAAGAAGAAAATGGCATCGCTGAAATTCGCAACAGCAGCGGGACTCTATCTGTGTCCATAGGCGCACAGCGAGAGCACTGGCACCACCAGTCCGCCCCAGCTCGACTCTGTACGGGCTCTTCCTCATCACCGCCAGGCAAGCTTCGCTCCTCTGCAGCAGCAGCCTCTTGTTCCTCCATCAACCGCAACTGTTTTTCGCTGTATTGCGGCTCGTACAGGCAGCCACGAACATCGGATTCGCGCAACAGATCTTCAAAATCCCTTTCTTCCATTTCGTTTTCAAAATTACATTCTGCCATCGTGTTTATCTAAAACTCACATTTCTCCACAACAAGCAAGATCGGGTTAGCTTAACTACAAGATGGCTGGCACTGTTTTGAGAATCTGTGACGAGGCCCCACCCCATATGGGCGGGTTGAAAAAAATGCGGAAGTTGCATCTACTTCTGTCTGTAGTTTATAGCCTCTTTTAAAAAATCCTTAATTTTACGTCGTAATTTTACGTCATTGGAGGATTTTTTTCCTGACTTAAAATCAAGATATCTCTCTTATCAGATGGAGTTGAGAGGTGGGAGTTAGGTCATTGGAAAATACTACCATTTGTCTACTGATACAAAGCTAAATGCAAAATCGGTGAAGTGGCCCTGTAACTAAAAGAATAACATTATGCATTTCATAATCCCTTTTTTCACTGATGTGAACTACTTACCTCAGCACAGATCAGTTCTTGTGGGCGTAAGGTCATGGAGTCAGAATTCCGCATGGTAGAACTCTGGTTGTGTGACACCACCAGTTCAGAATGACCCTGTTCCCACAGTGTTTTTGTCTGAAAAATAAATTGTATTTAATGAAAACAAACAAATTTAAATAACAACATTGGAATATTATTTTGTGAGATCTGATCATACCAGTGTACTTAATTATTTCCCTGGGTCTACTGTGACTGGCAGCTGATTTGGTGTAGCAGGAATCTTCACTATACTTTTATCAGCTTTTTTTGTAATAGCTGGTTCTTGTTTTCTACTGGCCTTTTTTTGAAGGTTCTGGAATTGTTAGAGGGGTATTGTAAAATGTGGATGTTGTATTAGCATCAAGGGTCTTGTCTCGGTGATACCGCCTCAGGTCGCCAAGCATTACAGCGCTCCACAGTGGGAAGATCCCGAAATAATTAGCCAAAAGAAACTTTAAGATGTTAGGACAGTGATAGCGGTTTGGCTGATGTCCGTCCTCATTCGTTTCTGCCTCTCCTATTGCCGCCTGTACTTCCTAAAATGCTTCTTGGAAACATTTGGTATATGGGGACCTAGCCACAATTGTCTGCGCCCGCTGCTGTTCTTCCTCCTTCCATCCACTCTGTGACTTGCTGTCCTCATTTTCAAGCGTGGGGTTGTTCCCCTTGGCTATCAATTGTTGCAGAAAGTCTAGGCTTTGATGAACATTTAGATGCACATGTTCTGCCAGCAAGACAGTGCAGAGATGTTTGAAAATGTCCAGGCCTGACTGCAGTGATACTGTGTTTTGAATTAGAGCAAACACAAAAGTAACAAATTCTCTGAGACCTGGGTCGTCTGTCCTGCGACTGACAGCGTTGCTAACTTCTTTAATGATGTGTGCTGAGCAGAGGTGGAGTATTGTGGTGGGTTTTATTTCATCCCAACTTTTTTGCCCACAAACGATTGCAAACGTTCTTGACATTTATGCATCTATACTCTCTCTGTTGAATGCCAGTAGTGTGGCCTGCATTAGTGCCCAACTAAAGTCTGTTTCAATTTGATTGACACGGTGCGCTGTACATTTGGCCAATGCATGCAGAAACTGAAGTAGCCAATATGCCAGTGGTGGAACTGAATGGTTATTGGAAAGGAGCTCACAGACTGGGAGGGGTGGAGCCAGCTCCCGGCAGGGTAAGGGCATAGTAAAAAAAAACTTTTGTTGTCACCAGGAATCTTTCTGACAACGCCTCCTGTAGCATCTAGATACAAGGCCACCTTTTTTTTCCTCTTTAGGTGGTTGACCAACATGCTTACACCAACCTCTGTGTACAAGTGTACAGCAAAAGGGTTCATTTGCAGGACTTGAATGTGCAGATGTTTACATGATTGCTGTCACATTTTCTGATGATATCCTATGTGAGATTAAGTTCTAAAAGAACATTGTCGTGAAGATGTTTGCTCTTTTTTATTTCGGATGCAATAACCTTGAGAATGCTCTTGCTTAGGCTGCGGGATACATTGCCAGCAATTAGTTCAGGCAGTGGAGTGGAGCGCAACCGACTATAATACACCCTGCTAATGCCTTTTCTCACAGTTTTAGCTATGTGGCCTCGTTTAACATTGGTTGCTGGTCTAAACCTTCTTTCACTTTTAAGGTGACGGACAATTCCAGTGCGATGTACAGCCAGTGTAATGACTTTCTGGTGTGCTGTTGGTCGTTCTGCCATCAAAAATCTAGCTTTGCAAGTTGAAAACTTGCATACAGCACGAACAGACAAGTATGGGTCCCTTCGTTTTCTGCTACATGGTAAACGTATGTGGTGAAAGGTGAACTTGAGGACACACGCTGTATTTTTTTTTTACAATCTCATTGTAGAGTACATTGGTCCATGGTGTAGCTAATTTAGATTTTCCCTTTTGTGGTGCTATTAATAGCCACTGGTCTTTTGTTAATGTTATATTAAATGTACTTAGCACTGGTGGTGTCTTCCTGTGACGGCTTTTTTGCTTTCTGCCCATAATCTTTCTCTTGCTCGAACTCTGACTCCTCATATTTCTCAGACTTCATGTCTCTCTGTTTCACTTTCCTCTCCACCTGCTCAACAGCTGAATCCCTTTCTTCTGATTCTGTGCCTGTCTGTGTCTCTATCTTGGAATCATCTTCTCCATCATCCTCAGAGTCTGTACCTGTCTCCCCCTGCTCCATCTCTGAATAAAAGACTTCCTCTTCCTTAGAATCTGTGCCTATACATGTTAGTATTTCATTGTTTTCCGGACCATCCACTGCAAAATCTTCTGACTCTGTCCCTTGATTTGCTATGTCATCATTCCTGTCATCTTCAATCACCTTCACTTGCTCAGACTCTGTACCAGTCTCTGACTCTCTGACATCATTTTTAATCTCCTGGTCAATCACAGAAGGGTCTTGCTCAAGTTGCTGTTGCGAAGCACTCAATGTCTTTCATGCAGCATGCTCACTCTCTCTCTGTTGTGTTGCCGCCACCCTGGTTTTTATGCCTTTTCGGTTTTGTTTCCATGCATTGTATAGCCACTTACGGTTTTTTGAGTTGTCTTTGCCAAAAACCACTGAAGCCAGTTGAGACCAAACCTCAGAGTTAGATGGTTTAGGGTAAGGCAACATACTAACATTGATGAAACTCTGTAACACCCTGTCTTCTCCTCCAGCCAGTGTCCAAAGGTCCCTTCTGGTACCTCCACATCCCCTCCGGATTTTTGGCATGACTTCAGTAAAGTCTATTACAGAATAATAAATGGAAATACAGTGACATTATTAAAATAATTCAACTACTTGCTGATGCTAAATGTGATATTCTGGCTGGTAGAAACTTTCGATTGTACAACATTTTGTAATTAACCAGGGGGAAATTCCTCTACCCAGTCAGTCATTTCAAGGCAGCTGCTTATTTAGATCATGAACAGAGCACAACATGTGGCTTAAATTTCCATTTGCATACCGTTCTTAAAGGTATAATAAAAAAAAACTGTATTAGAACTGCTATGGTAATCAGCTATAACATTCTGTCATGATTTGTCGTATATTAACGTCGAAAAAATAGAAGCTTCAACATACATATTCAACGACAAAACAGTTAAACAAAGTAACTTTAACTCTGCTGACAATACCATCAAAAACGTAGTCTGAAAGAAGCAGCACTTACCCGAATAATGTTCAAAAGACGAGGTAAAAATCTAAGGACATTTATCCTGCAATTGAGTTGCTGCTTTCACATTGTACCATTAACTTCAGCTTTGCTTCATATGCGTCTTTCGATCGCTATAGGTTTTTCTACGTCAGAGGCGCAATGGTCTTTAGATGTTGTAAGATGTGTTCGGCTACAGACACATCGTTCAATAATGGACATGCACATCTGGGTCAATATCACTATCAAGTGCCTTTGAGACTTCACCATTTTCAAAATAAAAATCGGAGATTTTTATTTTGAAAATGGTAAAACACAATAAGTTAATATAACACAAAAAAATTGGTGAAACTGATTACATCGAAATTGTTAAGTTTTGCCGAATACACCAGGATGTCATCAATGTCACGAAAAATGTTGTTCACAAAGGACTGGAAAACCGACGGTGCATTCATCAACCCGTATGGCATCACCAGGTATTCCTAATGACCTGAAGTGGTGCTGAATGCTGTTTTCCACTCATCTCCCTCCCGGATACGCACCAAATTGTATGCGCTCCTGAGATCCAACTTTGTGAAAAAACGGGCCCCATGCATTGACTCGATCGCAGCTGAAATCAGTGGGAGAGGATACCGATAACGAACTGTGATGCTGTTCAGCGCTCGGTAATCAATGCATGGTCGCAAGCCGCCGTCCTTCTTTTTTACAAAGAAAAAGCTCGAGGAGGCTGAGGAGGTGGAATGGCGGATCATCCCCTGTCTCAATGCCTCGTACACATACGTCTCCATCGCCTGTGTCTCTGCCTGAGACAGGGGATACACGTGACTATGTGGTGGTACAGAGCCTACTTGTAGATCGATCGCGCAATCTCCCGGGCGATGAGGAGGTAATTTCGTTGGCAATTTTGTTTCGAAAATGTAATTGCCAGATCAGAATATTCGGGAGGAATACGCACAGAGGAGACACTGTCTGGACTTTCCACTGTTGTTGCACCGACGGAAACACCCATACACCTTCCCTGACACTCCCGTGACCACCCCGTCAAGGTCCTCTGAGGCCATGAAAATTGTGGATTGTGTCGGGACAGCCAGGGCATACCCAACACTACGGGGAAAGAAGGTGAGTCAATTACTTGTAAAGAAATCATTTCTGTGTGAGTATGCTGTGTAATCATTCGTACTGGTACCGTAACCTGCGTCACCATCCCCGAACCCAACGGCCGACTGTCCAGACCCGTAATGGTTCAGGCACACGCCAGCGGCACCACCGGAATCTGAAGACTACTGGCATAGGTTTTATCAATGAAATCCCCAGCTGCGCCTGAATCTACGAGCGCCTTACACTGGGGAGACAGAGGGGAAGTCGGAAAACATACAGTGATGGTTGTGTGGGTGTCAGAGGGCCCGGACAGAGTGTAAAGGTGTTCTTACCTTCCTCGTCACAGGAGTGTCAGACTTCCCCTCCCCGGTTCTACCGACCCGCTGGTAGCAGTGGGAGGCAGAGTGCCCTTTCCTGCCACAAAAGGTGCACTCCCGAGACAGCACGGTCTCCCTGGACGCGGCGCCTCCCACCTCCATCGGCTCGGGAGCGACAACCGAGCTGACTGGAACGAAGGGAACGGGCCCGGAGCGTCCGCGAGTATTGAGGAGGTTGTCCATCTTAATGGCCATCTCCACCAATTCCTCGAAGGAGAGGTTAGCGTCCTTACACGCCATCTCCCGACGAACGTCCGGGTTCAAACGTACCCGAAATATATCGCTGTAAGCCTGTTCGTTCCACCCAGCTCCCGCTGCCAGGGTCCTGAACTCCAGCGCGAACTCCTGGACGCTGCTCTTCCCCTGGCTCAGGAGGGCAAGGCGCTCGCCAGCCTCCCTCCCCTCGGGCATTTGATCAAACACCGAGCGGAAGTAGGCGGCAAACGCCCCGTAGTCCCTCAGGATAGGTCCCCTCTCCGACCAGATGGCGTTGGCCCAAGCGAGAGCCTTCCCGGAGAGGCAGGTGATGAGGGCGGCGACTTTTTGTCTCTCGGAGGGCGCTGGGTTTAGGTCCTCGAAATACAGCTCTAGCTGGAGGAGGAAACCCTGGCAGCGGTCTGCCGCTCCGTCATATGCCGCGGGTCGCTGAAGTTTCAACACCCCCACTTCAGGTGGTGGGGTGCTCGGCAGAGGGATCTCGGCCAGGTCCACTGGTACAGAACGCTGCTGCGCCAACTGTCTCATGGTCTCGGTCAACGCTGTGATGGCTTCTCCCATGGCGGTCAGCGCTGCCGAGTGCTGGCCGAGGGTTCTCTGGACGTCTGGTTCCATGGCTCCGTATAGTTCTTGGTGTGGAATTCTGTCAAGGGTTGTCGGTGTTCGGAAGGATGGATCCAGACGTACTTAAATAACCCGAAGAACACTCTCGTCAGCCCTTTTATGTCCGACACTCTTAATCACAATCAAATTAAACATGTATTAACGTCTCAGGCCCGAACTACGGCTTTATAAGAATACAATGATGTTGAGCATTGCTAGTGTAAAGATTATTGTCAGCTTACCTGTTCAAAAGACATGAAAAACACAGGTCAAACAAGGAACGTTTTCATTTAGTCTACACCGCACTTAATCATGTACTGAATACGACTTCTATTCTGCCAATCAGCAACAGGTGCGTAGTGTGACGCTTGGGTGCCCCCTGCTGACGAACCTAAGTTTAACCATAATGATTTTACTTTGAACACAGTGCAAACCAGTAATACAGATACAGATATACAATAATGTCTTTACCAAGTTCAAAATTTAAAGGGGGGTGCAATTTCTAAACTCCGAAATACTCAGTGCTACACATGCAATGATTACAGAATAAGCAAAAAAATGCAACGAATGGCAATCACTGGTTTTTGAAATCCAAAACAAATCCTAAACAGAAATAGTGTCTAACTATTGCGTCCCTTGTTGCACGTCCTGTTCGCTCGTTCTGGCAGAATGCAGGAGGTTGGTTAGGGTCTCCAAGGGGCTCAGGTGCATCATTGTCAGCACAGAGAGGGACATTGCGCTTAGTAGCGATGTTGTGCAGGACAATACAGGCAAGGGTTATGTTGCATGCTTTCTGTGGTTCCGCTCTCAGGTAGTTAAGGCATGCAAAGCGCCTCTTAAGAACTCCATTTAAACGCTCAATTGCACATCTTGTTCTGCAATGAGCAGTGTTGAAGCGTGCCTCCGCCGGTTTTTTAATCTGGATCAAATCTTCAGTTTGTGTTGTTCAAAACTTGTCAGTAGGAATTGGATGACTTTGATCCAAAAAACAGGATTATCTTGATCCCAACAGGGGGTAGGATTCCAAGGTGGATTCCAGGAAGAAAATGTAGTAAAACGTTAAAATTGGACAAATAATACACTTGTTTCATTTTGTGTATATACTTGTATTTATATTTTGCACTTGACTTGTGATAAAGTAGACATAGGCTACAAATTAAGCTATTCAGTATAATAAAGTAAAAATTAAATTGTCCCCATGAAATAATCCCCCAAACCGATTTCAATAACAAACAACACCAATATAGTCAATGTTTCTGTCATTCATCACTGTATATTAATTTCAAACCAAAGTTAAACTCCAGATCTGCCCCCTAACAGCAGGCCTTGGAAATGCTGGTCTCTCCTCCTCAGTTGAAGAACCCTGCACAATCTTTATTTTGTTAACTATTGGAAATTTGGCATTTTGTTTATAAGTTTTTTTATGTTTTCAAAATGTATTTGTTAATATATATTTGTTTTATAAATATATTTGTAATAAAAGAAAATGTGAATGGAAGTGGATGTTTGTTATTTTTGTGTTTTGTCTGAAAATAACAAACATTTACAGTGACCCCATGTCGGCTCTTCTACCTGTTCTTTACATGGCTGGTAGCCCACATTGTGATATGTTGTCCAATTTAGACCACTGTGTATCTGGATTTAGTTATCGTGAAAACTGTGTATCTGGATCAGGGTGATCAAGTCCAATGTTGCTTTGAAAAACTGGCATAAAAGTAATACGGATTTCCTGATCCTGAATAGAAAAAAAATGGGATTTCCAAATCTGGATGATTTTTATCCAGATTAAATGTTTTGAACAACTGGCCCTTGGATATTTGTATGAGTAGTGGTTTTGATGTTTTATTAATTCAGTTACATGGACTCTTAATGCCACTCATTCCATCATTAAAAAAAATGAAAACAAATTGTTCTTTGGAAAGATAATTTTACTAGGAATTATGATTTTGACTTTTTAAAGGTGTTTTTTGTTATTACAATGTGAAATGAAATTATGATAACAATAATTCCAATGATCTGTCATAATATTCATTGTTTTATCTGAAAGGGTCCCGTGCAGGGCCGTGCAGAGACCTTAGGAGGGGCAGGTGCTCAAAGTATAAAAGGGGCGCATTGAACAAGGCTTTAAATAGCGGTGCTCAAAATATCAATAGAGCAATATATTGTGAAGCATTCCTTGCCGATTCGCGTATCGATACGGATGATTATGTATTGATATGGCAGCAAATGCTGTGATGCATTTTTGAAAAAGAAACCGAAAAAAATAAATAGAAAAGACAATTTTAAGTTTAAAAGTTAAAGAAGATTCTGTCCACCTAATAATAACTCTGGGATTCGAAACCTACATGTCTTCAGTTGTCCCAAACTGATGTCTTTTTCTTCTCTGGTCTACAGAATAATTAAGAACAGCTGTTATAGTAAAAACTATAGAAAACGTTATAGTAAAATTGACATGGCCATGTTTTCGTACATGTTTCGTACAGTACAATATAATTTGCAATGTCAGCATTTGTGGCTAGTTTGATGGCAAAAACTGAATTACAAAAATACAAGAGTTACATTAATAATTGCATTAAAATACAGCAAAAAGTCCTTGACTGAGTATGCTGCCTTTGCTGTTGTTGTTGTTGCTGCTGCTGATACTGGAGTTGACTGTAGACATTAAAACAACAAACATATAGGAGATATATTAGCTGATTAAACAATTGTTATGTGACCATGACAATATGTAAATATTGCTGACAGTGTTTGGAACTTGCTCACTGACCTGCCAAGGCTGACTGCTCCTAGAAAATAAGAGCCTCCCAACTGGCCTCCCAACTGGCTGCTGCACACCAAGAGCTGCAGGTAGAGAAAATAAGATACCAGATTCAAAAAAGTACATTTATTAGAGAAAAACAACATTAATTGGTCGATATGATGATGATGGTGGCCATGGCAGGGGTAAGAGTGAGAAAGAAAAATCTATATAGACAGAGGTGTGTGTGTGTTTGTGTGCCTTCAGTATACAATATTGTGATCATGATTTTAAATTACATTGTGACAATGAGATGTAGTTGGATTTTGATTGATTATTTGATATTTTGACATTTATTTCCAGAGAGATATTATTGACTTTAAAGGCTATATTGGTCTTGCTGTTGTAAACACTGTTGCTATTCTAGGAGAAAAAAATCTGCTTTTCTGAATTGTTTTTATTTTTATAATGATAATTAACAATAGGGCTAGGCGGGGCTTAAGCCCCGGGGCCCGAGTAAGGAGGGGGCCCGTGATTGGCTGTGGAGCAGATTGACTATTACTAGCCATCTGATTGCCAAAGCCTTACCACGCCCCGCACAAATTAGTCCTGTTATTTAGTGGCACTTTGCCGTATATTCCATGCATTATCATGCAATCATTATCATTAATATTATAGTGACCGTTCGCAAAGACCAGCCTTTTTTAGTTACTGTGTGACCAGCCAGGCGGCTCTCACGAGTCACGCACATCTTGTTCTCACTCACGCAGTGAAAAAAACATTGACTAATGTTACACTGAGAGTGACTACGCTCCGACATAAAAGAGAGAGCTCAGAGCAGCTTACTGTTGATATGAAACAAAGTCTCAACTTTCAAATATTGTCATTTAAGCAATAACTTTTTTCAAATTCAAGTCCATTGACGTTAATCTACTGACTGCTTTGTTATGATTGGTCAGGTCGCCTGTCAATCAAACCCCCGTGGGCAGCAGGGCATGGTGAATTGAAACGTCACGTTTTAATTTGATATAGCAATCACATTTATTCTATATTTAACTTGTGAACGACCGACCTGCTGCTGCACGTAGGCCTATCAGAAGATGGCTGTTTGCGCCTTATTAGAATATACGCATCAACTAATCATTCGCCTCCACTCTTCACTTCATTCTAGACTGAACTTGAGACGGTTTTGCACAGCGCACTTGCGTTCCGACCCTGAAACATCAGAAAGAAAGTAATTTACTGCCATTGACTGAATCACATTTGTAAAATAAATAAGAATGAATGTTGAATTTATAGTGAAAACTATGTATTGTATATTTGATTACTTTATACAATATAATATTATTTAGTGCTTTAAGTTTTTCAGTATAGGTAGATTTCTTATGTGCCTTTGTTCTATTGTTATTTGTGACTCTTGTCATCAGTAAGCTTGAGATTATTTTCTTAAGATACTATTATTTTTTGTGATATTGAAATTTGTCACAAGAATAATTCAATTTTAGTGGCATAACATTTTGATATGATAAAAATCGTATTAAAAGTAATATAACTTGACTGTGAAGTATATCATAGATAGATATGACTCGTATATTGATATATCATTTAGCTCTCTGCCCACCCCTATATTTGCTATTAGCAAGCCATGTTGACAGGTTAGTGTTCATCTAACAGCTTATGTGTAAAAATGTGTTTCATGCTTATCCTGACCAGATCACCAGAAAGATGAAACATCGACTTCATCTGCTGCTGGAGATAATGAGACTGAGCAAGGAGATAATGTTTCTGAATTCTGAATGATTCTAGATTATATTTATGTAAAACAACTTCAGCAGTGTTTTAGAAAAATGTGTGGGGGGGTTCTCTCTCTCTCTCTCTCTTTAGTTGGTGACCTAAAGTGGTGGTGGTGGGGGGGCCTGCAGTAACTCATAGCCCCGGGGCCCAGTGAGCTCCTAATGCGGCCCTGCTCCTGTGCTATTTCATTTACCATTTAATTAGAAATTTTTGTCATCATAGAATTAAGAAACATTTCATTTATTTGGAAACTTTGGACATTTTACAGATTTTTATATAATAACAATTATTGAATGGACTTGACTGGCAATGACGCCAAATTTCAAATGGCTGGAGATTTTGTGTCAAGCCCTATAGTTTTGGATGTGACGGATAACAGTTATTATGCAACTTTATAGAATGCTCTACCCACCAAAAATATTAGATATTAATTAATAATGAAAAGCATTATATTGCATTCCTAGCATTCTGAGTTAGCGGAGTTAATTTCGACAATATTTGACAGAAAATCAAAGATATTTATTATATATATTACTGTTCAATATATGTACATTTAAACAACATGGTCCACTGTTTGTCTGATTGGAGCTCCAGTCTGTACTACTTTCCCAGAGCCACAAGAGGGTGCTGCTGACTCGACCATTTACAGATTCTTTGCTGGGTTGTTTTAATAAATCAGAATCAGGTATATTCGCAACGTCTGGTTACACACACAAAGGATTTTACCACGAGCTGCAGCGTTAGAGCACACATTTTAAGATGTACACAAAACAGTGCAAACAGTGCCAAACGCACAACACGAACAGTCAAGAGACCCTGCCTATTTGGCGTATGTACTGGGTAAATATAGAATGTATACTATGTATCTGAATAGTGCAAAGGAGTAATGTCTAGATGTGTGAGCAGATTGCAGAAAAAGAAAGAGCAAAGTCCAGGTTCAAGTATCAAATTGTGCAAAAGAGCAATATCTAATTATACAGGTGCTGGTCATATAATTTGAATTTGAAGATCATCCAAAAGTTGATTTATTTCAGTAATTCCATTAAAAAGGTGAAACTTGTATAATGTATACATTCAATCCACACAGACTGATATATTTCAAGTGTTCATTCCTTTTATTTTTGATGATTATAACATAAGGATGATTATAATAAAAAATCAGTATCTCAGAAAATTAGAATATTGTGAAAAGGTTCAATATTGAAGTTACCTGGTGCAACACTCTAGTCAGCTAATTAACTCAAAACACCTGCAAAGGCCTTTAAATGGTCTCTCAGTCTAGTTCTGTAGGCTACACAATCATGGGGAAGACGACCATTGACACCTTGCACAAGGAGGGCAAGACACAAAAGGTCATTGCTAAAGAGGCTGGCTGTTTACACAGCTCTGTGTCCAAGCACATTAATAGAGAGGCGAAGGGAAGGAAAATATGTTATAGAAAAAAGTGTACAAGCAGTAGGGATAACTGCACCCTGAAGAGGATTGTGAAACAAAACCCATTAAAAAATGTGGGGGAGATTCACAAAGACTGGACTGCAGCTGTAGTCAGTGCTTCAAGAACCACCCTGCACAAATGTATGCAAGACATGTCGCATTCCTTGTGTCAAGCCACTCTTGAACAAGACACAGCGTCAGAAGCGTCTAGCCTGGGCTAAAGACAAAAAGGAGTGGACTGCTGCTGAGTGGTCCAAAGTTATGTTCTCTGATGAAAGTAGGTTTTTGCATTTCCTTTGGAAATCAATGTCCCAGAGTCTGGAGGAAGAGAGGAGAGGCACATAATCCATGTTGCTTGAAGTCCAGTGTAAAGTTTCCACAGTCAGTGATGGTTTGAGGTGCCATGTCATCTGCTGGTGTTGGTGCACTGTGTTTTCTGATGTCCAAGGTCAACGCAGCCGTCTACCAGGAGGTTTTACAGCACTTCCTGCTGATGACCAACTTTATGCAGATGCAGATTTCATTTTCCAACAGGACTTGGCACCTGCACACAGTGCCAAAGGTACCAGTACCTGGTTTAAGGACCATGGTATCCCTGTTCTTAATTGGCCAGCAAACTCGCCTGACCTTAACCCTATAGAAAATATATGGGGTATTGTGAAGAGGAAGATGCGATACGCCAGACCCAACAATGCAGAAGAGCTGAAGGCCACTATCAGAGCAACCTGGGCTCTCATAACACCTGAGCAGTGCCACAGACTGATTGACTCCATGCCACGCCCCATTGCTGCAGTAATTCAGGCAAAAGGAGCCACAACCAAGTATGGAGTGCATGTTCATACTTTTCAGTTGGCCAACATTTCTAAAACTCCTTTTTTTGTATTGGTCTTAAGTAATATTCTAATTTTCGAATAATTTTCATTAGTTGTCAGTTTTAATCATCACAATTAAATAAAATAAACATTTGAGGCTGTGTGTAATGAATTAATATAATTTCCAAGTTTCACTTTTTGAATGGAATTACTGAAATAAATCAACTTTTTGATGATATTCTAATTATATGACCAGCACCTGTGTATACAGTTGTGCAAAATATAAGCAATGTCCCGTTATAGTACAGGATGTAAGCCGTGGTCATTCGTATCAGAGCCGATAGTGAACAGGGAGGGTAATGTGTGTGTGTGTGTGTGTGTGGGAGGGGGAGGGGCAAGTAGCTAAGGGCAGTCTAGTGCTAGGGGCATATTCCTTAGACTCACCGCCATGGGGTAGAAGCTGTTCTTGTGCTGGGATGTTTTGGTCATGATAGACTGTAGCCGTCTATCGAAATAAAGACTTCATCCCTTAGGTGTAGATCTTTTCTTTAGAGGAATTGCAAAGAAAGCCAATATGTGAATGAGTAAAGTTTTCTACACCATCAAAAGGCAACTTGAGACTACTCTGACAAAAAGAGGTCAGAACTGCCATCACAGAATCAGAAGACACGTTTCTGAGTCAGCAGTGGATCTTCTACCATACAACTCCCTTTAATTAATCTGGCAATGGATGGTGCTAGATGCACTAGTCGAAATGCCTGAAGGTGCTTTCTCCACTGTTCTAACAATTCTTCTATGCATTCTTAATTCAAATGATAACTTTTTTGTCACTCAGGGAGGTTGGCTACTGTTGCATTGGCCTTAAACTTCTTGATAACATTACGCATGGCCAAAACAGGAAGCTGAATGTCTTTTAACATCTGTAGACTTAAGGTTGTCCATGCTTGGCCACAATCTTGTCTAAGACCTCCTTTCTTTTTTCCATGTTCATTGCCCTACTGTGAGAACTCCCTCAGAAGCCAGTCTACCTCCACCTGCGGGCAGGCTTCGGCGGTCGTCCTCCCCGGCTTTCTGAGCTGCCATCGTTATCTCCTCCCCCTGCACACCTTGTTCAGTCTCGTCATCACTACACCTTGTGTCCATTATCTCATTAGAGGACTATTTAAGCTCCCTATGTGTCGGGTTGTCTTTGTGTGGAATTGTTCTATGTTGCGTGTGATTGCTGTGCCGAATCTCATTTATAGAGTTCGGTTCATACTCCGTGTGAGGAGTTTAGTTGCTTTAATGAGTGCGCTGCGTCGCATTTCTATTTCAAGTATTAGCGTGTTTACGCTTGACAGCGTTCACCTGGTTATGCCGGTCTAAATAAAGACAGTTAGAACGCTCTCCGTGGTCCTGCCTGGCTTCATCCTTCCGTCCACCCTACACACCGTGACACCTACATGATTGATTTCCATATTGCAGACACTTGCAAGTTACCACAGGTGAGTTTGATTCCAATTTATAGAAGAATCACCTGCAGAAAATATAATAATTTCTATGTTTTGAAGATATAAATAATTAACATTTTAGGTTTTGTTTCTAACATTAATTCTTTTTTTGGAAAATTATTTACATTTTACAGTTTTCAAATGTAAACCAAATATTTATTTAATTTAATTGCACTACTTTTAGCTGCTACTGTATATATACTGTATGTATTGGAAAAAGCTGTCAGAAGAGTATAAATGTTGTTGAAATGTGTGAGGGGAAAATAATGGTTGTTCGTGTAAATGTAGTTGTGGACATTTTTACTAGAAATGTTCTGTTAATACATTTTACAATAATACATTTTCAACAGCAATGCTAATAATCCACAGTATTACTGTCTGTCCATAATTTCTGAGCCAACCAAGCCATTACATTCCTCTCTGTTGTTAAAGTACAAATTGTACCGCAGTAAAACCATTAGGAATGCGGGCTTATAATCAGACTGCCTGGTGGCTTGTAGACAATACAATCATTGTTTGTAACTTTTGTTGTTACCTCACTGCTGATCTTGACTTTTGTTTTTACCTCACTATTGGTCTTGACTCTTGTTGTTATCTCACTGCTGAACTTGACTCTTGTTGCTACCTCAATATAGATCTGGACTTGATAACAATGTTACATTGTAAAACATAATATCAGATTAAATTACTAGGTTACATTTATCTCTTCTGTATGTCTATGTTAAGCAAACTCCACGATTATCTAAGTACATTTTAGTTTTGCACTGCTTTCCATTGACTGATGAATAAAATATATTGTCAAACTGTGTCTGGAGAAAACCAAGGGTAACTCCCAGAGAACATGATGCTTTTGACAAGTTTGGCAGTCCTCTAATGTGATGTGACAGATGGCCTTAACTCCCCACGTTCAGACATGATGGGGGGAATGCATTAATCTCGACATTGCCCAAAGGATGTCCTTATATAGTTAACACCTGATATGACAACTATAAAAAAACGATGACTCCCAAAACTCGAGCCACTCAGAGATCCTTCTGGTACCGTCTCCCATCCAGAGACTCGCGCTTGTGCACACTGTGTTAGTCATAACTTCCTGAGTAAGTGGACTTCAGTTCTCTTTTAGTTAAGTTCATGGGTCACACTTTTACAAGCCATCCTTTAAATAATTGGATAATAAGTGTAAATGTAATAACCAGTGTAGGAGCTGATGGAAACCGAATGCTAGAAGTACTAAGTCTAAAAATTGGCCTTAACACCTGGCTATAATGGTTCTCCTTATTTGAATAGGTGTTTGCAAGAACTTGGATGATGCAATAAAGGATCACTTATTTCTTATAACTATGTCTGCCGTATCCAATTGTTCTCTGCCAATACTGACCAGCCAGGCTGGGGTTGTCCACAGGGTCCTTAAGTCACGAGTTAGCAAAACGTTTAGGCTGAGCGTTTACATTTTTCTTTTTTTTTATTTGTTGAATCTGTAAATATTTAATTTGTATGTCTACTCTACTTTTCATTTTAATAATATATACTTGGTAGTTGGTAAGGTTAAGTCAATTGTACAGTATTCACCTTTAGGTTTAGGGAAACGTCTATCGTATTAGCCTGGTTTCTCACGTCGCGTGAGGTACGTTATGTAAGAAGCCAGAAGCAGGAACTGTTTATATGGGTTTTCTGTATAACCCAGCCACTACTAGGAACAGAGTAGCCAAAAAGTAAACACATGTATTAATAACTTGAGAAAACAATAAACAGCGCAATGCAGTGCAGCGTAATCAATCCCTCTCAGTAAGACACAACGTGCAACAATACCACACAAAGACAAGACCAAACACAGGGAGCCTATATGCAATATTAATGAGGGAATGGGTACCAGGTGTGTCTAATGCTGAGACATGACCAAACACAGGGAGCCTACATACGATAATAATGAGGGAATGGGCACCAGGTGTTTGTAATGATGAGACATGACCAAACACAGGAGCCTACATACTATAATAATGAGGGAATGGTCACCAGGTGTGTGTAATGATGAGACACTCGTTCAGAATGCTGCTGCTAGAATGTTAACAAAAACTAAGAGAACCGAACACATCACTCCGGTTCTTAAATCTTTGCACTAGCTTCCGGTCAGTTACAGAATAGATTTTAATGTTTTGCTGGTAGTCTATACATTTTTGAACGGTCTGGGCCCTGAATACATTTCTGATATGTTTGACGATTATAAACCAAGCAGGGCACTCAGATCATGGCCAGGTTCTGAAGACCTGAGAGCTCTAGAAGACTGGGGGGTTCTGAAGACTTCTTGGCCAGGTTCAGTAGACCTGAAAAGGTTCTGAAGACCTTTTGAATAAATATGTAAAATGTACACAGTTAATACTGCCATGTAATGTTTTACGTAATGCCAGTAAAAATGTAAATGTATTTTTTATTATTTTATTATTATTTTCCTCTGTAAAGCTCATTGAATTGCTTCTATATATGAAGTGTGCTATATAAATAAACTTGCTTGCTTTGTAGAGACAAATGCTGACGCCTGCCCCTAGATGGCGGTAGAATGGCTTGGGGGGAAATGTGACATGTTTCTAATACAACACTTGTGTTTAGCTTCCTATAGTGTCACTATATGTTCATATGTATCTGTTCATCATGATTTTGCCCTCTATATTCCTTGCAATAGGCTATTGCTATCTTGTCCTAATAATAAAGCAGCATATTATCTTGCATAGCATGACAACAATTGTTGCTGCGATTAACACATTACTGGTCTCCTGTAATTCTGGCTTGTGTTTGTGTGTTGTGGCTGGAAATAAACTTTTACCTTTGTTAACTACTCCTCTCTCTCTAACAAGGGGCACTAGCCCCTAGCAACTAGCCAGCTTTTACTAACATTGTTAGTCTTCCACTTTCCAGAGGTGCTCATTTACATAAAAAACTTGCTGAGGAGATGGACGTTTCAATGTTCACTATCATCCCATGGAAGAGATTTGTAAGAAAACACAATCTAAAAAACTATTCTGCAAGAATCTACAAAGAACCTAAGCTTTAATAGTCTGGTTGACTCATATGTTTTAATCATGTTACCAGCCCCATTTTGCCATAAATAATTTACTACAAATTGATCCAGCACAATGATGCAACAGCCTCAGATATGTTGCTTCAGTTCACTCAGTAAGCTGAGAATGGACATAGCATATGTGCCAGTACAGGAGCGCAGTGAATATAAAGCAGGCAGAACAGCACAGGTAAGTGACCAGCCAGAGATAGAACAGGACCGAGTACTCATGCCATTATACACTCCCATCACAACAAGTTCACAGTTATTGGTTGAATACACAGGCAAATGTCATGGTGGGGTGGTGCAGAACACAGGGTTTACTTCCCGAATGATACTGCAGTAGAAGACCATATCAATGAACATACATAAAATATTTAAATCAATAATATATATTGAAACAATAACAATAGGAACATTCTAACAAAAACAATAACATTAACCTCTGTATTTGTGTTTCCCTTGGTAAAGATAAGCAGAAGGAAATTTGTATTTAAACGATTATGATTAATATTTAATTTACGAAGAGGACAAAAGGTCAGAGAACAAACAAATAAAATAATACAAAAGGTTGTAGACCTTCATAAATAAGAAAGTAAACGTTTGACGAATTAAAAATAACCACCTCCATTAATCCGGGGGGAGGTGGGGGGTTGCTGGATGTTTGCTTGTCACAGTTGAGGTAGTCGATTAGGGCAATCATTAACATCCTGCTGGAAACAGGTTACAGTTTTATTGTTGATCATGTAACACTAGTTTTGTGTAGTTATTGTCACATTGGGTTTGAGAGTCTTACTAGAGTTTATAATTAGTCATTAGTTGACACAATACACATTACAACAACCTTTTTTATACAATCCTGGTGAACGCTAAAATGAATCAGGTTATTTTTCGAAGTTGTTTTCAGAAGTGACCCAATGACATCGTAACATATCCCTGTATCTCACATCTCCTCCAGTACAGATCGCTTTTATCACAGCCTCACTGGAGCCAGAGCCCACTGATAAAAAGACTAGAGTCAATTCAAAGCCGTGGACCTGCAGGGAACTTCCTCACTGGTTGCCAAGTGTCAAAAGCTGGTTTCAAAAACACTGAAGAAATTGTAACATTTATCCTACGTTTCTGGTCGGAAATTGTGCCATGCGTTTGTTTGCTGATTGATATGCCACATTATGTCAACATTACTCAAGGACTTTTGTAAGAGAGATTTGGCTAATGTATCATATTGCAGTAAACCCATACAGACCGGTGTTGGTACTTGTAGTAGAGAAAGACACCCCAGATCAATGGCTTAGTGTTTGAGGCATAAAAGGAGCAATGTGCCTGAGAGAAAGCCTGTTTTTCTGTGCTCCTGCTAAATGCAGCTGGCTGGGGGGGACACCAGAATGCACTGATGCCCTGCTTTATTTGGCTTTATTTACATGTGAGTATTTAGGCAAACACTTTCTCCAGAGCAATTTACAGCACCATTGTGTGGTGTACATTTTGTTATATTTTTTTCACACTGCTTTTGAAGAAAACAACTTACTGTAATCATTAACAAATGGCTAGGTAATTAGCCAGGTAACCAACAGGGTGGTCAAACAATACAACATCGGTCAATGTGTTTAGAGGACAGGTGGCTTGCGCTCTTGTGTAACGTAGATGATGCCTATTGAAACTTTTGTATGTAAACATGTCGAAACAAATCTTTATTTTACTATAGAGTTTAGGCTGAGGAGTTGTCTTGGCTTCATTATTTCCAAAACTGAAGGTCTGGAAGAACCATACCAGACTTTCAGAGGATTGACACAATTTGGTGGTATTGCCTCATATTATTTACTGTTGAAAGTTAGTTTTGTGACAAAATAACAATGGCAATGTTTTTATCCAGTATAATATATGCCTACTTATCAATGTCATCATTTTACTTCCAAGCCCATAATGTGTAATATATAGAAAATATCAAAAGGCCCATGTGATGTTTTTAACATCTGTTTTAAGTCATTTACATTTTGCGCATTTAGCAGACGCTCTTATCCAGAGCGACTTACAATAAGTGCAGGCATTTCACATATAGCTAAAACACACATCAAAAAGGCAATAAGTACATTGTTCCTGGGTGGGTGCAGGGGGAAGTGCTAGAGATAGAAGAATGATTCGGTAGTGAAGTTTCAAACGGTCGAGAGTTGTGGAGCTCCATTCATGGAGCTACTGGAGGTACAATTTGAAGAGGAATGTTTTTAGACGTTTTTTGAAGAGAGTCCGATGATCTGTTCCACCATAGCGGGGCAAGAACGAAGAACAATTTAGACTGAGCAGATCGAGAGTTGACCTCCCGTAGGGATGGCACTACCAAGACGCCTGAGGTGGCAGAACGAAGTGCTTGCGTGGGTGTGTACGGCTTGATTAGTGACTGGATGTAGGAGGGGGCGGTTCCTCTTGTTGCCCCATAGGCTAGCACCATGGTTTTGTAGTGGATGCGTGCTTCGACCGGGAGCCAGTGTAGTGTGCGGAACAGCTGAGTGACATGGGAGAACTTTGGTAGATTGAAGATCAGGCGGGCTGCTGCATTTTGAATGAGTTGCAGGGGTTTGATGGCGCACACTGGGAGACCAGCCAGAAGGGAGTTGCAGTAGTCGAGACGGGAGATGATAAGTGCCTGGATCAGCACTTGTGCGGCTTCCTGCGTAAGATACGGCCTTACTTTCCGAATGTTGTAGAGCATGTACCTGCAAGACCGGGACACCGCCTTGATGTGTGCAGAAAATGAGAGGGAGTTGTCAAGGGTCACGCCAAGGTTTTTCCCACATTGGGTAGCAGGGACTGTGACGTTGTCCACCGTAATGGACAGATCCTGGAGCGGGCAGGCTCTTCCTTTGAAGAAGAGCAGTTCAGTTTTACCTAGGTTGAGTTTCAGATGGTGTGCAGACATCCAGGCCGAGATGTCAGTCAGACATGCAGAGATACGGGATGCCACCTGGGTTTCAGACTGTGGGAATGAGAAAATAGTTGGGTATCATCAGCATAGCAGTGATAGGAGAGGCCATGTGAGGATATGACAGAGCCAAGAGACCGGGTGTATAAGGAGAAAAGGAGAGGGCCTAGGACCGATCCTTGGGGACCCCAGTGACCAGGGGCTGCATGTTCGACGGCGAGCCTCGCCACACCACCTGGTAAAAACGGTCCGACAAGTACGAGGAAAACCAGGAATGCACTGCTCCTGAGATCCCCAGGTCAGAGAGGGTGGAGAGCAGGATCTGATGGTTTACTGTGTCGAAGGCAGCAGATAGGTCTAGTAGAATGAGAACAGAGGAGAGAGAGTTGGCTTGGGCCTTGCGTAGGGCTTCAGTTACACAGAGCAGCGCTGTTTCAGTTGAGTGGCCCGTCTTGAATCCTGACTGGTTAGGGTCCAGGAGATTGTTCTGCGAGAGGTAGGAGGACAGTTGGTCAGCTACGACGCGTTCAAGCGTTTTGGAAAGGAAGGACAACAGGGACACAGGTCTGTAGTTGTTGACATCCGACGGGTCGAGAGACGGTTTCTTGAGGAGCGGAGTCACTCTGGCCATCTTGAAGTCAGAAGGGACACATCCTGAGGTTAGAGAAGTGTTTATTAGAGATGTGAGATATGGAAGAAGGTCCGTGGAGATGGACTGGAGGAGCGGGGAAGGGATAGGGTCAAGCGGGCATGTTGTCGGACGGCTGGATTGGAGCAGTTGCAGGGTGACTTCCGGACTGAGCGTGGAGAAGGAACTCAGACCAGGGACAGAGTCAGTGTGAGGGGAAATAGCGATTTCTGACGAATGGGTGAATGATGCTCGAATGTTGTCCACTTTCTGTTGAAAGTGGGTAAGAAAGTTGTCAGCTGAAAGGGACGATGACGGAGGAGGTGGAGGAGGGGTGAGGAGTGTAGAGAAGGTGGAGAAGAGCTTTTTAGAGTTGGAAGCGGAGTCCTGGAATTTCCGGTGATAGAAAGCAGCTTTAGCGGTGGTCAGATTAGAGTTGAAGGCGGTGAGGAGGGACTGGAGGGAAGCCAAGTCACTTTGAATTTTGGTGGATCTCCATTTCCATTTACTCCTGTGTTAAGTAATTTGCCCCTGTGTTATATAAATAGCCCTGTATAAAGTAATTAGCTCCTGTGTAAATTGGATCCCGTGTAAAGCTATTTGTCATTGAATGACATTAAAGGCCCCTGTGTAATGTTATTAGCCATTGTGCAAAGTCATAAAAGCCCTCTGTAAAGTCATTAGCTCGAGTGTAAAGTCATAAAAGCCTTTTGTAAAGTCATTAGCTTATCTGTAAAGTCTTTAGACCCTCACTGTAAAGTCATTAGCTCGTATGTAAAGTCTTTAGACCCTCATTGTAAAGTCATTAGCTTGTGGGTGAAGTTTTTAGATCCTCATTGTAAAGTAACTAGCTCGTGTGTGTGTGTAGTTTTTAGACCCTCATTGTAATGAAATTAGCTTGTGTGTGTCACGAGTGGTGAGTAAGTGTACTGCACTGTCTGGTTTCGGGTGCACCCTTTCCTGGTTTGTGTTGGTTACAGCTGTTGGGGATTTGCAATCACTGGGCTATAAAGGGGATTGCTAGATGTCACTCGTTGCGCTTCATTGTTACATGTCACAGTATGATAGAGGTGAGTGTTTGTTTGTGCATTAGGATTGGTTTTGGGAACTGTATATTTATAAGACGCTACATATGCGCACTTTCATTTCAGTTTAGCCATTTAGCCTTTTGTCGCCGTTTTCGGTTTGTTTTGTGTTTGATGAAATAAACCTTGTCTTGAAACGGATTATTTACGACTCTGCACATGGCTTCCTACACTACACCCTGGGACAGCCGTGACAGAATGAAGCGCCAACCAAGCCAGCAGAGTCGGACAATGAGTGGATTCTGCGGGGGGGCAAGCTATAGCGCCCCGTCGGATGAAGCTCACCGTCACCCCACGGAGCGGTGGGAGTGGAATCGGCCGGAGACACCACAGGAGCGGTGGTTACGTCTCCGGCCGTATGCTGTATATGAACCATCTTTGCAGCATTCAGGGTCAGTGACAATGGGTCCGCGGGCCTTCTATGAAGGCAAGAGGACATCCCGGAGGCGCCCCAAAGTAATTTTTGGGGGGGAGCTAACGGGGTGTTCAAGGAGGTCCGCGGAGAGAACACCCACGACCCTGGTGCTGCCACAGCAACCACCCACTGCTCCGGGGCTGCAGCCAGAGCCAGAAAGAGCTCTGGAGCTACAGCAAAAACCCCAGCTCCAACAGGGCTATGACCCTTTCCGGCCACCAACCTCCAGGGCCCAGAGACCACCTAAGGGCCTGGAGTGCCAGCCGCCCGAGGTGATTAGGAGATGGTGGGGGGTGTGGTTCACCCTACAGGACCAGCCTCTCCCACTCCAGCGTGAGTGCCTAGATGAGCCCCTCCCACCATTGCTTAAGTGCCCTGAGCGGCTCCTCCCTCCTCAACGTGAGTGCCCGGATGAGTGGCCCCTCCCCCCTCAGCATGAGGCCTTGGAGTCGTCCCTCCCCCCTCAGCATGAGCGTGTCGACGAGTCGTCCCTCCCCCCTCAGCATGAGCGTGTCGACGAGTGGCCCCTCCCCCCTCAGCATGAGCGTGTCGACGAGTGGCCCCTCCCCCCTCAGCATGAGCGTGTCGACGAGTGGCCCCTCCCCCTCAGCATGAGGCCTTGGAGTCGTCCCTCCCCCTCAGCATGAGCGTGTCGACGAGTGGCCCCTCCCCCTCAGCATGAGGCCTTGGAGTCGTCCCTCCCCCCTCAGCATGAGCGTGTCGACGAGTGGCCCCTCCCCCCTCAGCATGAGCGTGTCGACGAGTGGCCCCTCCCCCCTCAGCATGAGTGTGTCGACGAGTGGCTCCTCCCCCCTCAGCATGAGTGTGTCGACGAGTGGCTCCTCCTTCCTCCGCCAGAGTTTCAGGATTGGCCGCTCCCACCTCCGCCTGAGCTCCCGAAGTGTCATCTCCCTCCTCTGCCAGAGCTCCCAGAGCGTCCTCGCCTGCCAGAGCTTCCAGAGCGTCCTTGCCTGCCAGAGCTCCCAGAGCGTCCTTGCCTGCCAGAGCTCCCAGAGCGTCCTTGCCTGCCAGAGCTCCCAGAGCGTCCTTGCCTGCCAGAGCTCCCAGAGCAGAGCTCCCCTCCTTGCCTGCCAGAGCTCCCAGAGCGTCCTTGCCTGCCAGAGCTCCCAGAGCGTCCTTGCCTGCCAGAGCTCCCAGAGCGTCCTTGCCTGCCAGAGCTCCCAGAGCGTCACCGCCTGCCAGAGCTCCCAGAGCGTCACCGCCTGCCAGAGCTCCCAGAGCGTCACCGCCTGCCAGAGCTCCCAGAGCGTCACCGCCTGCCAGAGCTCCCAGAGCGTCACCGCCTGCCAGAGCTCCCAGAGCGTCACCGCCTGCCAGAGCTCCCAGAGCGTCACCGCCTGCCAGAGCTCCCAGAGCGTCACCGCCTGATATGGCGGAGACTACGCCGCCTGAAATGGCGGAGACTACGCCGCCTGAAATGGCGGAGACTACGCCGCCTGAAATGGCGGAGACTACGCCGCCTGAAATGGCGGAGACTACGCCGCCTGAAATGGCGGAGACTACGCCGCCTGAAATGGCCGCCGCCACGCCGCCTGAAATGGCCGCCGCCACGCCCACGTCGATGGCCGCCGCCACGCCAACCACGATGGCCGCCGCCACGTCCACCAAGATGGCGGAAGCCTTGCCGCACAAGACGGCGATCGGGCCACCAAGGCCCTTTAAGGGCTGGACCTGCTGTCTGGGACTAACCCTTTGGGTGTGACAGTGGGTCCTTGCCTGTTGCTCCCTTGTTTTTTTTTGGTGTGTTGTTGTTAATGTTGGTTCTTGTTGGCTATCTGGGAGCTAGCCTTAAGTGGGGGGTACTGTCACGAGTGGTGAGTAAGTGTACTGCACTGTCTGGTTTCGGGTGCACCCTTTCCTGGTTTGTGTTGGTTACAGCTGTTGGGGATTTGCAATCACTGGGCTATAAAGGGGATTGCTAGATGTCACTCGTTGCGCTTCATTGTTACATGTCACAGTATGATAGAGGTGAGTGTTTGTTTGTGCATTAGGATTGGTTTTGGGAACTGTATATTTATAAGACGCTACATATGCGCACTTTCATTTCAGTTTAGCCATTTAGCCTTTTGTCGCCGTTTTCGGTTTGTTTTGTGTTTGATGAAATAAACCTTGTCTTGAAACGGATTATTTACGACTCTGCACATGGCTTCCTACACTACACCCTGGGACAGCCGTGACAGTGTGTAAAGTCTTTAGACCCTCATTGTAATGTCATTAGCTTGTGTAAAGTCTTTTTACCATCATTGTAAAGTCATTCTCTTGTGTAAAATCTTTAGACCCCCATTGTAAAGTCATTAGCTCGTGTGTAAAGTAATTAGACCCTCATTGTAAAGTCATTAGCTCGTGTGTAAAGTAATTAGACCCTCATTGTAAAGTCATTAGCTCGTGTGTAAAGTATTTAGACCCTCATTGTAAAGTCACTGGTTTTTCCTTGTGTAGTCACGTAATCAGTTCTGAATTCAGTCCCTAGATATGAGAGCTCCCTAGGGTATCCACGCCCCATTGTGTGGTGTTGAAGAGGAGGAGCCGGTCTGTGGCTTTCTCTCAGCAGGGACAACATCATATGATCACTGCTTGGAATGTATTAAACACAAAAGTCTTCATATTAAACATTTTTGAGGATTTTCGACAACACTTATGTAACAGGAGATGAATGTACACAATCTTTTGCAATATGTTAAACTCTGGCCCAGCCCTGGCAGTCATGGTTCAGTATAGAAAATGGGCTTGGAAAAGCATGAAGCCTGGGTTGGGCTGTACAGGGATAGGTTATGTTGCATCGACGTTAAAGTGTTAACAGAAAATAGCATCTAGGAGTGAAAGAATGGATGGTTCTGTAATACTAACTGGAATTGCTGATCTGTTACCCAAATACTGCAGTGAGTAGTGCATGGTATTGATCCTGTATAGCTGGAGAGGGATACAGAGGAATCTATGTTTTAGTTCTTTTCTTGTTTTCATCCACATTCTATTTCATCACATTCATCCACATACCCCCACCTTATTTTTATGTATCTGCAAGAACATCAAAGCTCTTTAGATTCTGTTTCAATAGCATAGGACTGTAGCCTGAATGCCTTTAACATCCTGTGTGTTTTATGTGCAATAGTATAGCTATTGGGGGCTATTTGAGACAATGTGTGAATATATCCATCCATGGAACTAGATTGGACTGGACCCCACCGGAAGTATGTACTTTTTCACTATGGGCTGGGACCCTTTACAGACAGTTGGAAAATGTTTACTCTTAATACCAGAATGAAGTTATCATATTATATCCTTAATCTGTGTGTACTTGGTGTATTATATACTGAGACTATGTGTAAACAATGTGTATGATACGATGAGGTTGTGTGTAAACAAGGTGTATGATATGATGAGGTTGTGTGTAAACAATGTGTATGATACGATGAGGTTGTGTGTAAACAAGGTGTATGATATGATGAGGTTGTGTGTAAACAATGTGTATGACATGATGAGGTTGTGTGTGTAAACAATGTGTATGATATGATGAGGGTCTTGTGTAAACAATGTGTATGATATGATGAGGTTCTGTGTAAACAATGTGTATGATATGATGAGGTTCTGTGTAAACAATGTGTATGATATGATGAGGTTGTGCGTAAACACTGTGTATGACATGATGAGACTGTGTTTAAACAAGGTGTATATGATGACATTCTAATAGCACTGCTGCACTAAAACAAATCCTTACATCTACATGGGTAATTGAAACACGTAGAGACAGCGGACGGGGGGGGGGATGGGAAGAGTAGATCTTAACAGGCTCTGCAGGCAGTGTTGTTGTTGGCCAGACCTAGGCTGCCGTCTTCCCCCCTGCTGGGGCGCAGAGTCCAGGATGTATCGTCTCACTTCCTGTGCAGCTGTGTGACAAAAGAATCGTGTCCAGGGCCATGCCAGACGAATGAGCGTGGCTGGTGGAGCTTGACTAGGCGTGTCCCCTCTCAACCCACCCCCCGTCCCCACCCCCTTCAAACCCCGGGAGGAGGTTAACAGAGTGTACGCTGTTGTGAACTGTATACTTTCTCCCTTTCTTTTTTGCCGCAGTGATGGGTGCAGCCATGAGTTTTTCCTATTCTGACCGGGGGGGACATGCAAATGATCGGGCGGTTTGACATTTGTATTGTCATCCTGATCCTTCCTCTAAACTGGCTTGAGGTTTATATTATAACCTGTATCATCTCTCAGAATTGGCTCGATGTTTTGGCACTGATCCATCCTGAAACCTACTCTGAGCCTTCCAAAGTCATCTTACATGGATTGGTAAAACCTCCACAAAGAAATACTACTAATTTCATAGTTCAAATAAGATATGGGAGTGAAATTAATTTTTTATTGAAAATAAATTAACCTGGTAAATAAAGTACATTTAAAGGAACTGTTGCCTTTTGAAGCAGATGTTTTGAGATCCTGATTTTGGTTTAATTCAGGGAAAAAAGACCCTGATAAAATATAGATTAACCTGATACAAACAACAAAGTCATCATCTTGACTGTATTTATATATAAAATGACTTATATTATTATTTCCAGAATCATGTCTTATGGACGTAATAACAGAGTCGTTGACTAATTACAATGTGCATGGTTTTAGCAGTTCAGTGGTCTGCAGTACCACCAGCTGCCTGCCAAACAGGTCTTTGCTCACAGCAACGTGCAGGCTGCTCTATGGGTGTCATATCTCAGGGTGGGTTGACGGATTTTCCACTCTCCGCTCTACTTTGGGGGCCCTGGGGCTAGCCAGTCTCTAGACAGATGGTTTGCTTACGGCAATGGACCAATGCTTCAGTGTAAATTCCGGCGCCAGTTGAGACACGGTGGAAAAGTATGAAATGGAAAATGCATCACTTGTAATGACACGGTCATATCTGTGTGTTGTCCTAGCTAAACATGAGGGAAATCCCTACCCACACCTGTCCCGTTTTACGTTCTCCCTTCCACATGCCGTTGCCTTGAAAAAGCTGGTCTGGGGTCTGATTCATCCATGAACAGGTCTATGGGGCTAAGTACTTGTTAAGGGCCCGAGCTCTGTCGTCGGTCTTATAGAACCAGGACAAAGAATGAGTGAGACTTTCTGTTTACGTACAACTGAGCGGCTCTGCACGACACCACGACTCCAAGTCTGCAGACGATTGGCCAATTAGGCCTGGTAACCCACAGAGATGAGTCAGCCAATAGAGAGGAGGTAAGCAGACCGGCATGGTGGTTGCAGGTCGACAACTTCTCCCTCACCGTCAGCAAAACAACTGATCCAGCACTGATCCACAGGATGCGACAGCAACGCTACTCTCTAAGGGGACTTGAGAAATGTGTCATGGCACCATAAGTCCCCTTTAAACACTCTTGTCCCATTGAGATCATACTGACACAGGGTCCTCCAGAGCGTAGTGAATTTGAATCCCACTCATTCATGCACGTCTATCCGACCAACGTTGTGTGACAAAATGTTTGCCGTATTGTCAAGGACACTTTACACCCCAGACACACAATGTATCAAAGCACATGTTCTCATTTGAAGGACGCTGAGACAGTTTCTACCTGCAAGTCCTTCCTGAACACCTGACCCGGTCTAACCATGCACTTCAACGGAGTTGAACACAGTTGACTCCGTTTCTCCCGGAATAGCCTCACGCTACGCTAGGCCTGGTGAAATCAAGTCGAAAACATTGGAGCGGTGGAACATAGTTTACATGGTAACAACTCAAAATGTGCCAACTCAATCAAATGCCTTGCTTAGGCTGAGCTTCAAAAATCTGGTCAAGGCTACAAGAGATACAGCATAATGCAAAGACAGCAAAGTGACATCATCATTTTACTCCGGACACGACTTTCCACCTGTTAGCTAAGCTGTTGTGACAGCATCAGCCTTAATATAATTTGAAGGCATAATGTTCCTGCTTAACCAGATTTACGGAAACTGATTTTGGATTTGTTTTTACTTACCCAGAGATAGATAAAACATTTTTATGTGAGTGTGTGAAGTTTGGAACGTTTAACAATGTCATGGTTCACGGGTGTTCCCGTGTGTTCCTGTGTCGTGGTGTGCTTGTTTGTCTCCATCTTGTGGGTGTTCATAGTGTTTCTTCCTGGTACCTTAATTTCCCCTATTACCTTAATTTTCCCGCCCTTTTTCTCACCTGTTGCTTGTTAGTCCTCGTTATGTTTAGTATTTAGTCTTCCCTGTTTTCCTGTGTGTTTGTCGGATCATTGTCTTGTTAAGGTACGTGGTTTCTGTTTCTGGTCTGTGTTAATTCTATGATTGTTAGTTCTTTGTGTGTAGGAATGTTTCGTGTCTGTGTTTATTCCTAGGCTGGTTATTTCGTTATGTGTTTGTAGGAATCTTTTGGGTCAATGTTTACCTGTGCTGGGTAGTTTTGTCTTTGGTGAGGGGATGTGATCTGTTTCTGTTCTGATGTTTTGTTTCGTTGTCTTGTTAAGTTCTCGTTTCTAGTGCCTGTTCTGCCTGGATGCGAATTAAAACCCTTTTTGGAAAGGTTTCTCTGCGATTGTGTCTACTCCTTGTGATCTGCATGGCAGATCCTGACAGAATGATCCGACCCGCTATGACACAGCGGAGAAAGAAGAGCTGTCCGTCCACTTACGGACAGTCTCCAGAGTTCCCTGAATGTTTTCGCCGGTGCGCGATCCGGCGCGGACCGCCCCTCCCTCCTCGAACATCCACTCCGCCAGCTATCTGGTTACCGGCGGACTACGCAGCATTGCGTGAGTGGAGAGAGTCACTCCGCAGCGAGGATGAGGAGTATCTGGAGGGGGAGTACGGCTGGGAGCCCTATGGTGCTGAGGACTCCGAGTCTGAGGACGAGTCCGAGGAGGAGGAGTACATGGAGGGGGAGTTTCGTTGGGATCCCTTCACCCTCCAGCTGATTCCTGTCTCACTTTCCTCGGTTCTGCCCTCCACCTCACCACCCCTGAGAGCTGCTCGGCAGCACAAGATGGCTGCCGCCCCGCAGCACAAGATGGCTGCCGCCCCGCAGCACAAGATGGCTGCCGCCCCGCAGCACAAGATGGCTGCCGCCCCGCAGCACAAGATGGCTGCCGCCCCGCAGCACAAGATGGCTGCCGCCCCGCAGCACAAGATGGCTGCCGCCCCGCAGCACAAGATGGCTGCCGCCCCGCAGCACAAGATGGCTGCCGCCCCGCAGCACAAGATGGCTGCCGCCCCGCAGCACAAGATGGCTGCCGCCCCTCAGCTCAAGATGGCTGCCGCCCCGCAGCACAGGATGGCTGCCGCCCCGCAGCACAGGATGGCTGCCGCCCCGCAGCACAGGATGGCTGCCGCCCCGCAGCTCAAGATGGCTGACCAGGCTCAAGCGGCGAAAAGGACAGGGGAGGTCTCACTGCTGGACAGTGGTGAGGACCTTGAGTGTTCAGATGAGGAGGACATTGATGATGACCCTCCTCCTTTGGAAGACACCAGAGGTGGTAGGAAGAAGCTACTGCCTGAGCCTGTCCCCGTGTCCTTGCCTGAGCCTGTCCCCGTGTCCTTGCCTGAGCCTGTCCCCGTGTCCTTGCCTGAGCCTGTCCCCGTGTCCTTGCCTGAGCCTGTCCCCGTGTCCTTGCCTGAGCCTGACCCCGTGTCCTTGCCTGAGCCTGTCCCCGTGTCCTTGCCTGAGCCTGTCCCCGTGCCCTTGCCTGAGCCTGTCCCCGTGCCCTTGCCTGAGCCTGTCCCCGTGCCCTTGCCTGAGCCTGTCCCCGTGCCCTTGCCTGAGCCTGTCCCCGTATCCTTGCCTGAGCCTGTCCCCGTTTCCTTGCCTGAGCCAGCCCCCGTGTCCGTCCCAGAGTCTGTCCCCGTGGCGGTCCCCGTGGCTGTCCCGGTCCCCGAGCTCACTCCAGCCCCAGAGCTCACTCCAGCCCCAGAGCTCACTCCAGCCCCAGAGCTCACTCCAGCCCCAGAGCTCACTCCAGCCCCAGAGCTCACTCCAGCCCCAGAGCTCACTCCAGCCCCAGAGCTCACTCCAGCCCCAGAGCTCACTCCAGCCCCAGAGCTCACTCCAGCCCCAGAGCTCACTCCAGCCCCAGAGCTCACTCCAGCCCCAGAGCTCACTCCAGCCCCAGAGCTCACTCCAGACCCCGAGCTCACTTCAGACCCCTTGTCGGAGTCTGTCCCCCTGCCTGACTCCAGTCCTGTCCCCCTGCCTGACTCCAGTCCTGTCCCCCTGCCTGACTCCAGTCCTGTCCCCCTGCCTGACTCCAGTCCTGTCCCCCTGCCTGACTCCAGTCCTGTCCCCCTGCCTGACTCCAGTCCTGTCCCCCTGCCTGACTCCAGTCCTGTCCCCTGCCTGACCCCAGTCCTGTCCCCCTGCCTGACCCCAGTCCGGTCCCCCCGTCCTGTTTTCGAGCCCCGTCCAATGCCCGAGGCCGTCATCCTGGCCGAGCCAGTTCCCGGGCCAAGGACTGTTTCCGGGCCAAGGACTGTTGCCGGGCCAAAGCCGGTTCCCCGACCACCTGACCCGTCTCCTCCGGCCCTGCCTCCTGACCCGTCTCCTCCGGCCCTGCCTCCTGACCCGTCTCCTCCGGGCCTGCCTCCTGACCCGTCTCCTCCGGCCCTGCCTCCTGACCCGTCTCCTCCGGCCCTGCCTCCTGACCCGTCTCCTCCGGCCCTGCCTCCTGACCCGTCTCCTCCGGCCCTGCCTCCTGACCCGTCTCCTCCGGCCCTGCCTCCTGACCCGTCTCCTCCGGCCCTGCCTCCTGACCCGTCTCCTCCGGCCCTGCCTCCTGACCCGTCTCCTCCGGCCCTGCCTCCTGACCCGTCTCCTCCGGCACTGCCTCCTGACCCGTCTCCTCCGGCACTGCCTCCTGACCCGTCTCCTCCGGCACTGCCTCCTGACCCGTCTCCTCCGGCACAGCCTCCTGACCCGTCTCCTCCGGCACTGCCTCCTGACCCGTCTCCTCCGGCACTGCCTCCTGACCCGTCTCTGACTGGCCGGCCTCCAGACCTGCACCCGCCTGTCCGGCCTCCAGACCTGCACCCGCCTGTCCGGCCTCCAGACCTGCACCCGCCTGTCCGGCCTCCAGACCTGCACCCTCCTGTCCGGCCTCCAGACCTGCACCCTCCTGTCCGGCCTCCAGACCTGCACCCTCCTGTCCGGCCTCCAGACCTGCACCCTCCTGATCTGCCTTCTGACCTGCATCCTCCGGGTCGACCTCCTGACCCGCTCCCGCCGGGTAGACCTCCTGACCCGCTCCCGCCGGGTAGACCACCTGACCCGCCGTCCTTGCCTGTCCGGTCGCCCGAGCTGTCCTTGCCTGTCCGGCCTCCTGACCCTCATCCGTCCTTCCGGACCTCTGCTCCGCCTACGCCTGTCCGGCCTCCTGACCCGCATCCGCCCGTCCTGTCCTCTGCCCCGCCTCAGCCGTTACGGCCTCCTGACCCGCATCCGCCCGGCCGGGTCTCTGCTCCGCCCTCTCCGGTCCGGCCTCCTAACTCTGTGTCTTGCTGGCACTGTCCTCTAGGCCTCCGCTTGCCCCCGGAGTGACTGCACTATTCCCTTGACTCTGTCCCCGTTCCAGGTTTTTTGTTTCTCACCTCCATCCCACCCCACCTCCTCTGCCGCCTCCCCGCTGCAATTCGTAGTCTGGGTTTTAGTTTATTTTTTTTTGGCGCTTCTGGAGCCGCGCCTTGAGGGGGGGGTACTGTCATGGTTCACGGGTGTTCCCGTGTGTTCCTGTGTCGTGGTGTGCTTGTTTGTCTCCATCTTGTGGGTGTTCATAGTGTTTCTTCCTGGTACCTTAATTTCCCCTATTACCTTAATTTTCCCGCCCTTTTTCTCACCTGTTGCTTGTTAGTCCTCGTTATGTTTAGTATTTAGTCTTCCCTGTTTTCCTGTGTGTTTGTCGGATCATTGTCTTGTTAAGGTACGTGGTTTCTGTTTCTGGTCTGTGTTAATTCTATGATTGTTAGTTCTTTGTGTGTAGGAATGTTTCGTGTCTGTGTTTATTCCTAGGCTGGTTATTTCGTTATGTGTTTGTAGGAATCTTTTGGGTCAATGTTTACCTGTGCTGGGTAGTTTTGTCTTTGGTGAGGGGATGTGATCTGTTTCTGTTCTGATGTTTTGTTTCGTTGTCTTGTTAAGTTCTCGTTTCTAGTGCCTGTTCTGCCTGGATGCGAATTAAAACCCTTTTTGGAAAGGTTTCTCTGCGATTGTGTCTACTCCTTGTGATCTGCATGGCAGATCCTGACAAACAAACCGATTGTTAGGCACAATTGCCGGTTGTTGCCTAGTATGTACTAGCCAGCTCTTCATAAAATGGCAGTAAAAATGGCATGTAAATATAAGTAACCACTTCAAACAGGTTTTTATTATAAAACTACAGACCATAGTAATCTGAAAAAATCTAAATCAACTTCATTCACAATGTGTCACAACTTTGCAGGGTGTAGTGCAGGAAAAGGCAAAAGCAGGAGCCGGAATCACGTTCATTGGTATTTTTTGAAATAATACAAGCAATGAACGATTGAAAAAAAGTGAAATTAAATTGCGCTAGGGAGTGACTTACTAATGAGATCAAACAGGCAGAACAACACTGAAGACTCATCATCTATATGAATGTAACTTAAAAAAATGCAAAGCAAACTTACATACAAATTAACCAACTTAAATACCCTTACTAATCCCAAACTGATAACTGGTGTGCATCATCACAACCAAACTGGGAGTAAAAGGTGGCCAACTAAAACAAAACACAGCGTGAGGATATCCTCAACCTCAACCCTATTAAAATGTAATGGCGACTACTTTGGATTGTCTGTGTTCTCCTCCCAAAAAAAAAGCTTGTACAAAATTACCAGGGAATTGTATTCAATGTATATGTAAAAAATATATAACAACATGGTTATTTCTCAGCAATGTGGCAAACATGTAGCATACAGAACTAAAAGCTCTCTGCAATAAGGAAAACTGTGTTGAACCAGACGAACCACTCTTTTAGTAAGTCTTTGTGGGAGGGTTCATCAAATGTAACATCCAATAGAAATCTAAGAAAACTGGGCAACTCATAACTTTTTTGAAAAATGATTTTGTTTTCAGAGTTCCAACGAAGCGTGACGAAATGTGTAGTTACGGCCTCGCAAAACTTGTCCAGCAGTAACATGGAGGTTGGAATGTTGTTGTGTGCTTTGTTTTAATATTGTTTAGTAGCAACCAGCAAATAAAAATACGGTCCTGTACATTTGATAATTTTGTTAATTTACTGTAACTTGTATTAGAGTTACACTTCTGACATACAGAAAGCTGACTTGACTTACTGCACTGCCGAAAGGGGCGTGTAATGGTGTCCACAAGTGAGGTTAGGTTGATTAGTTACTGGAAACGCCTGCTCTAGACGGTTGATGTGACAGTGTTTACCATCCTTGCTGAGTATTCTATTGACATGTAGCCAAATACTGAGTGGAATTGTGGATGTTGATATACTGTTGTTCAGAGGATGAGTACAATGAGTGCCATGGTACTCTTACTAAGTGATTTAAGACAGAGGTCAACAGCTTCCGGTCAATATCAATATCTGGCTTCATATCTTAAGATCCTCATAAGAATTTAAAAATATGTGGTTTTCAAATAACTTCCATATTGCAAGAGTAGCCTATATTGCATCGTTATGAACAGTGATATTTGTCTCTTTGAAACTGACAAATCTTGTTCATTAGACTCACATTAAAGTAACTACATCCGTAATTAAGAAAAATTTGAAAAGTTTCCCTTAGTCGGTCCCTGGATGGAAGACAATATGCTGCTGGATGTGGCCGGGGATAGAGGGCCAGTAGGTGGCAGTCTTCCCTCTAGCCTAAATATAAATAAGTCCCAAATGCCCCATGGCAGAAAACGGGAAATAGCCCTAAGCAGGGGGCTGTCATCTGAGATGGGATTTTAATCGGGTATCTTGAATCTCTGCAGTCACTAAAGATCCGCTGTCATTTCCCACTGACCCCCATCATAATGGCCAGATTTCATTTCTCAATAATGCTAGGTTATGCTGCTTCTTCAAGAAAAAATATACACTAATGTGTAAAGCACTGTATAATGTTGAGAATAATCTAGTGAACTACTACAATTTGTAAATAAATATAACGTTTTACATTTTTAAGCCTTAAAGCTGTATTTCGTTTCTGTATGCAAAATTGACAGTTCTCATTATGTTTCATCACGTGCTATTCCAGTTGTAGAATAAAAGACATTGTAGTGACAATCTATTAATTAAATACTCTGCATAGGAGCAAAAGCAGGCACACTGTCCTTGCTGATATGTGGAACTAGCGTCTTCTATACCTCAGCCTGCTGAACATACCCTCCCTCCCTCCCTCATTCACTCCTCATACTCGCACAGAGCTCGGTACCTCCCTCGTACTGCTGTTCCCTCTAAACAGGGACTATCCGCGGGTAGGAGGAGGCTGATTTGGATTGATCTGCTTGCGGTTCTCCAGGTCAATGGTCCTCACCTGGATGTGTGTTTGATTGGTAAGTGACCACATTTTGCCTTGTATTATTTACATACATTCGGGTTCCTCCATATGGGGATACCTATCATATGCGCCATCTATCCTTATGAACCAGTGGTTGTACGTGCATGTCAGCGACTACACAACACACGTACGTAGGTTTTATTAGTGTGTAAATGTGCATGTTGGATGGCTCTTTTAATTTGACATCCCGTTACATTTCTTGGAGTAACCTACTGGACTGTAGAATCTGCAAAAATAACTTGTGCAATAGTAGCGAAATTACTTTCAAACTGTAATATTTAGAGTCCATATCAGTGCTGGTATATTCTGTAATAATCACATTCCATATTGCCTTCATGCTACTCTACAGGATAGATATGGCATAGGAAATCTGATTCAGAAGGTAACAAACACAGAATATCATAAAGTCCCACATGTTCATGCGCACAAATGGGATGGAGCCAAATGTGTGGCAGGAGGTAATAGGAAATAAATTAGGTTTCATTTCCATAGCGCATGTTTGGTTTTCAGAGTCATCCTGACAGCTCCCGCCACGCCCCAACTCCTAACTGACAGCTCCAGCCACGCCCCAACTCCTAACTGACAGCTCCAGCCACGCCCTAAACTCCTAACTGACAGCTCCAGCCCCGCCCTAAACTCCTAACTGACAGCTCCAGCCACGCCCTAAACTCCTAACTGACAGCTCCAGCCACGCCCCAACTCCTAACTGACAGCTCCAGACACGCCCCAACTCCTAGCTGACAGCTCCAGCCACGCCCCGACTCCTAACTGACAGCTCCAGCTACGCCCCAACTCCTAACTGACAGCTCCAGTCACGCCCCAACTCCTAACTGACAGCTCCAGCCACGCCCCAACTCCTAACTGACAGCTCCAGCCACGCCCCAACTCCTAACTGACAGCTCCAGCCACGCCCTAAACTCCTAACTGACAGCTTTAATTACAAACCTGGCCCAGCCTATTCCCCATGATGTCATACTGTGGTTCTCAACTGGTGGGTATGAATGGGCCGCGTGTGTGAAAGAACCTGTGGAAAATATAAAAAGAATCAAAAGTATGAAAGGATCATACTTGCATAGTATTTTCAGTATAGAGTTGTTAACAGTCTATTTAGCAGATTTAGTGGGTTGACAAAAGAACCGAAACACTCAACAGCTATTAAAGAAGGACTAGGGCCACCCTCAACCTTCAGAACAGCTCAAATTCTAGATATAATATGATAGAAGTCTTAAACTGTGAGTAGTGGGATATTGCACCATCTTTCAGAATAGGTGAAGGATGCTGAAATTGACACACACTGTGCACTCCAGAACTTCCCATGAAGGTTATATGATGTCGGGATATGGAGATTGGAAATACCATGGAAGGCATTTGATGTCATTTGGTGTTCATAAAACCATTCTTGAATTTGTTTGTTCGGGAGCGTTCTGAAATATTAGAACATGATATGAGAGATCAGTGTTTGCATGTGCACCTGGTCCTGTAAAATAGTCTCATTACTGTGCTGTTATACGACCATGCTGAGCAATCGTCCTGACCAAATAAATCCCACAACGTGGCTGCTCATACTATTACGAATCCCCCGTCATGTTGAACAGTTGACAGCAGATGTGGTCTGAAGACATCTATTGGCTTTCTCCAAACGTTACCTCACCCGGACGGACGTAGGAAATTGGGTGAAAGATTACTCATTAGAGCATATTTGTTTTGGCCTTTGCTAAGGGACCACGGATACAAGCGGTTTCTGAATGGCAGCCCGGCCTTCAATTCCAGGTGTGTGAAGCTCATGACCTACAGTTGTTATTGTGACTGGGTCTCTGAGATGCTGACTCAATTCTGGGGTCATTTTTGCGGCTGTGATTTTAGGGCATTGAGCAACTATATTCTGTCCCTGTTGGTTAGTTATGTCCATGTCTGACATATGCTGTCATGATTTTCCAGTTGACACATTGAATAATAGATAGCATTTTATTGAGTTACGTCACTCGCTCTGAGGCCTTTAGGACTCTTGCGGGTGTTTAGCCCTGATGCTGGGTCACCCTACTTGGGACCGAGGCCTTGCACAGGAGCGAAGAATGCACCTTCTAGTTTGTTCTAGCCTGTTCTCTTCTGTGATTCTGCTGTCAAGTAGGTGACGTTTTCCATCAAGGAGAAGTAAATTGGATCAATGAGAAATCATTGTGCTTTTATATGAAATACATTGCCAGGTACACTGATTAACAATGTCTCACAGGGCGCTTGCATCTTCATCTGTGCTATCTATGTGTCCTGCCTTTAGCTTGTGCGCCAGTGGTGAACAGGAGACTTGAATCCTACATAGTCTTATAACAGAACCTGAACAGAGATGTCAACGTTTGTCTGTTTCTGTTGAATTGAGCCCAGCGCAGCTCCAGGATCACGTAACATTGTGTCTCTAACGGACGTTGTCAATAGTATCTTACATCTCCTCTTCTGATTATATATTAGTATACGCTAACCTAATATTGATTAGGTTTTCATCCAGGTTTTCAAGTGGTCTTTTAAACATCAAACCACATTTTAATAAGCCTTATATATTTGCTTGATTCTCCCAAACATCCCATATATCTCCCGTGACGTAACACCAGGTCCATTTGTTTCTTGTTACAGTTCCCTGTTTTTGAATCTGTTAACTTCAAAGAGTCTCCCAAGTTTTTGGGGGGACAATAGAGAATGACAACATAACATACCAGGAGACCAAAGGGCCACTTTAACCGGTCAAAATGATTGGCTGAACCACCACAACACTGTGTTTATAGTCACACCTAGAATATCAAAGGAAGACGATAAGAGCATGTTGCTCACACAATGCACACACACACACACAATGCACACACACACACACACACAATGCACACACACACACACACACACACACAATGCACACACACACACACACAATGCACACACACACACACACAATGCACACACACACACACACACACACACACACACACACACACACACACACACACACACACACACACACACACACACACACTCAGTCCAACAGACTGCTGCTCATGCTTATGGCCTTGTATGAATTTTAAAGTAACCCCAATTTACATTTTCCCATAACCTTATCTGAAAATCTAATTTCCCTAATGGAGACCTGCTTATGGGGGCGTATCTGTCAAGTTTTGCAGTTCTTGTGAAGACCTCAGATCCTCACATGTACACGTATACATAGACAACACACACAGTCTTTAGCAGACACATGGCTGTAGGCATAACATGCAGAGACACTGATCCGCCTTTGCGGAGAAACAAAAACACTGTCAAGTGGGCATGTTCAGTCAGGCATTCACAGAAAGACATGGCCAACTGAAAAACCAACGAAGCCAACCCATGAAACCCCATGAGTAAATCTCCGAGGTATCGATGTCACCAAATATCCTGAATCCATGTGGTAATAATACATTTCTGTTCACCACTATGTTTCACTTGCTGTTCTCTATAACCTAACGCGATTAGTTTGAGTGCTGTAGCCATATTGTCTTGTTGACATTTGCCTATACTGGCCATCTGTCACGAGTGGTGAGTAAGGGTACTGCACTGTCTGGTTTCGGGTGCACCCTTTCCTGGTTTATGTTGGTTACAGCTGTTGGGGATTTGTAATCACTGGGCTATAAAGGGGATGGCTAGTTGTCACTCGTTGCTGTTCATTGTTTCCATGTCACATTGTTAGTTTAGAGGTGAGTGTTTGTATCACGATTAGTTGTTGTTTGGAGGTGTTCGTTTAAGTCGCTATATGCGCATTTTACTTTCATCAACCAAGTTCGTGTTTTTCGCCGTTGTCGGTTTGTTTTGTGTTTTTATCACTAATAAACCTCATTTAACGGATTTACGGCTTTGCACATGGCTTACCACACTACACCTTGGACCGATCGTGACACCATCTTATTTCATTTCAAACTTCATATTTCGATCATATGTTTTGCCAATTGATATTAGGTATATCCGCAAAGCAAGATGTTTACACAGACAACATGCTGAAAAGGCACACGATAAAAAGCCTCAGGTAGGAGTGAAATAAACTCACTCCATGCTCCGACAAGTCCATATATGGAGGTGGTTTCCTGTCTGACTATGATTCATCGATGGCCAGTTACCAACTGAGCACCTGAGGCGTATTAAACAAACATGAAATGTGTTGTCACGTGTGTCACACTGATAAAATGGGCAGGCTAACAGACCTTTTCTTTAATGGACTGTTGATCTCTTCGCAAATCCACCGCTGTCTTCATAGGGATGTGTTCTACATTACTGTCGTCAATGATGACACATTTTGTCATTTATCGAGCCGGGCTGCTGAAACTCAGCCTTTACACCGACTAGCAAGTTGATACTTTGAAATTACTTTTCTAACACATTTGAACTTGCCTCTTGATTGTGATTATCTTGGATAATGATGTTGCCGCTTTTGCAACGAAGTAGTAATTTCATTGACCAAACTACCCAAGGATGTGGTTTTAATCAAACAACGTCTGCATCGACTGCCTGTCAGGAATCTAGCTGCCTGTCTAGCTGCCTGTCTAGCTGCCTGTCTAGCTGCCTGTCTAGCTGCCAGTCTAGCTGTCTGTCTAGCTGCCTGTCTAGGTGCTTGTCTAGCTGCCTGTCTAGCTGCCTGTCTAGCTGCCTGTCTAGCTGCCTGTCTAGCTGCCTGTCTAGCTGCCAGTCTAGCTGCCTGTCTAGCTGCCTGTCTAGCTGCCTGTCTAGCTGCCTGTCTAGCTGCCTGTCTAGCTGTCTGTCTAGCTGCCTGTCTAGGTGCTTGTCTAGGTGCTTGTCTAGCTGCCTGTCTAGCTGCCTGTCTAGCTGCCTGTCTAGCTGCCTGTCTAGCTGCCTGTCTAGCTGCCTGTCTAGCTGCATGTCTAGCTGCCTGTCTAGCTGCCTGTCTAGCTGCTTGTCTGGTTTCACCTATGTGTGCCTCATTTATTAACAATCTGCCTTGGTTATAAGGAATACATACAGTGAGAGACCATTGCCTTACATCGGTTTCTTATCCACTGTTTACTTCTGTTGCTTGCTTGAGTTCAACCCTTCTCAGACATAGTTGTGTTTCTTCTAGCCTGCACTGTCTGTTAAGCGTCTGTCTAGAGCAGAAGACAGTAGTGTTGACATCAGTCCTGGGACGCTCATGTGCCCCCTCCACATCTGCCCGCTCAGAACACCTGATGCCTGCATACCGAAAGGCTTCTGGGACACAGAGAGAAACTTCCAGTACATTGCATCAAATAACTCCAGTGACCGAGCTCTCTCTCTCTCTCCCTCTCTCTCTCTCTCTCTCCCTCTCTCTCTCTGTGTCACGCACTCTCACTCACTCTTTCTCTCTTTTTCTCTCTCTCTCTCTACCTCTCTGTCTCTCTCTCTGTGTCACTCTCACTCACTTTTTCTGTCTCTCTCTCTAATGTTCTCTCAGCATGCCTGCCTGTAAGCTTCAGTGTACTTTCTGACAAAAGGGTGGCAAATCTCTGCCTGTCTGACTCAATGGTCCTGCAGATGGTCATTTGAGTTGGTCGTAATATGTGTGTTTGTCAGAGGCTGGAAGATGGAACCTCATAGCAGACCAGGCTGCTTTTCACCAATTTGGTATTCAAATGAGGATGCATCGACCGGGTGTCTGTTTGGACTTTGCCTGGAAACAGCCAGCTCCTGTATCCCGTGTTAACCCAATGGGCTGATCCCATTCATTAACACGTTGCACCGTGCTGAATTCATCTGCGGCCTGCATTTTATTAAAGACACAGTTAAACAAGGCACCGTAGATCATGTCAGATAATACATTATTGGCCTTACTCTATCAGGGCTTTTTGGCTGCTGGCAGGACCAAACCATTTCATAGTATGTTGAGAACAGACAGTTGGCTTTAATCAGAGTCACCAGTGTTCTGTCCTTGCTGCTGGCCCTGTGGAATTTTCCCAAGCTCTATGTTGTTGTTCTAGCTGGCCAAATCTGGCCATGTTTTATGAAGCTGTGACGAGTCAGTGGGAGTCACATGGAAGAGCCGTGAGCTTGTTCTACTAGGAACAGTATTATACTAGAACACTGTTCTACTAGGAACAGCATTATACTAGAACACTGTTCTACTAGGAACAGCATTATACTACAACACTGTTCTACTAGGAACAATATTATACTAGGAAACTGTTCTACTAGGAACACTATTATACTAGAACACTGTTCTACTAGGAACACTATTATGCTAGAACACTGTTCTACTAGGAACAGTATTATACTAGGAAACTGTTCTACTAGGAACACTATTATACTAGGACACTGTTCTACTGGGAACAATATTATAATAGAACACTGTTCCACTAGGAACAATATTATTATAGAACACTGTTCTACTAGGAACAATATTAACTAGGACACTGTTCTACTAGGAACACTATTATACTAGAACACTGTTCTACTAGGAACACTATTATACTAGAACACTGTTCTACTAGGAACACTATTATACTAGAACACTGTTCTACTAGGAACAGTATTATACTAGAACACTGTTCTACTAGGAACACTATTATACTAGAACACTGTTCTACTAGGAACACTATTATACTAGAACACTGTTCTACTAGGAACAATATTATACTAGAACACTGTTCTACTAGGAACACTGTCCTACTAGAAACACTATTATACTAGAACACTGTTCTACTAGGAACACTATCATACTAGAACACTGTTCTACTAGGAACACTGTTCTACTAGGAACACTGTTATACTAGAACACTGTTCTACTAGGAACACTATTTTACTAGAACACTGTTCTACTAGGAACACTATCATACTAGAACACTGTTCTACTAGGAACACTATTATACTAGAACACTGTTCTACTAGGAACACTATTATACTAGAACACTGTTCTACTAGGAACACTATTATACTAGAACACTGTTCTACTAGGAACACTATTAAACTAGAACACTGTTCTACTAGGAACACTATTATACTAGAACACTGTTCTACTAGGAACACTATTATACTAGAACACTGTTCTACTAGGAACACTGTTCTAGGAACACTGTTATACTAGAACACTGTTCTACTAGGAACACTATTATACTAGAACACTGTTCTACTAGGAACACTATCATACTAGAACACTGTTCTACTAGGAACACTATTATACTAGAACACTGTTCTACTAGGAACACTATTATACTAGAATACTGTTCTACTAGGAACACTATTATACTAGACCACTGTTCTACTAGGAACAATATTATACTAGAACACTGTTATACTAGAACACTGTTCTACTAGAAACACTATTATACTAGAACACTGTTCCACTAGGAACAATATTATTATAGAACACTGTTCTACTAGGAACAATATTAACTAGGACACTGTTCTACTAGAAACACTATTTTACTAGAACACTGTTCTACTAGGAACACTATTATACTAGAACACTGTTCTACTAGGAACACTATTATACTAGAACACTGTTCTACTAGGAACACTATTATACTAGAACACTGTTCTACTAGGAACACTACTACACTAAGACACTGATCTACTAGGAACACTATTATATTAGAACACTGTTCTACTAGGATCACTATTACACTAAGACACTGTTCTACTAGGAACACTATTATACTAGGACACTGTTCTACTAGGAACACTGTTGTGAATTTAATTGTCTCACTAAAGGCTTACTAAAGACTAATAGAACCAACACAGAGTAATGTATGCATAGAGAGTTCCCTCACAACAATAGACAGACTCAGGCTGATTTTGACACAATCTTAGTCCAGTTGTTTATTTGTCTGTTACTCTTACACTGCATTCATTGAGCTGATTATCTTATTCAGTTTGCTGGGTCCAATGAGCAATTGTCTGGCCCTAGAAAATACGAGTCAATGATAGTCAACAAGGTTGTCTTCTGAGTGGTCTGGGTGGAAAGGGTTTTGTAGTCAAACCTGCTACGGCCCGCTGGGCAACAATAAGGGTCCCTTGTCTCAATTCTCTTCGGCATCATGTCTCTCTCTCTTTTCTTTCTCTCATCGCTCAATGTTGTCCCTTTACCTCCCACTGCTGTCGCCATATCTGTGTGCTCAGGAGTGTTATATTTAGCATCCGTTATTAACCACCGTTCCTGGGCCTTACCGGCGGCTTTCAGATCAGTCTGTTCTGCTGAGATAGGGCTTCTACTACTGTAAGTCACGGGGAGCTGCTTTTTCATTTCCTTGAGATGGTTTGGTTCCCTTCTTTAATAGCTTGCTCGGTGTGATGGGAAGTGTGGCCTTGTCCTTCTGAAGGGGAGCCAGAGCCGGGCCCAGGCAAGGAGCCTGTGCTGTCCTGCCGTAGCTGCAGTGGCTCCCCGCGTTCCCGCCTGTTGCAGTGAGTCAGCAGGTTTCCAGGCTGGCCGCTTCCCCCACCCTCTGTCTTTCCCACTTACCTTTCCTTTCTCTTTCCCTCCTTCTGTTTTTTCTGATCACACCCTCTCTCAGACCTGGGGGGACGGTAATAAGGGATGTAATTTGTTGTTAATCTCACCCCAGTTTGGACTGTTGGGGTTTGGACTGTTGGGGTTTGGACTAGGGATGCACGATATTCGTTTTTGGCCGATATCCGATATGCCGATAATTTTAATCTCGTTTTGGCCGATACCGATATACTTGTAGAAGAATGAATTGCATTTTATTTTTAAGTTCAAACTTCAAACGTCAGTCCTTACGAGTAAAATAAATAAAAATACATTTTCAAATAATTTACGTAATTCACGTAGCGCGACATGCTCTCTTTCTATTTTCCATTTACTAAACATATTGTCAAATGCGAATGCAATTGCAACTGCTGTGTGAGAACCGGAGCACTTAGCTGAGTGTAGACTATCCACTGGGTAGTGGGGCTCAACATGCTAACAGGACTGGTAAAGCTAATGTGACTGTCGACACTCTGGAGTTCAGGTAATACGACAACAGTAGTGACGGCTAATAGCATTACGCGGCTAATAGCATAACGCGGCTAATAGCATAACACGGCTAATAGCATAACACGGCTATAGCTACATCATTAGCCTGCTGAAGCCGACATCTTCCACCATGCTGAACGGCTGGTTAACATGAACAATGATTTTGTCGTTAAACTATTACCTTTGGATGTTCGCTGCTGTATTTTCTAGCTTTGTCACTGAAGTAGAGGCAGCTGATGGGTTTATGCCGGTGTTTTTTCCTTCTTACTTTTCATAAAGTCTTGGTGCTGCTCAGGATAACGGCTCTTAAGATGCGTAATCACATTTGTAGTGTTGAACGAGTGTTGTTTTACGCCTCCTATCATCACTTGTGCTTTACAACTACTGCAAATAGCAAGTTTGTTATCTGTTTTACAGATCTCTATATACCTCCACACAGCTGACACGTAGGAAGTTTTAGTTGCTGGCTGCTACGTTCACGGTCGTCACGCGCGCATAGTAAACACGCCACACTATCGGCAATGCTCATCGGAAGAAATATTAATATCTGTCGATATGGATCATTTTAAGCTTTTATCGGCCGATACCGATGTCGTGCCGATAACATTGTTCATCCCTAGTTTGGACTGTTGGGGTTTGGACTGTTGGGGTTTGGACCGCTGTGGTTTTGCTAATGGGGTTTGGACATTTGGGGTTTGAACCGTTGGGGTTTGAACCGTTGGGGTTTGGACCATCGTGGTTTGGGCCATTGGGGTTTGGAACGTTGGGGTTTGGACATTTGGGGTTTGTTCTTGGCTCTGTGTTACTGTGGATACAGTTAATTGCTCTACGGAGGAGTTGCGGATTGCTCAGTGAAGCCAACACTGTAGAAAGTGTTTTCGTGTTGTCTGATGTTCATTTACAGACCTGCAACACTTCAGCCAACCCGTGACCCTGGCGCCACTTCAACTCTCCAGCTTGTAAAGGCATCAGCGATTGAATTAGCCAGTCAGGAAATGTAAGGAGAAATGCCAGTGTTAACTGGTGCTCGGGCTAACTTGGGACATTTGTTTTCATTTTAGTTGATGGGGTTCCCAGAAGCTCGAGCCTCTATAGCGATTCACGTACTGCGGCAAGTTGCTTCTCTGTCCCAGTATCAGGGGCAGACTGGTCGTGTAGGGTGTTATCACATCGATTGGCCCGCGATAAGCACAGCTGCATTTCCCCTCGGTTTCAGCGGCTAGTTACCTGGTCAGTGGCCTACCCAGGCAGCTCTGAGAGGAGTCTGGAGTTGTTAAGAGTCTGCTGAACCCCCCCTGTGTTGCTGTCTCACCGAACAGCACTTTGTGTACATGTGTCTTTACAGATTTACAGCCAATCGTCTTGATTGCTTCCATGCTAGCCCAGATCGCTACTGCACTGTAGTGAATGACGCCTGCTCTAGGGTAGTTTCTGTGGCGTGTGAGAGAGGTGAGGTGTGTGCACCCTGTGATTATACCAAACTGCTCTCTTACCCTAGAGGCTTAACACAAGGACACTCCCAGCTCCTCTGTCTTGATTCTGTCCTGAGCTGAGAAACACTGAGTAACTCTGGCGCGGCCTTTCTGCCTGCAGTCACGGTCACACTGCCAACCTTGGTCCGGAGAATGCACAAGCGGGTGAGCCATAATGTTGACTCAAAAAGATATATCCGATTGTGAAAACTGACATTAAGAACCTTTTTAAACACACCTACTTGATATCATTCTATTCAGGACTAGCTCCCACGACTAGTTAAAAAGACGTCTTTCTGGTTGAAATGACGTCATTCCGGTTAATATCGAGTGGAAAAGATGTCATTCAAATTGCTTTCAGGCGTTTTTCATAGACAGGAAGATTTTCCTGGGGCTATTAAAGAGCTGAGGTTAAGGGATTTAGTCTGGAGGAGGTCAATACTGACCCTTTGGGGACGCCAGCCCATAACCATCATGTGACCTATACTTAGAGCTGTTCTGATCATGTGGGATACACCAAAGCTCTGTGCTAATAGCAAACTGTAGCAGTCATATGGTCTTAGTGAATGGGGCGAGCTTAATGCAGGCAGTAGACTCAAAGTTAGAAAGAGACAATACATTGGTCATTTGCTAAACAATAGATAAATGAAGAAATCTACTCAGAAATCCAAATAAACTCAAAGTTGTCTGAAATTACTTTATTACATCAATTGATTTAATATCATTTTTACAACTAATTGTTTTACGATCCTGGTGTTAATCCGGTGATGGTGATCCGGTTGATGGTTGGGGTTAGGGCAGTTGCCTGTGTTGGGTTAGGGCAGTTGCCTGTGTTGGGTTAGGGCAGTTGCCTTTGTTGGGTTAGGGTTAGGGCAGTTGCCTTTGTTGGGTTAGGGTTAGGGCAGTTGCATGTGTTGGGTTGGGGCAGTTGCTTGTGTGGGGTTAGGGCAGTTGCCTGTGTTGGGTTAGGCCAGTTGCCTTTGTTGGGTTAGGGTTAGGGCAGTTGCCTTTGTTGGGTTAGGGTTAGGGCAGTTGCATGTGTTGGGTTAGGGCAGTTGCCTATGTTGGGTTAGGGTTAGGGCAGTTGCATGTGTTGGGTTAGGGTTAGGGCAGTTGCCTGTGTTGGGTTAGGGTTAGGGCAGTTGCCTGTGTTGGGTTAGGGTTAGGACAGTTGCCTGTGTTGGGTTAGGGTTAGGGCAGTTGCCTGTGTTGGGTTAGGGTTAGGGCAGTTGCCTGTGTTGGGTTAGGGTTAGGGCAGTTGCCTGTGTTGGGTTAGGGTTTTCTGTGTTGTTGTGCTCACTGAGGCACCAGTGTTGCAATCAGCAGCTGGAGAAATCCAAAGCTCCAAGTTCCAAAGCACTAACACTTGCATGCTGGACTAAAATGAGCCGGTCTGTGTTCAATAGAGCCCACACAGTGTTGTGTCAACACCACACACAAATGACCATCTCAACTTTGCTATCTGTAATACAGTAACTACTAATTGATAGTGGACGAGTCTGTTGTTAAAGTTACTTCGATACAATATTTTGTATTATCTGAAGAACAATGTTGATCCATTAGCACTTATGTGTCTGCCCACTAATACATTCTTAGTGAACGTTGACACTAGCATGTATCTATTGCCAACTTCTGCTCAATGCACCAGTAAATATGGCTGGTGTTGTTTTTCAGAGAAAGTACAACAAAATATTAGGCACGTGTTGGTCTTAGGACAATGATCAGTTCCTTGAAGTCAGGCTTGGTCACTAGTTGAATGCATTGACTGGGGACTTATGTTCTAGATGCCAGTAACACTGATCTCCAGTAACACTGATCTCCAGTCCCACTGATCTCCAGTAACACTGATCTCCAGTAACACTGATCTCCAGTAACACTGATCTCTAGTCACACTGATCTTCAGTCACACTGATCTCTAGTCACACTGATCTTCAGTCACACTGATCTCCAGTAACACTGATCTCTAGTCACACTCATCTTCAGTCACACGGATCTTCAGTCACACTGATCTCCAGTCACACTGATCTCCAGTCACACTGATCTTCAGTCACACTGATCTCCAGTCACACTGATCTCCAGTCACACTGATCTCTAGTCACACTGATCTCTAGTCACACTGATCTCCAGTCACACTGATCTCCAGTAAAACTGATCTCCAGTAACACTGATCTCTAGTCACACTGATCTCCAGTCACACTGATCACCAGTCACACTGATCTCCAGTCACACTGATCTCCAGTAACACTGATCTCCAGTAACACTGATCTCCAGTAACACTGATCTTCAGTCACACTGATCTCCAGTCACACTGATCTCCAGTAACACTGATCTCCAGTAACACTGATCTCTAGTCACACTGATCTCCAGTCCCACTGATCTCCAGTAACACTGATCTCCAGTAACACTGATCTCCAGTAACACTGATCTCTAGTCACACTGATCTTCAGTCACACTGATCTTCAGTCACACTGATCTCCAGTCACACTGATCTCCAGTCACACTGATCTCCAGTAACACTGATCTCCAGTAACACTGATCTCTAGTCACACTGATCTTCAGTCACACTGATCTCTAGTCACACTGATCTTCAGTCACACTGATCTCCAGTAACACTGATCTCTAGTCACACTGATCTTCAGTCACACGGATCTTCAGTCACACTGATCTCCAGTCACACTGATCTCCAGTCACACTGATCTTCAGTCACACTGATCTCCAGTCACACTGATCTCCAGTCACACTGATCTCTAGTCACACTGATCTCTAGTCACACTGATCTCCAGTCACACTGATCTCCAGTAACACTGATCTCCAGTAACACTGATCTCTAGTCACACTGATCTCCAGTCACACTGATCACCAGTCACACTGATCTCCAGTCACACTGATCTCCAGTAACACTGATCTCCAGTAACACTGATCTCCAGTAACACTGATCTTCAGTCACACTGATCTCCAGTCACACTGATCTCCAGTAACACTGATCTCCAGTAACACTGATCTCTAGTCACACTGATCTCCAGTCACACTGATCTCCAGTAACACTGATCTCCAGTAACACTGATCTCCAGTCACACTGATCTCCAGTCACACTGATCTTCAGTCACACAGTAACACTGATCTCACACATCTCCAGTAACACTGATCTCCAGTAACACTGATCTTCAGTCACACTGATCTCCAGTAACACTGATCTCCAGTAACACTGATCTCCAGTCACACTGATCTCCAGTCACACTGATCTCCAGTAACACTGATCTCCAGTCACACTGATCTCCAGTAACACTGATCTCTAGTCACACTGATCTCCAGTCACACTGATCTCCAGTCACACTGATCTCCAGTCACACTGATCTCCAGTAACACTGATCTCCAGTAACACTGATCTCTAGTCACACTGATCTCTAGTCACACTGATCTTCAGTCACACTGATCTCCAGTCACACTGATCTCTAGTCACACTGATCTCTAGTCACACTGATCTCCAGTCACACTGATCACCAGTCACACTGATCTTCCCGTTCTGACTCTTTATCTGGTCCCTGACACCAATAACACACAGGGTCCCTTTAGCTTCTTTTCAGCCGTGCTCTGATCCTAATAAGGAGATGAATGGCTCTATACAAACAGGAGAGCTGAACTGGGATTGGACTCATGCCCACTGGTATCCTCTCACTCTAAAACCCTGTCTCTCTTCCCCAGAGCCTCTAATCTCAGACTCTCCCGACCTCTCTAACCCCCCCCAGAGCCTCTAATCTCAGACTCTCCCGACCTCTCTCTAAACCACCCAAGCCTCTAATCTCAGACTCTCCCGACCTCTTTCTAACCACCAGAGCCTCTCCTCTCAGACTCTCCCGACCTCTCTGTCCCCTCCAGAGCCTCTTCTCTCAGACTCTGTCTCTTCCCGACTCAATTGCTCTCTGGGCAGTAGGGATGTGGATCGAGACCCGGTTCAATTAAGGAACCGGTTCCATATTTCTCAAAACCCGAAAATCAATAAGGTCCGAGCTTATTGATATTTCTATTTAATACCACTGGGTCGTGTAATGTAACGTTATGTCTCTAGAGACAACAGAAATTGAAATCAAATCACTAGTGCACAAACACAAATTGATTGTCTAATAGAGATATTGAATTCAAATGAATTGCCATCCAACCACCTTAAAAATAAACGATGAATTGAATTCCCTCACGCCCTCTTTGGTTTCGTTTTTTCCCGGTTGCCTGGTTTTAGGCGGCCAAGCACTAGGCTACATTTGACTAAATACAGAAATAAGGACTATCCAATATTCCAATATTCAATGTTGACGAATCAGGTGCAAAGAGGAGGTGACAAATAAAGAATAACAGTAAACGGATTACAACCCGTAAAATGGTTATCCACTATTATGTTAAATGTTAAATAACGGTTGCACACTGACCCAGGACAACCATCCTCCTCCACCCAAGGTTAGCATTGTGAGCACAACCTAAGTCTCTATAGTTGACAATGGTAAGCCAATTCAGGTCTTCCACAGTGCAGCCTGCTGTTAACACTGTTAAGAAGAGCTGTCTGTTAATTTGTTGTTCTGTAAAGCATAATATTTATTATTATTTATATATATTATTTATTTCCTTTGTTGATGGAAAATTGTGGACATTGTCTTGGATATTTTGCTGCTGATATATCATTTTACTGTTGTCATAGCACATAGCACACGCTTAAGAATTCGTTGGCGTCTCGTGTTTTCACCAACTAATAGGAAAGTATCGATAGTGATATCGACGAAGACTCTGGTAATTAAGCAGTCTCGATAATGGTATGATATCAATAAAAATGAACGATTCCCATCTCTACTGGGCGGACTGACCACGTCCCATGTGGCTAGACTCGGTACATACTGGGCCATTAATATTGTCGGACAAGGACAGAGAGAGAGTTCGCCTCCCTTATTTCCCCCTCGACCCAGACCCAAGCATGCTAAATGAGCACCAGCTGAAATCGTTTTTTGCCAAAACGCCTTTTTAGTGGCTGACAGCGGATGACAAGCTGCATGTGAGAAGACATTGTTTTTATGTTTTTTAAGAAAACTGGAAAGAGTTCACTGTGAGAGTTTTTCTACTTGGCAACTGAGCATGTGCCAATCTCAGATAGGATGTCCTTAGGCAACTAGCTCTCAATTAATACAGCTCTGCTACCATGACAACTTGCTCGTACAAAACAGTGCTGTTCTCTTTGTTCTGGTATGCTCTTTAAATGAGTAAAAACAAGGCTCTTTTGTCGTCTTTGTTGACTTCTTAATTTCTTAAATGTGTCAAATAAAGGAGGGGGGTGAAAGAACAGGTTTGTCTGATGCATACCATTATGGAGAAGGAGGTGTTGAATATGAGTACAATAGTAGCATAACTGTGACTGTACAATAGTTCACACACATCCGGTTTATCTACTGTAAGGTCCATACAATTTTCCCTGTGCTAAAATTTCCACTTAGTATTCTACAAAGAAAGCTTGATTTATTCACCGTTTTCGAAAGCTGGCCAGCTTCGGGAAGCTTTAAATTTGAGCTCTGGGTTCGTTTATTTACTAGGACAGTTATAAATTCCATGTCCTCGTGCCACTCATTCTGTCTGTCACTCCCCACATGGCTACGCAAACGTCATAATCATAGACACCTCAAACCATTTGCACATTATGGTGTGAGAGGCAGCGCTGACATGTGTTGATGGCCAGTGGTTTATGCTGTTTTTATACGTGTTTTACCTGTTCCTCAGTTGAAGGAGACGATGATGCAGTATTTGCTATAACGTGCGGCTTTATCATCCAAAACATAATATTTTTAAAAAGCATATTGGAAAGTTGGAAAGACATTGGCTGTTGGGGTCGTTTTGATTCACCCCATTGGAACTGAGTGTTGAGCTGTGATGAGCTGCCATGCACACACACACACAACTGAGGTTGCACTACAGACAACTGAGGTTGCACACACACACAACTGAGGTTGCACACACACACACAACTGAGGTTGCACACACACACACAACTGAGGTTGCACACACACACACAACTGAGGTTGCACACACACACAACTGAGGTTGCACACACACACACAACTGAGGTTGCACTACAGAAAACTTTAAAAGAATTGTGACGATTAGTTGCAAGACAGACAGACACCGCTGGTGTTTTTGTTTCAGAGTTGTATTTTCCTGTTCGATCTCACAGAACCAGGTGGACTTCAGCTGAAATCATATGAAACACCTTGATTGCACACAGATGGACTCTATTTAACTATGTTGTAACACAATGATGTGTAGAAATGTTGGAGAGGTTCGAATACATTTGAGAGCCACAGTATATATACATTATTACGACGAGTAAACGTAAGCGTGCTTCTCTATGGTTGCAGAGAGAATCTTTCATTCCATTTTTGTATCTAATTTGAACCCATGAATCTTCCCTGGCAGGGCTTTTGATTGCCTCTGTAGAACTGGTCTGAAAAGTGCAGTGAATTAGACACCTTTTCAACTCGCCCATAGACAATCCATTAGTTTAATTGCCAGCCCTGATTACCGGCAGGAAGGAAATCATTCAATATTCTGTATGCTTTTACGGTTGGATTCGATTCCCAGGAGGTAGCCTTTGGCTTAAGGAGCCAGTGGCTGTGTATGCAGATGTAGGGTTTGTGCTTCTTCTTCAGGTTTCACAGGTGATTAAGATACCGAACGATTGACATATTTTGTAATGGATATAATTTTGACTGCCGTTTAATGCAGTCTATTTAACGGCTGTGATTCATTCACATCATTGACAGAAGGTACATTTTGTAATGTTGATCTATGTTGTACAATCAACATTTAATTGAATGAACTCTGGTCTCTGCTTTCTGTGGAATAACATGTTTGTTTAGGGTCCCAAAGTCAGACCTCTGTTTCCATAGCAACAGTGATTTGTAGGCAAAAAGGACAGCCAAACAACCCTCTTGGAGCCCTTTGGACGAAGACTAGCTGAGCCAGACTAACATTTCCATTCAGATAAATTGATCAAACATGAAAGCAAACCGGTTTAAGTTGCTTGTGTATGTTGCTTGTGTACGTTGCTTGTGTACGTTTCTTGTGTACGTTGCTTGCTTGTGTATGTTGCTTGCTTGTGTATGTTGCTTGTGTATGTTGCTTGTGTACGTTGCTTGTGTACGTTGCTTGCTTGTGTATGTTGCTTGCTTGTGTACGTTGCTTGTGTACGTTGCTTGTGTACGTTGCTTGTGTACGTTGCTTGTATACGTTGCTTGTGTACATTGCTTGTGTACGTTGCTTGTGTACGTTGCTTGTGTACGTTGCTTGTGTACATTGCTTGTGTATGTTGCTTGTGTATGTTGCTTATATATGTTGCTTGTGTACGTTGCTTGTGTACGTTGCTTGTGTACGTTGCTTGTGTACGTTGCTTGTGTACGTTGCTTGTGTATGTTGTCTATATATGTTGCTTGTGTGTGTTTTTTCACTCGCTCAATACTTGTGGGAAAAGGCGGATGCTTATTCGTTATATATTGTATTCCACCTCCACAACCTGTCTTTTGGATTGCCATAAATGTCAACACTGAATATCTGTGTATATTTCCTTTTCTGTCTCTACCTTTCCAATACTGACCTTCATCTATATTTATTTATCACTGTAACATTGCCCTAGTACCTGTTTATCTATTTGTCTTTCTTTTGTTCTCTGCATTGTTAAAGAAGCTCTTGATAGTGATCATTCCTCTGTCAGATATGGACTGGTTGTTTACCAGCCCTGTGACACATCACATATGACATCATTTGATGTCGTGCCCAGACTTATTGATGATGTCGTGCCCAGACTTGAGAAGGACACCACAGATTATTCTAGCAACAGGATAGTAATTAATCGGCACAGCACTGCATGAATAAGAACCAGACATCTACACAAGATTCATTGAAGAATCAGAGTGAGAACTTCCATCTTGTACAATATTGCCGCTTGCATGAATGACTTCACTGCATTTTCTGTGATAGGATTTAGTGGTCAATGAACGTGAAGGATGTGAGCAGAAGCAGAAGCGGGGCCAAGGAAAGACCCGCCCCTTACTGCAATTCCCCAATAGGAGCCGCTTTCTCCGGTGACATGCTCTGTTCTCCGGAGGTTGCCATGGGTAACATTGGTTGTCATGGGTAACACAGCCTCCGATAAGGGCCGTTGTAGCAGTGAAGGTCCTTTTGGCGGCATGCTGAAAATTCACAGCTGGGCCCCACAAGGAGAGGGTTACAGTAGTATCAATGGGACTGGACTGCAGGAGGAATAAAGCCTTCAGGTAACTAGTGGACAGTGAATTCCAGTGAATTCCAGTGAATTCCAGTGAATTCCAGTGGCATCATGCTACTTACCTCACATCTGCTCTGTCTGTCAATCACCAAAACCAATCAAATGCTGTCTGCCAGAATGATGACCTATTCAGCCATAAGAATCTCCATTACGAAAGATTGCCTTTATGGATTCGTCATTTAGCTGATGGGGGAACACGCACACACACACACACGCACACACACGCACCCACACACACGCACACACACACACACATGCGCGCACACACGCAAACACGTATTCATGGTCGTAGTCTAGTGCGTTAGCACCACTGCACTGCCTGTGTCTTACTGTTTTAACCCCTGGGATGAGTTGCTGCTGTTGTTAGATACATGGATACATCCCATTCCACAGACCTTATCTCCCTCCTTATCTATCTTCTTCTGTCCCTCCATTTCTCCCTCGTTCTCTCCCTCCTCTCTCATCTCCCCATCCCCAACTACCTCCCCATATCTTTCCTGGGTCTTATCTCCTTAACCAAGGCTGATCAGATGGTATCAACCCTCTGGCCAAGCCTCTAGGCCTAAGCAGAAGGACAACAGGATTTGTTTCTCTTCTCTATGCTGTGTGGGTGGCTGAATGTGTGTTTGCCCAGCGGTACTTTATCCCCTCCACATACTAGAGTCCAATAGGACAAATGGCCTTTCACCTCATGTGCTGCATCAGCTCAACTGGCTCCTTTCATCCCAGTGGGCAGCGAGGGGTTCCACTGAAACAGAATGAAAGAAAGTAGGAGAGAGAGAGTTAGAGATGTTAGTTTCTATAAAAGGTTTGACTCGGTTTTCCTGTGTTTCACTGTGTCCCGCTGTGTCCCACAGACATACAATAGTCCTGTGTTTCACTGTGTCCCGCTGTGTCCCACAGACATACAATAGTCCTGTGTTTCACTGTGTCCCGCTGTGTCCCACAGACATACAATAGTCCTGTGTTTCACTGTGTCCCGCTGTGTCCCACAGACATACAATAGTCCTGTGTTTCACTGTGTCCCGCTGTGTCCCACAGACATACAATAGTCCTGTGTTTCACTGTGTCCCGCTGTGTCCCACAGACATACAATAGTCCTGTGTTTCACTGTGTCCCGCTGTGTCCCACAGACATACAATAGTCCTGTGTTTCACTGTGTCCCGCTGTGTCCCACAGACATACAATAGTCCTGTGTTTCACTGTGTCCCGCTGTGTCCCACAGACATACAATAGTCCTGTGTTTCACTGTGTCCGCTGTCTCCCACAGACATACAATAGTCCTGTGTTTCACTGTGTGCTGTCTCACTGTAGTCCTGTGTTTCACTGTGTCCCGCTGTGTCCCACAGACATACAATAGTCCTGTGTTTCACTGTGCTAGAGATGTACAATAGTCCTGTGTTTCACTGTGCTACAGATGTACAGTAGTCCTGTGTTTTACTGTGCTACAGATGTACAATAGTCCTGTGTTTCACTGTGCTACAGATGTGCATTAGTCCTGTGTTTCACTGTGCTACAGATGTACAATTGTCCTGTGTTTCACTGTGTCCCGCTGTGTCCCACAGACATACAATAGTCCTGTGTTTCACTGTGTCCCGCTGTGTCCCACAGACATACAATAGTCCTGTGTTTCACTGTGTCCCGCTGTCTCCTACAGACATACAATAGTCCTGTGTTTCACTGTGTTTGACTGTGTCCTACAGACATACAATAGTCCTGTGTTTCACTGTGCTAGAGATGTACAATAGTCCTGTGTTTCACTGTGCTACAGATGTACAGTAGTCCTGTGTTTTACTGTGCTACAGATGTACAATAGTCCTGTGTTTCACTGTGCTACAGATGTACATTAGTCCTGTGTTTCACTGTGCTACAGATGTACATGAGTCCTGTGTTTCACTGTGCTACAGATGTACATTAGTCCTGTGTTTCACTGTGCTACAGATGTACAATTGTCCTGTGTTTCACTGTGCTACAGATGGCAATAGTCCTGTGTTTCACTGTGCTACAGATGGCCAATAGTCCTGTGTTTCACTGTGCTACAGATGTACATTAGTCCTTTGTTTCACTGTGCTACAGATGTACATTAGTCCTGTGTTTCACTGTGCTACAGATGTACAATAGTCCTGTGTTTCACTGTGCTACAGATGTACATTAGTCCTGTGTTTCACTGTGCTACAGATGTACATTAGTCCTGTGTTTCACTGTGCTACAGATGTACAATTGTCCTGTGTTTCACTGTGCTACAGATGGCAATAGTCCTGTGTTTCACTGTGCTACAGATGGCCAATAGTCCTGTGTTTCACTGTGCTACAGATGTACATTAGTCCTTTGTTTCACTGTGCTACAGATGTACATTAGTCCTGTGTTTCACTGTGCTACAGATGTACAATAGTCCTGTGTTTCACTGTGCTACAGATGTACCCTGTAGCTGTGTTCCCTGTACTTCCTTCTCTAGTTTTACAGTTCTGATAGGGCCATAGTTTTGCAGGCTCCAATCTAGGTCATATTTTGTGTTTATACTCTATATACTCTGCAGGTGTTTGTCTGTTTTTGTTTTTACTCAGATTCCTATCAAAATGAGAACCAGTATACGTTTAAAAATACATTTTTATGTTAATGGATTTTGAGTACTGGTTAGGTTTAGAATTTAGTTGTTTTGTTTTTGGTTAGAGTAAGGTTATGTCAGGATTAGTTTTATGGTTGATGGGGTAATGGATTTATTTTATGATGCAACATTTGAATAAGAAAAGGTGGTCAAGCTCTTCTGTGCTTTAAAAGGGGTCTTTATATGTGAGATTGTAAGGTGACAACCTTTTCATCACATGACATGCCTTTTCATCACATGACATGCCTTTTCATCACATGACATGCCTTTTCATCACATGACATGCCTTTTCATCACATGACATGCCTTTTCATCACATGACATGCCTTTTCATCACATGACATGCCTTTTCATCACATGACAACCTTTTCATCACATGACATGCCTTTTCATCACATGACATGCCTTTTCATCACATGACATGCCTTTTCATCACATGACATGCCTTTTCATCACATGACATGCCTTTTCATCATGACATGCCTTTTCATCACATGACATGCCTTTTCATCACATGACATGCCTTTTCATCACATGACATGCCTTTTCATCACATGACATGCCTTTTCATCACATGACATGCCTTTTCATCACATGACATGCCTTTTCATCACATGACATGCCTTTTCATCACATGACATGCCTTTTCATCACATGACATGCCTTTTCATCACATGACATGCCTTTTCATCACATGACATGCCTTTTCATCACATGACATGCCTTTTCATCACATGACATGCCTTTTCATCACATGACATGCCTTTTCATCACATGACATGCCTTTTCATCACATGACATGCCTTTTCATCACATGACATGCCTTTTCATCACATGACATGCCTTTTCATCACATGACATGCCTTTTCATCACATGACATGCCTTTTTTCATGCCTTTTCACATGACATGCCTTTTCATCACATGACATGCCTTTTCATCACATGACATGCCTTTTCATCACATGACATGCCTTTTCATCACATGACATGCCTTTTCATCACATGACATGCCTTTTCATCACATGACATGCCTTTTCATCACATGACATGCCTTTTCATCACATGACATGCCTTTTCATCACATGACATGCCTTTTCATCACATGACATGCCTTTTCATCACATGACATGCCTTTTCATCACATGACATGCCTTTTCATCACATGACATGCCTTTTCATCTATCTATCTACTATGACAAGCATCATATATATTATCATATTATATAGTTATGATTCTGCATAGCCGTCACCTAATTAAAAACGGCCTGTCATGTTAAACAGGTCATGGTTAAAAATTTCCGAGGCAATTAAAGAAGACAAAAACTCTGAGAAATACATACATTATTCATGACTAAGCAGAGCGGCATAAATACACGGGGCCCATCACACCCACTCATTTGAAAACTCTCTGACATATCTGTGGAAAAAAAGACCAACCACCAACAATCTGAATACGGAGCGTCCCTACTGTACACACATTGGAAATAAAAAATATGAACATTCGAAATCCCAATGTGTCTTCGCGAGCAGTCAGTGCCCCAGGTCCTGGATAATTTAGTTGGGACTTGGTGAGGGGAATTGTGGGTAGACCATGTTGGCAATGGCTTCTCTCCCTTCACCAACCTGGCTGTTCTTTTATGTCAAACTGCCAGAATCTTACTGGGGGATCCAATTACCTGGGAATCGGGTCTGTCATACTGAACAGGCAGGTATATCTGAGAGGGCCATCTGTGATCGATTCCCCCTGCTCTGATCTGACAAGCAGTCCGTGACGAGAAAAGCTAGAGAGGAGAGTTTCTAAAAGAGATGGAGATTGGGGGGGACGGTTAGTGAGAGACTGAGGAGATGCGAGAGGAGGTGAGGGCGAGAGGAGGTGAGGGCGAGAGGAGGTGAGGGCGAGAGGAGGTGAGGGCGAGGGGACTGACGACCATGTTGATGTACATGATGAAGATTATGCCATGTGGGCACACTGAGGTGGTTAATAGAGGTGGTCGTCCCCCGCCTGTGCCAACTCGCGTTGGTGAGCGTGAGCTAGCTGAACTGGTTTTATCTGGAGCTGTTTTGATGCGTGTACTCTTTCTCTCGCGGCTGTGTTGTTGTTGAAGAGGAGGGCTGGATAAAGGTCAATTACCAGCGTTGTTTCCGCAGTGAAGCATAAACGCCATAAAAGGAGAGGTACAGACAATGAGACAGACCACTCACGTTAGCCTCCCCCGCTAATGTGAAGTGTGGGCTCACGTTCTCTGATGTTAGCCTCCCTCGCTAATGTGAAGTGTGGGCTCACGTTCTCTGATGTTAGCCTCCCCCGCTAATGTGAAGTGTGGGCTCACGTTCTCTGATGTTAGCCTCCCCCGCTAATGTGAAGTGTGGGCTCACGTTCTCTGATGTTAGCCTCCCCCGCTAATGTGAAGTGTGGGCTCACGTTCTCTGATGTTAGCCTCCCTCGCTAATGTGAAGTGTGGGCTCACGTTCTCTGATGTTAGCCTCCCCCGCTAATGTGAAGTGTGGGCTCACGTTCTCTGATGTTAGCCTCCCCCGCTAATGTGAAGTGTGGGCTCACGTTCTCTGATGTTAGCCTCCCCCGTTAATGTGAAGTGTGGGCTCACGTTCTCTGATGTTACCCTCCCTCGCTAATGTGAAGTGTGGGCTCACGTTCTCTGATGTTAGCCTCCCCCGCTAATGTGAAGTGTGGGCTCACGTTCTCTGATGTTACCCTCCCTCGCTAATGTGAAGTGTGGGCTCACGTACTCTGATGTTAGCCTCCCTCTCTAATGTGAAGTGTGGGCTCACGTTCTCTGATGTTACCCTCCCTCGCTAATGTGAAGTGTGGGCTCACGTACTCTGATGTTAGCCTCCCTCGCTAATGTGAAGTGTGGGCTCACGTTCTCTGATGTTAGCCTCCCTCGCTAATGTGAAGTGTGGGCTCACGTTCTCTGATGTTAGCCTCCCCCGCTAATGTGAAGTGTGGGCTCACGTTCTCTGATGTTAGCCTCCCTCGCTAATGTGAAGTGTGGGCTCACGTTCTCTGATGTTAGCCTCCCTCGCTAATGTGAAGTGTGCGCTCACGTTCTCTGATGTTAGCCTCCCTCGCTAATGTGAAGTGTGGGCTCACGTACTCTGATGTTACCCTCCCTCGCTAATGTGAAGTGTGGGCTCACGTACTCTGATGTTAGCCTCCCTCGCTAATGTGAAGTGTGGGCTCACGTTCTCTGATGTTAGCCTCCCTCGCTAATGTGAAGTGTGGGCTCACGTTCTCTGATGTTAGCCTCCCCCGCTAATGTGAAGTGTGGGCTCACGTTCTCTGATGTTAGCCTCCCTCGCTAATGTGAAGTGTGCGCTCACGTTCTCTGATGTTAGCCTCCTCGCTAATGTGAAGTGTGCGCTCACGTTCTCTGATGTTAGCCTCCCTCGCTAATGTGAAGTGTGTGCTCACGTACTCTGATGTTAGCCTCCCTCGCTAATGTGAAGTGTGGGCTCACGTTCTCTGATGGCCTCCCTCGCTAATGTGAAGTGTGGGCTCACGTTCTCTGATGTTAGCCTCCTCGCTAATGTGAAGTGTGGGCTCACGTTCTCTGATGTTAGCCTAGCCTCCTCGCTAATGTGAAGTGTGGGCTCACGTTCTCTGATGTTAGCCTCCCTCGCTAATGTGAAGTGTGGGCTCACGTTCTCTGATGTTAGCCTCCCTCGCTAATGTGAAGTGTGGCTCACGTTCTCTGATGTTAGCCTCCCTCGCTAATGTGAAGTGTGGGCTCACGTTCTCTGATGTTAGCCTCCCCCGCTAATGTGAAGTGTGCGCTCACGTTCTCTGATGTTAGCCTCCCTCGCTAATGTGAAGTGTGGGCTCACGTTCTCTGCGTACAACATTTGGGGCTTTCAACCATTCTAACTCTTCAAAAGTTGCATCGCCTTGACTGCAGTGTGCATTAACGACCAAAATCACTTTACTCTGCACTCAGTTGGTTGTCCCTACTAGCATCAAAATGTCCACCATCGTTCCAGTACCGAAACATGTCCAGGTGACTGTGCTAAATGACGCCCACACGGTAGCGCTCGCTATGCTAATCGGAATTGGTTGAAGACACTGGTCGCGAGTGGAATTCCTGCCTTCATACCACGGAACCGAAGCTCTTTCCTCGGAAACAACAGGGACACCTGTGTGAGAATGCTGTTCATCAACCGCAACTGGGCTTTTAACACTGTGGTTTCATCATTTCTCACCAAGAAACAGGAACGCCCGAGGCTGGACCCGGCCATGCACAACTGGATCTGGATTCTTGACTTGTTGCCAGGAAAAATGTCAGTACAATCGTGAAGTATGCCAACAACACAACGGCTGGAGGTTGAATTTCTATCCATGATGAGACAACCCTGTGGTTGCTACCGCCAACGATACGCTCATGTGAGAGTCAAGTATTGTCTTTTTTTTCCAGGCATAACAAAGTGCCTTAAATGGTCCTGTTAAACTGACACTAGTTGAGAAAGAACAACAGCGCTCGACGGCTGAAGTCCCAGAGTAACCGTGCAATCCTCTGCACATAAAGACTGTCTTCCCTGTTCCCAGTTGGAGCATAAAAAAAATACACAAACACATTCGAAATCTATCTCACCTTTAAATTGTCTCCATTCTTGCATTAAAACACACACCGTCTACATGGAAAAGGATGCTTGAGCTTGCACGCTCCAACTCAACTTTGTTTATCCGCTGTTTACCTGATTGTGTATTGTCTGTACGTTTGTCAACAGCGCATGCTAGCATTGCTTTATTTGTCCGTATCGTTTTAGTGACGAAGACGAATTGTGTTAGACGTGTAACCGCATCTGATGTGTGTGTGTGGCACCAATGAACGTGTGGATGTGTGTGTTCTGCTTGTGTCTCTATGTGTGTGTGTGTGTTAAATGACACCGTGTCGGGTTTAGAATGTGTCTGCCCTCGCTGTTTGTCTACATTGGTAAGCTGAAATATGCAGGCTATGAAGAGGCTGTACATCTGCTGGCTGTCCCAGTGTGAACTGTGAGTCGATTTATGTGTGAAACCATGTTATGCGACAACGTAGCTTTCAGACGGTCTGTTTATCTTTGTACAGTTTTGCCCGGTGTAGTCATGACGTCTATACGGTCGTCTCCGGGTTTGTGTTTGGGTGCAACGGAGGGATTTATGGTCTCTTTCCTAATAAGCACATGACTACGAGGAGAGAGCTAGTCTGGCACTTGTGCAATGCGTTTGGAGAGACAATCCCTTGTGGTTGGGTGAAGTCTGAGTGTGGGGAATTGGGTCTCTCTATTCAAACGCCAAACACCTCAGCATGTAGAGAGGAGAACGAATGTCAGTAAAAGCACAATCACTTGTGTTAATAGGTTTTCCACTACGACGTAGCTCAAGGACACCTGCCTTGCTTCACTATGCTCTGTCTTTCTGGTGATGGATTTTTACTCGTCCGTTGTGAGATCCTTTCAGAGGCGGTTGCTAAGAAAGCTCTGCTCGCGTGGCACAACGCACATCAATGAAGACAAACATCTTTTAGTTCACTTTTTTTTATTCTCATTCTGGTCGATAGTGGTTTGCCATTTCTTCTAAAATTGAGGGCTGTGGAGTCATTTTTTATTAAGGTAGGGTGTCAGAAGTTTTCTGGAAGATGAGTTGGGATTACGGTGACCTAGCTTTAAGCAGAAAACTGGTTCCACCATCGAGGTGCCAGGACAGAGAAGAGCTTTTCCGGGGAATGTTGGGTCCAGTGGTAACGCCATGGCTCTGACTGTCCCACATGGGAGTCGAACCAACAACCCTTTGAACACACGGTCACTCATGAATCGTTGTAACTGTCATCTAACTAATATGCTGCATATAAATTAGGGGTGTCTGATACCTGATGCAGGACATTGCATGTAATCAACTTAAATTCCCTTTAACTGCAGCGTGTGGCAAATGTGAGTTCAAGATATTTTCTACTTCAATTCAGACATTTCGTATCGGCCCAAATACGTGACCACCACTCCGCGTAACATGAATCAGGTGAGATCCGATAACTATCTGGTTTCATATCCAACCCGGTTTGATTCAGGATCGGATCTCAAATAATCCGATTTGACTGGATCCTGTGGAGTGAGTGAAAGAGGGGGATGGCAGATGGTAGTGGAAGAGCTGGGTGACATGGGAGAACATCATTTAATCTCTCAACAAAGGATCTCATGCACTTCAATTACAGAGAACGGGCCGTTAAAACGTTTAGACCTGATCGATCGTTTTCTGTAGAAATGTTCCCCCATGTTCAAATGACTAAGTGCTCTGTTGGATACAGGAAGGAGTTTGGAGGAGCTCTCGATAGGGAAAAGTGTTTTGCTTGGGATTTAGGACGGCTGCTTGAGTTAGCTTGCAAGGCACAATCTCCTTCAACATGACCGTAGCTTTGAGAGAGACAGGAAGTCAAGTGCCTCTGACCTTGTTTTCACCTGCTGTTTCTTCTGAGCTCCCAGCATGCCGCAGTAACGAGATGCCCAATCGCCCGGCATTATTCATGTGAGCATCAACCTGCATTGCGGTGACAGGCGTTTCACCTGAGCGCGCGACAGTACGCCAAGGACGTGTCGGGTAAAAACCGGAGCCGGGCTGTGAGTTTTTCTCCAGCAGTCAGAAATGTAACACTGCTCAACACCACTGTGGCGCTAGTTACGGAGACAGTTGGTGTAACACCCCAAGACTATCCCTCAACATAATTAACTGCTCGGAGCCACACTTTCCTTCCCCCATATGGATTTCACATAGCCCTTATAAATACTAATACCGTTGTGTCAGCAGACAGCTGTTCGGGGTGACGCTCTTTTGGGGTTGGGTTGGCACCCAACCTTCAGAATGCGACTAGCTTTGGAAATGCTTTACCTCAGGACTCAGCAGGCAGTGCCGGAGCCAACCGTTGGTAGATCTGTAGCTCACTGATTGGTCATGCGTTGACGTGCTCGTTTGGCGCTACACAGAGGATGACAAAAGCACAAAAAGCTACCAGAAAGGTCACCAGTGACGAACAGACGGAGGAAAATTGTATATGTTTGTCTGGAAGCCTCTGTATTGTGACGCACAAAATGACACAGTCAATACCACTTAAAAAATGTTCACGAAGAAAATATACATTTTTCATTTTCTTATTCATTTTCATTTAATGCTCAACTCAAAACTGAGTCAAGGACATTATGTGTGTGTCTGTTTGTGTTTGAGGTTTGTGTGTGAGATGTGTGTTAGGTCTGTGTGTGTGGCTTCTTCCCTCTGACTTGTGTGTCTGTGTGTACTGCTGACTGACCTTGTGTTAGAAAAGCTAGAATCCACTAATAAATTGCACCACAGATGTCTCATGGCGCCCGTGGCTGCATAGATTGCTTAACCAGGATGCTCCAGGAGTAAGAGACGAGAGATGTGCGGAGGACACTTTGTGAAAGCGACAGATCAATGAAAACAAATGGTGTTGTGCGGCAAATCTCATCCGCCGGTCGGAGAGAAAACAACGCAAGCCGACGCTCCTCGCCATTTTCATTACAGTCAGTGAGCATTTATCTGGATGTGTTTCAATCAATGATCCGCCACGGCGAGTTAATGCGCTTGGTTTCACGGCACGCGTGTTGTATCTGATTTACATGCAGCTGTTTCCTCCGAGGTTTTACCCCGGTGAGCGAGGACCCTCTTAGTAAAGCATACGACCGATCTGCTCTGGTCCTGATTCACAATGATTTCATATAGTGACACATTTCAGGTCCCAGAGAGATTTCAGCGTCTTTTCATATCTGTTAAACCTTTGTTCACAGCAGTCTGTGTTTATTAGTGCGGTCGGACAAACAAACATTGGTGTTGTTTTATCTTCCTTGCTGATATGCCTGCCGACTTAAAGCTGAAATGAAGGCAAAGCATGAGTGGGCAGTTTGTAAACACTGCGATGTTGTTTTATTGTTTTGTGGCTCTAATGTACGACCTGAGCGTCAGCACACGATAATTACAATGTCACCTCAAAGAGCTTAACTGGTATTATTTGTGGTTGTACAATGTAGTGAAGCTACGCAGGTGTGACTCTGTTTGCTAGTGTGATATAGATGACCAGATCAAATGTCTCTGTCTTAACCAGCTCACATCCTTATATCCAGACCAAAGGTCTCCGTCTTAACCAGCTCACATCCTTATATCCAGATCAAATGTCTCTGTCTTAACCAGCTCACATCCTTATATCCAGATCAAAGGTCTCTGTCTTAACCAGCTCACATCCTTATATCCAGATCAAATGTCTCTGTCTTAACCAGCTCACATCCTTTTATCCAGTCCAAAGGTCTCCGTCTTAACCAGCTCACATCCTTTTATCCAGACCAAATGTCTCTGTCTTAACCAGCTCACATCCTTATATCCAGATCAAATGTCTCTGTCTTAACCAGCTCACATCCTTTTATCCAGACCAAATGTCTCTGTCTTAACCAGCTCACATCCTTTTATCCAGACCAAATGTCTCTGTCTTAACCAGCTCACATCCTTTTATCCAGATCAAATGTCTCTGTCTTAACCAGCTCACATCCTTTTATCCAGACCAAATGTCTCTGTCTTAACCAGCTCACATCCTTTTATCCAGACCAAATGTCTCTGTCTTAACCAGCTCACATCCTTTTATCCAGACCAAATGTCTCTGTCTTAACCAGCTCACATCCTTTTATCCAGACCAAATGTCTCTGTCTTAACCAGCTCACATCCTTTTATCCAGACCAAAGGTCTCTGTCGTAGCCAGTTCACATCATTTTACCGATGATATCAACTTCACATCCTCTACATCCTCCTCTTTACTTTATATTAAATAGTAGAATGACTCACAAGGTCGTAGTGGACTGATCTCAAACATCCTGTCACGTAGTTAGTGAAGGAGAGTCTGAGATGTGAGGAGGTTTCCATTGGTTTCCTTTTTAACTGGGTGGATTCTTTTCTCAGCCCAGAGACCAGCTGCTCCCCCTGTAATGCTGGCTATGTGCAGTACGCCTGCAGCCCCCCACATAGACCTCCATATGGCGTTGCCCTGTACCACCCCTGGCTTGTCTGACCACTGAGCACAAGGACACATGCTCGAAGTGGGCGTGGACTAACTGTCTGTCTGTCTGTCTGTCAGTCTCTCTGCCTGTCTGTCTGCCTGTATGTCTGTCTGTCAGTATGTCTGTCTGTCTGTCTGTCAGTATGTCAGTCTGTCTGTTTGTCTGTCAGTATGTCTGTCTGTCTGTCAGTATGTCAGTCTGTCTGTTTGTCTGTCTGTCTGTTTGTCTGTCAGTATGTCTGTCTGTCTGTCAGTATGTCTGTCTGTCTGTCTGTCAGTATGTCAGTCGGTCTGTCTGTCTGTCTGTCTGTCTGTCTGTCTGACTGTCAGTCTGCCTGTCAGTCAGTCAGTCTGTGTTCCTGGTTAGTTACATTTCCTCAGGTATTCCAGTGGCGTATCTCACAGCTTAATCTGCAGTGCTCTCTGCCCTTATATTGAGGCTCACACCTCCACCTTCTGACCTCTGACCCCTCTGCCCTTGGCATCTTCTTTGCCTCTCGTCCCGGTTAACAGGCGTTTAGCTCCTAAACATCCTGCAATGTGTTGCTTGCTGGCAGAAGGCAGGCAGCTGACATTCACATGCCATGTACATTCTGCAATGTTGGAAAATGGGACTGAGGAATTCAGGATGGGATCAGGGAATGTGGGGTAGATTCTGGGGATGTGGAATAGATTCTGGGGATGTGGAATGGCATCTGGAAATGGAATGGGTTACTCTGCCAAATGTACTGTGTCGGGACTGTTTCGCCAGTGCCTTCTGAGTGATTGTGTAATGGTTGGACTGGGGCTTTAAGTTGAAACACACACACACACAAACACACGCACACACACACACACACACACACATACAAACACTACTATCCTGCGGTTTGGAGCCTGCTGTTTTTTTGTTTCGATTCAGGATCTCTCTGTCGTAGCTGGGAGTCATTCACTCCCTTTTTCTGATCTCTTTATTACCCCACATACAGCGGCAGAAATGGTGTGTGTGTGTGCGTGTGTGTATGTCTGTGTGTGTGTTTGTGTGTGTGTGTGTGCTTGTGTGTGTGTCTGTGTGTGTGTCTGTGTGTGTGTCTGTGTGTGTGTGTTTGTGTGTGTGTGCGTCCTTGCGTGCGCGCGCATGCGTGTGTGTGTGAAACAGAAGGCGACAGTGGACTGGCAGGAGGCAGCTGGCTAGACTGCACTCCTACACCAGTAAACCAGGCGTCACAGATCAGTGTTCCAATGTGTCTTCGCAGTTCCCGTTTAGAGTATCACTGCACTGTCATTCTGATGGGGCACTTATGCAAATGTGTCGCCATTAACTGTGGAGCCAACTGTTTTAATTCCAGTGCAGAAGGCTAAATGAGTTCCGGTAGATCTTTCTGCACTAATACCAGAAAGTTATGTTAGTGCCAAAGAACATTATTTGATAGTTGAATATCTTGGTCCTGCATTAAATGATGCATTCCTAATTGCTATGTAAATGTGTTATAGATCATGTCATGGTTTATAAAGGGTTAACAAATATGGCATAAGTATGTAGCATAATTACCAATTTCAAATGTGACAGAGAAGTGGTTTGTACAGGTCGATAAAAGCACATCTCAGTAATAACTGTATTCATCATGTTTCAGTTGGGGCCCTTTAAGATATAATGATAGTGTCTCTGTCACGCAATGCATATAGAAGTCAGATGACATGGCTGAAATACATAACACACACATTACACTTTATGTCATGTGACACTGTATCGCTGCAATCATCATTTATTAAACAAAACTTTCCAAATCTTTACAAACAAACTTGAAAGCGTATAGATGCGTTATAAAGCCTCGATGAAGTAGTATTTCACTTTTATTAAGCAGTGTGTGTTTCACCGTATATCAGGCACTGGTTTATTTCACACCTGACAATAGATTTTGTCACCCAGTTATACTTGGTTTAGGAACCCTATACGAAAAACAACGCATAGTTATAACTGCTTTCTAACACAATTGTGTAGAGCTTTCTCTGTTTCTTTTTGTAGATATAGCCTCATCCTACATAAACACGTCCTGTGATGATGAATGGTGACAGCTCTTTGTGATGCCTGAGAAATTGAGTCCACATTAGGGAAACCACTATACCAGTTTGTCCCGTCACTTTCAGCATTGTCAACATTCTGTTGATGGATTTCTTTTTCAGGGCGCATTCACCTGTCCTTTCACACATGGGATGATGTCTAAGGGTAAAACGTGTTTGTTGGTTGCAGTGACTTTAGTGTTTAAAATGTACCAAAATCACACGGCAGTTTCCAAATGAAGGACCCCCTAACCAAACCAAATTCTCAGCTCTGATGTTTGACCCAACATGCTCTAGGCAGGTCTACAGCGCTCCTACATGGACTGCCAAATATTCATTTTGTTCTCCTCAGATGAATACACTTAACCACGCCACTATATCACCAGCCGGCCAGTAAGGTCTCTGACACCGATCACTTTCATGTTGATTGACGTCTCCATCGAGGCTTCCATCCTGGAGGTGAACATCTATCACTAGCAGTAGCAGAAAGAGTGAGAGAGTGAGCTGCGAGCTACACAAAATAACTTTGATAAGGCCATAGAGGTCATGCCCAAATTAGCATAGAGACTGAAATGGTTGCAGCACGACCATTGCGATTTTGGTTTCAATACAGCTCAATATTCCTTGCCGAACCTTTGGTTTCGCATTTCTGTGACCTCTCCTTGTCCGTCAAATTGTATCTTATCTTGAAGTGGAGATAATCTGAGCTATAAACCAACCAAGAAAACAATTGGGAGGAAACATTGCTAGTGTTGTTCATTCGCTTACAGCAGGGTCATAAAATGAGGTAGAGCCATGAGATGAGGTAGGGTCATGAGATGAGGTAGGGTCATGAGATGAGGTAGGGTCATAAAATGAGGTAGAGCCATGAGATGAGGTAGGGTCATGAGATGAGGTAGGGTCATGAGATGAGGTAGGGTCATGAGATGAGGTAGGGTCATGAGATGAGGTAGGGTCATGAGATGAGGTAGGGTCATGAGATGAGGTAGGGTCATGAGATGAGGTAGGGTCATGAGATGAGGTAGGGTCATGAGATGAGGTAGGGTCATGAGATGAGGTAGGGTCATGAGATGAGGTAGGGTCATGAGATGGGGTAGAGTGATAAGATGAGGTAGGGTCATGAGATGAGGTAGGGTCATGAGATGAGGTAGGGTCATGAGATGAGGTAGGGTCATGAGATGAGGTAGGGTCATGAGATGAGGTAGGGTCATGAGATGAGGTAGGGTCATGAGATGAGGTAGGGTCATGAGATGAGGTAGGGTCATGAGATGAGGTAGGGTCATGAGATGAGGTAGGGTCATGAGATGAGGTAGGGTCATGAGATGAGGTAGGGTCATGAGATGAGGTAGGGTCATGAGATGAGGTAGGGTCATGAGATGAGGTAGGGTCATGAGATGAGGTAGGGTCATGAGATGAGGTAGGGTCATGAGATGAGGTAGGGTCATGAGATGAGGTAGGGTCATGAGATGAGGTAGGGTCATGAGATGAGGTAGGGTCATGAGATGAGGTAGGGTCATGAGATGAGGTAGGGTCATGAGATGAGGTAGGGTCATGAGATGAGGTAGGGTCATGAGATGAGGTAGGGTCATGAGATGAGGTAGGGTCATGAGATGAGGTAGAGTGATAAGATGAGGTAGGGTCATGAGATGAGGTAGGGTCATGAGATGAGGTAGGGTCATGAGATGAGGTAGGGTCATGAGATGAGGTAGGGTCATGAGATGAGGTAGGGTCATGAGATGAGGTAGGGTCAGGCCTCACTCCTGAGGGGGTGGAGGGGCAGATATCCTATTCACGGGAGACAACATACCTCGAAAGTATTGATCTTAAACCAGGAAACACACGTTTCTTATACAGTCAATAAGGTAGGAAGTCTGATTTTCTTGTGTAACGTGATGTTACATTCCAATGAACAACCTCAGTGTCAAATGCAGACCTATATTTCTTGTAATGTAGTCGGTTGGTTAACAGACAATGATGGCAATGTAACCCAGACAGCTAAATACAACACGGGATGACTAATATACACAGGATGACTGTAAAGCACTGTAACTAACTCCCTCTTCTAAACTGCCCTAACCAGTACAATACCAATGCCAGTGCCTTTTAAAACAGAGTGAGAGGTTCAGCAAATGCCCCCACTTGTTCCAGATTATAGCTGCAGTACAGAATGGCCTCTATGGGATATAGGAAGTACACCCATCATGACTCATATTAGTTGACCTAATTTTAACCAGTATTGACGCCCCGGACGTTATTCCACTTGTTAGAAGAATAATGTGAGCTTGACAAAATATACAGAGTGAGGAAAAATGTTGTTCTTGCCAAGAAATTGTTATGGTGTTTGTTGAGGTGGTAGAAAAAAGGACAGGGGACTGGTTTAATTAATGTTCTACCATGTTTAGGTAAGTAATTCAGCATAGTGGGATGCTGATGTCAGCACTCTAAAGCAGCTCTTAAAGGAACAGTATCTGCAAATCTCCGCCTGTGAACTAGATACGGTTAATAATATTCCCTTAATAACTTCATTGTATCACTTTTGTTTGCGAGGGAATAAAGATAATTCCCTGCCTACTAAATAATTGAAGGTTAAATTATGCTAGCATCAAACAGGAAGAACACGGCCACATAAAGAGCGATTGCAACAGACTGAGCATGTTACTGCATGTCTCCACTATGTGAAGATTATGTTAATATACGACATAATCCACGTCCTTGTGAAAGTTAATGTTGAGTGCCTAGGAGAAGCTCGGCATGCTGGGTAATGATGAAGAATACAAGCTAGCAGGTCCAGTACCTGAGTCACTGTTCCATACAGAATTGCAGCCAGACATAAGAAAGCCCTCTTCGGTTGTCATGTGTCTGTGCTCTGATCCAGCCCCTGGACCCAAAAGAAAGAGGACACAGAGAGTGTGACATAGGAAGTGAGACACAAAGAGTGTGACATAGGAAGTGAGACACAAAGAGTGTGACATAGGAAGTGAGACTTGGGCGGTGAGACACAGAGTGAGACATAGGAAGTGAGAAACAGAGAGTGTGACATAGGAAGTGAGACTTTAGGGGTGAGACACAGATAGTGAGACATAGGAAGTGAGAAACAGAGAGTGTGACATAGGAAGTGGGACATAAAAGTGAGACATAGGAAGTGAGAAACAGAGAGTGTGACATAGGAAGTGGGACATAGAGAATGAGACATAGGAAGTGAGACATGGATAGTGAGACATAGGAAGTGAGACAAAGAGTGCGACATAGAGAGTGAGACGTGGGAAGTGAGAAATAGCGAGTGAGACATAGGAAGTGAGACATAGAGAATAATACATTGGATGTGAGCCATGGATAGTGAGATATGGGAAGTGAGACATGGGAAGTGAGACATAAAGAGTGCGACATAGGAAGTGAGACATGGATAGTGAGAAATAAAGAGTGAGACATAGGAAATGAGACATATGAAATGAGACATAGAGAGTGAGACATAGAGTAAAACAGAGAAAGTTAGACAGACAGTGAGACATAGGAGGTGAGACGAGAGAGTTAAATAAACCCCCATATTGTTTTGTAGCAGCCATCTGCATAGTGGAGCTTTATCATGCTTGGTCAGACTCAGGCTCTTTACGTGAAATGTCTGGAGAGAAGGCTGTCAGTGCAGCATCAGTGATATGATGCTTTGTAAATCTATTCCTGTCATTGTTTGTATTTCTACTCCCTCTATACGCTACCTTCCTTGTTTCATGTTTGGCGTGTGCGTGTGCAAACATTCACTGGACCGCACGTTGTCAGCGGCGTGTGTAATGAACCCCTTTTGGTACACCTGTCAAACGGAGCAGATCGTATTATCTGTGTGGCTGGTTAAAGTCAGTGATGCTGTGCGAGTCCAGGTTGGCTCAGCCTCAGTGTTTTTCGCCGTTAACCCCGCTGGGCGCCGGCGTTTGAGTTGTTGTGAAGCAAGCCCGCTCGCTACTCAGTGTAGACGGCCCCCTTCCTGCTTTTGGAGGAGGAGCTTAGGACGCATCGCCCTCGCCAAGCCTCCTTTGGGAGGGGGGTGGGGGGGGGTCACAGCAGTTCAGAACGCGCTGGACTAGAAAATGGACGGACTGTCGTAGTTTTGAGGATTTTTCATTTAATTCTGGCTGTGCTGGAATGTGTTCTGTTGGTGTTGAAATTGGTTAATCGGGGTGTATCGGTATGTGATAGTGTGTGTTGTGTGTGCGTGTTGATGACAGTGGGAATAGGCGTGTTCCCTAAATAACAGCACATATGCTACTAACACTCATATTTAACCCTTTGTGAGTGAACTCTTCACGCCGACACGACACCCTTCACTCAGGGCCTTGATCCTGATGGGGACAATTCTAGAGTGTTCTACCTAAATGAGGTGAGAGTTAGACGGCCTGATGCCCGCTGGCTATACAGCTTCTGTCATGAATCACTGTGAATGTGGTCAAGCTCTTTCTGTACGTGTGTGATATGAGCTGGTGTCAGTGACACGGCAGACAGATATACATGCAGACTGGCAGAAAGACAGTCAGAGAAGGGAACTGTACATCAGTAGCCAATGGGGAATTACGCATTACAGTCCCTTCAGATCGCGAAGCGACATAGAAACAAAGGCCTCATTTGATCTCAAAGACCTGACATTAAACCAACAGGAGCTGATAAGATGGCCTCAAGCCTCCTAGTTGATGCACGTGTAAAAGATAATTGAAGGCGGTCCAGGCGAGAGAGAGTACCTGAACCGCACACAAAGGCAAAGACACTCTCACCGTGCCAGTATACCGTGGTAATTAACAATGGGAATTAGTCACTGGCAACCGCTAAACTGAACGGGAGAATATGATTGGCCAGCCATTGCTATTGTAGAACCCCGCCCCCCAATGCAGATGGCTGTGCCTGGGCAGGTTCTCACTCGGTCAAGACAGTCATGAGGCGGTGCGGGCAGTAAGCGGTGCCAGCAAATGACTCCCGCGTTACGGTGCGCAAAAGGAGTGTTTTACGGTGTGTTGCCGGGCCCCGTGTGGTCACAGAGCAGCAGAAAACACTAATACCCAGCATTCCTTTCTGCCATACCCTCGCTTCTTGTCGTTTAAGCGAGTCCCACTCCCTCATTTGTCATTTGTTCTGCGTTCTCTCCTCCTCCCGATACCTCCATCCATCTCCTCCTCTGGCCTCACGTTATTCTCTCCTCCTCCGTCGCTGTCACACCGGCCGCTCCGACAGAGAACCTTTTTCCCCCCGGTTACCATGGCAACTGAGTCTCTGAACAAAGTCGGTCCTCTTACACACACCCGCACGCGCGCTCGCTCTCAATCTGCTCTCATCTTCTTTCAGATTAAAGCTGCCTTCGTGATAAGAATGAAGAGAAAAAGACAGGAATAACAGCACTAAATCCCATTTGAGGTGGCACTATTACAGCCACACGTTTAAACCACAGCGTAATATAGAAGAATGATCATTACAGGCTGTACGTTAAATAATTTAAAAGACTGCTGCGAGACAGATAGCCTCTGTTTCGAAACGTTATGCTATGGAAACCCAGTCAGCTACTTGTGGGGGGTAAATGAACGGTCGTTCTCCTCAGAAAGAGTCCGAGTCAAAGCAGGTTCTAGGCAAAAGCAACATAAGTATTCGCTTAGGGCCCCCGACCACAAAGGAGCACCAGACGGACAGGGGAGAGGGGCCCCAAAAAGCTAGAGCCGGCCCTGCTCGTAGTGCTGCGCAGTCAGGCTGTGGACATTGAGGACTTTCGTGGCTAATGGCCCGTAACAGGAAATGAATGTGCCCAATATGTTCCTGAGAGCTCCTTCGCTATCCTCTGTAAAATCAGGCTGCGTTAATTTGGTAATTCATCTGAAGATCTCTGGATAGGAGCTCCCAATTCATCTTAAAAAATGATTGGGGCGATAACGCCTTGTGCACGTGTGTGTGTGTGTGTGTGCGTGTGTGTGTGTGTGTGTGTGTGTGTGTGTGTGTGTGTGTGTGTGTGTGTGTGTGTGTGTGTGCGTATTCATTCACCGATTAGCGGATCCTCTTTCCTGGTCAGAATTAAGCTGAGTCACGTTGTTTTGCGCAGCCCCTTAAATCATGCATTGCCAATGTCAAGCTGGCTGTTGGTCTGGCAAACATTTAAAGTACCTGGAACCAACCCATGTCTGTTGAGTAGACAAGAAGATTCTTCTGAATGAGCTGGACTGTAATGCGGTCGCATTGCTTTGATGTCAAGTGCTTGTGAGCAACTCTGAAGTCAGTGTACAATCAAAGTGTTTTTCTTAACCCGACCACACATCCAGATGAATCCCTTATGGGATAACAGTGGGAGGACCCGGTCTGATGTCAGCTTTGGTCTGATTGGCTGATTGGTCATTCAGACACCGAGGGATAATGGATCTAGCAGGATGGAACTGACAGGTAGGGGGAATTAGCTGCTGGAGCAGAACAGTGCAGAGTAAAGCAGAGTAGAATAGAGAAAATAGAACAGACAAGAAAGAGAAGTAGTTATGATATGGAATAACAGAGCAGAGATTAACAGAATAGAATAGAGCAGAACAGAATACAATAGAGTAGAGCAGAACTGAATATAATAGAGCAGAACTGAACAGAATATAATAGAGTAGAACTGAACAGATTATAATAGAGTAGAGTAGAACTGAACAGAATATAATAGAGTAGAGCAGAACTGAACAGAATATAATAGAGTAGAGCAGAACTGAACAGAATATAATAGAGTAGAGTAGAACTGAATATAATAGAGTAGAGCAGAACTGAATATAATAGAGCAGAACTGAACAGAATATAATAGAGTAGAACTGAACAGATTATAATAGAGTAGAGTAGAACTGAACAGAATATAATAGAGTAGAGCAGAACTGAACAGAATATAATAGAGTAGAGTAGAACTGAATATAATAGAGTAGAGCAGAACTGAACAGAATATAATAGAGTAGAGCAGAACAGAGCAGAATATAATAGAGTAGAACTGAACAGAATATAATAGAGTAGAGTAGAACTGAACAGAATATAATAGAGTAGAGCAGAACAGAATATAATAGAGTAGAGCAGAACAGAATATAATAGAGTAGAACTGAACAGAATATAATAGAGTAGAGCAGAACTGAACAGAATATAATAGAATAGAGCAGAACTGAACAGAAAACAACAGAGTAGAATGGACAAAAAACTAGCACAACAGAATGGACAAAAGAACAGAGGACACACACACACACCATTCAGAGTCACACACATACATTTTGCCCTTTTGTCCCGCTGGAGGAATTAGTGCTTGTCAATTCTGTGCAAATGTAAGTAATGAGAGCCTGGAGATATGGATGGCACAGAGGACAGGGCGCTCTCTTCAGGGTGATTTAAGAGCACTGCTGCATTCACAGTGCCACACACTGATAAATCTTCAGCCATTTGTCTACAAGCGTGCCACACCCACCAGCCCCGCCCACCAGCCCCGCCCACCCTACCAACAGTGCATTATGGTCATGTGATTTGTGTGGTGAGATACGGCAGGGGTCAGATGGAAATTGGATTGGATACAAATCCCTTGGCGGTATAGTGTGTGCCACTGAACACAGCTTGTATCCGACCGGATCACGGAGCCGTTCCCGAGCATGAGCTCCGATGGGGACGGTGTCATCTCCAATTGGCCATGTTCTGTCTCGACGGGTCGTCACAGAAGAGCGCGCCCCAGAGTCAGATGCCTGTCTATACGCGTATATCATGACAGAGTGTTGTTGGACGGAGAATGTGTGAGCACTTAACCATCCAGATGTGACAGATGTACTACGCTATGACTGTCTTCTTATTCTTTCCATACGTCATACTGTGACTTCCTATAGGATGAAAGTCATGTAAATGCTTGTAAATATGTATTTTGTGTTATTACATGTCATATTTATTATGGATGATGACCAATACTATGGTCACTTTTTCATGTGGAATTCTCATAGTTGAAACATTAAACATTCGCAAACAATCGTATTTTCTTCCTCAGTATTAGAAGTGACTCTCATGGCTGGTAATAATCAGTTCACAATCTTGCCCTGGGCAAAATTAATTACAGGACATCTCTTTAATTATATAATCTCAACTGCTCAGGGGCTGCTTGCTTAGATATGAAGAAGAGATCTCTTTCTTTCTCAAGTGAATGACCTTGATGACGAGGTGATCCGTTAGTATCCAGTCACCATGGGAAGGAAGCAAGTGATTTTCTTATTGGATGGTGGAGAGTGTTCTGCAGCGTTGATGTCTGTCACAGCCCGTTTAATTCCTGCGTGTGTCTCTGCGGGCCAGGCTAAGGTGACTGCTACCAAAAAAGAATAACGATGACGTTTTGACAAATTCTCCTTCCGACTCCTCTGCTTACCACCGGTCCAGTCTCGCTGGCTTTTAAACTCCTCTGCATTTCAATCATAATTCACATAAAACAGAGAGTTAAATGATTGTGCTTTTTCTCTCCTCAGGTTAAGGAGAGGTTGCTATGCCAACAGAGCCTGGCCCTGAGTCTGAGGTGAGCAGGGCAGAAGAGTCCTCCCAGAACACGGAGGCTGCTGCAGGCATGCAGGACTTAGCTTCAGACGGCAAGATGGCCAAACAGGTACGTGGGGGAGCACATGAAGTTTAGTCCACACAATGATTAGCGCCTTCGATGTGTTGTGTTTTTCGGTGTTCAGATTGCATGTAATCTCGCCCTGCATCAGACATTAAGTCTTCCTGCACATAGCTCCTGGTAAATGCTGAATATTTACATGTGAATGTTTTGCATTACTGAACACGTTAATTATTATAGATATTATTAATTCACATTCACCCTGTTACATACTCTTTGTAACGTCTCTACATGAAGGACCAGGAGTCCAAACTGATTGATGACATTGCGGATGATGTGTCAGAGAAGGCCACCCCGAGCAAGACCCCCAAATCCCCTCAGAAGACTTCCAAAAGACCAAAAACTGTTCCTTTTAAGGTCACCCTGATGGACACCTCGGAATATGAGGACGGGATTGAGGTAAGTGCAGTTGGAGCGATAAACAAACAGAATCACCTGTATATGTTGTGTGTCTCAAGGGGATTTTAACTAATGTTTTGCAGTTGTACTCTTCTCCTGGATTGATCAATAGATGCAACTAGTTTCTTTCGCTTGGAACATTGTGTCTTTGTTGGGTTTATGTTACAGAGCTGCAGAAAAAGCCGGCGAAAACCAGCGTGTGTAGTGCGTCTGGCTAAAACCAGATGACAGTGTGTGTAGTGTGTTATGCTAAAAGCTCTCCCAGGGGGCAGGGCCAATGCAAGCTTATACATTCTCTGCCACAGGCACACATTCCTATCATTAGAATGAGTGACACTAAGAATGGAGTGCTGGAAAGCAGGCTCACATTTACAGTCCCTGTTACAGCTCAAACAGGACACGTTCTGAGGAGGGTTGGGGATGTTTGCTTCATTCATGCAGGAAATCAACACGGACACTAGTTCGTTATTCTCTTGTTCCCCCCCCCTCATATTAACCTAAACCTAACCCCAGTTAGATTTGTATGTGTTAACGTAATTTAGCCATTACCCATAACCCTAAACCTAACCTGTAACACCTAAACCTGAAAGTAAATACAATTCTAACAATAATCCCTTCAAGGCCAAAATAGCCTTGTTAATATGTTAAGTAAGTACTAAACCTGTTTATAATCTAGGGAGAAGTCCGCTCAAGTTTATTCAGGAATAACGCAGCAACAAATGTCAACAGGTGAAAGTTCAGTACATACAGTACAACTTAGTACTCTCAATAATAGTCCAACTTGCGAAACAGCGCATATGAATAACGTACACTTCTTCTTATCTGAAGTATGAGCAAATAACACTCACAAGAGCGACACGCGTAGCGTAAAACAATTCCACACAAGGAGATGACCTAACACATGGGATCTATATACTTTACTAATGAGGGAATGGGCACCAGGTGTCTGTGATGACGAGACCGAGCCAGAAGACCGGTGAAGACGAATGCCGAAGCCGGCTTGCAGGTGGCTAAACATCTTCTGCAAAAGATTTTTCTGGGGATAAATAATATTACATTTGAAAAAAGGGCAAAAGCAACAAGATTATTTTGGGTTATGTGTTCTGTGTATGAGGAATGAGTTGTCCTGTATACACTTTAAATATTTAACGGACACTCTGACCCATAATCACTTACATTAGGGATGCACCGAATATTCGGCCACCGAAATTTTTCGGCCAAAAATGGCCCAGATGGTTATCCGTCTGAAGTCCCCATCCCCAGAAGTGATAACCCTCTTGCTTACTGGAGAAGTAATCACGACCGCTTTCCTGACCTGGCAAAGATGGCACGCAAGTACTTGTCTGCTCCGTGCACAGCGAGAGACTGTTCATTGCAGCAGCACATGTTCTCGATGAGAAGAGGAACAGACTTCACTGTGATAAAGCAGAGAAGCTACTATTCATCAAGAAAAACCTGCCACTTTACCCCAAGAAGTAGAATGGGCTTGTCTAGTGTTTAAATATGTATTATCCACTTTGCATATCTGCAATTGAGCAATTCTTGGTGCATTTGTTGTTAAAGTTCTGCAGTTAACATATGGGCAATGGCAGTCTTTGTTTTGATGCACTATTATGTTGAAGGCCTACAGAGAAAATATTGTTGTATCTTTAAGCAGTTGCACTTGTTATGAATGCACTTTCTTGTAGTAGTAGTACAGAGAAAAAATGCACTTGTCCTAAATGCACTTTGTTTTTTTTTAATGATAGAACATTTAATGTTAAAACCTTTCTGCAGGCCAGTAGGCCTGTACATTATTATTTAATGTACACATGAGTGGGGTCAAGTTAAACATTTAAGTTTGAATTTTATTTTATACTGTGCATTGTTGCAATGTGCTAAATAAATTTTCAAAAATTTGCATAATTTGTAATTGATTTATTCTTTGAAACTTTAATATTAATTTATACAATTGCAATGCCTTGGTTTTCGCAAAGTTAGTACACAGTCATATCCATAAATGCAATGGTACTAATAATTGACATAATTTATTTCGGTGTTTTCGGTTTTCGGTCTTGGTTTCCTCTTTTTCGGTTTTGGCCAAGACATTTCATTTCGGTGCATCCCAAACTTACATGAACAATTAGGTAGAAGCACCTTGTTCTTAGGCACGACGACGGCCTTTTGCACCTTTTTGAAATCGTCTTTTTCTACACCCCAACCACTAGGCCATCTTGTATAGGCTTACAGACCACAGAAACCCTTGTCTCGTGGCTTCTAATGGCCGGTTATGATGAGTAATGCGTATTGCTCCCTATCGCTCCATGGCAAATGCGGTCATGTTTCCTGACCCGGTACATTTCTGTTACAAGTGCTTTTCTCCATGTTCCAGGGGCGTTTTTCTGCCATACATAATGAGGAAGTGGTGTGTGTTCGTGTGTGTTTGTAAACGTTGGGTGTGTCTGCGTCATTCACGCAGTCTGTGCCAAGCTCTACTGCCCTCCCTCCTCTCTTCGTCCGAGACACACGTCCTGGCGAAGCAAAAATATTGTATACTTTGAGGGTCAAAGGTTATCCCCCCGTTTGTCCGATAAAATCACTCAGCCCAGTGAAAGAACGACGGGGGAATCTATAGTCATGACATATCGAGAGTCAGGTGCAGCCAAGGAGAAAATAGAATCCTGTGTCAGTGTAAGCTTCCCTCAGCGTACATACCTAGCTCTATACCCTCAGCGTACATACCTAGCTCTATACCCTCAGCATACATACCTAGCTCTATACCCTCAGCAGACATACCTAGCTCTATACCCTCAGCGTACATACCTAGCTCTATACCCTCAGCATACATACCTAGCTCTATACCCTCAGCGTACATACCTAGCTCTATACCCTCAGCATACATACCTAGCTCTATACCCTCAGCATACATACCTAGCTCTATACCCTCAGCAGACATACCTAGCTCTATACCCTCAGCGTACATACCTAGCTCTATACCCTCAGCATACATACCTAGCTCTATACCCTCAGCGTACATACCTAGCTCTATACCCTCAGCATACATACCTAGCTCTATACCCTCAGCATACATACCTAGCTCTATACCCTCAGCGTACATACCTAGCTCTATACCCTCAGCATACATAACTAGCTCTATACCTTCAGCAGACATACCTAGCTCTATACCCTCAGCGTACATACCTAGCTCTATACCCTCAACATACATACCTAGCTCTATACCCTCAGCGTACATACCTAGCTCTATACCCTCAGCGTACATACCTAGCTCTATACCCTCAGCGTACATACCTAGCTCTATACCCTCAGCGTACATACCTAGCTCTATACCCTCAGCGTACATACCTAGCTCTATACCCTCAGTGTACATACCTAGCTCTATACCCTCAGCATACATACCTAGCTCTATACCCTCAGCGTACATACCTAGCTCTATACCCTCAGCGTACATACCTAGCTCTATACCCTCAGCGTACATACCTAGCTCTATACCCTCAGCAGACATACCTAGCTCTATACCCTCAGCAGACATACCTAGCTCTATACCCTCAGCGTACATACCTAGCTCTATACCCTCAGCGTACATACCTAGCTCTATACCCTCAGCGTACATACCTAGCTCTATACCCTCAGCGTACATACCTAGCTCTATACCCTCAGCATACATATCTAGCTCTATACCCTCAGTGTACATACCTAGCTCTATACCCTCAGCATACATACCTAGCTCTATACCCTCAGCATACATACCTAGCTCTATACCCTCAGTGTACATACCTAGCTCTATACCCTCAGCAGACATACCTAGCTCTATACCCTCAACGTAAAACTCTACATTATCATTTACCAAGTCCTTTTTGCATCCGAGGCTCCTTTGCTTTGTCTTTGTAATTTTATTCAGAGAACGATGCACCAGTTCAACCGCCCTTTTAGGGCCTCCTTTACCCCTCCAATCTAAATAACAAGCTGCCACCTTAGAGCATTTATCCGAGCCCTCACCTTCCAGGTCCGCCCGCGACCCCCTTCCGCTGTTAAATTGGCGGGTTGGAATGTCAGAGCCTGCCCTATCGAATATTCACCACGCTCCAGGAGTTAATAATAATAGCGGTAAGGGAAGACAGTAACGATTTTGTTACAACTCTCAGAGGAGAAGGCGCCCATGCAGGGGTTAATTAGCGCGCCTTGTCACGGACGTTTGTCTTGGGCTCCCGAGGGACCGCAGAGAAGCCCGACCTCATCCTCCTCACTGTCTCCACATCTCGGGTTCACACTGGGCCAGGCCCCGCGTGGATAAGAGCCGCTCTGTGTTATTCGTTAGAGGGCTACTGTTTTGGGTCGCGTATGTTTCAGAACCCACTTTGACAATGCGTCTTAGTGTGCGCGCTTTGACGGCTTTTAACTTTCACTTGATATGTTTATTCTCTAGAGTAAAAAGACGGTGGCGTTTAGCTGTGGGGAGGGGAGAGGCCCCCGGGGGATTTGGACTAATTGGTCCGTGAAAGGGTGTGTTTGTGAGAAACGCCTCAGTGCCTTAGTCTTGAAAATGCCTTTACTCTGTATTGTAATAAAACCCAATACAGTAAGATACCACAGTCCTCACCATAAGGGAGCAATTTGGGTGACATGGTGAAAGATCCAGGGGATTATTCTACCTACTCTTAAACCGTGATTAGCCAAAGGAGACACCCTTCGCCTGGTTCCGCCCGGAGATAGAAGCGAACGTAACGAGAGCAAGGAGAACACATTTGCGTCGGTTTCCTAGGCAACTGCTGCTTCCTTGTCACGTCGGAATCCAGGCTCCAGCTCTGTGGAGCGAAGGCACTCGCTAGTCAAAGAGCGCTCGCACAAATACACATGGAGACATACATTTGTGTATTGCTATCCTTACGGGGACCCTGACCTAACCCAATCCTTAACCTCTATAACCTAACATTTTTGTCTAAACATAACCTAGACCTAAATGTTTCAAAATGATCCATAATGCAAAGTCCTTAAAGTAACGTGAATTCCAACAATTCGAACGTAAGTCCTAGTTGTAAGCTCGACCTTAAACCTAACCCCTGGGCAGGAAACTGACAAAAGGTCCAAATAAGTGCTTGTTTCATGTTTTATTAACTAACTTTAACCCGAGCTTAAAAGTAACATTTATTAACGTGATATATAATAATACACACACTGACACAATACAGCACTCCGATTACAGTAACTTGGCGCCCTACTCAATCGATTATGGATTCCAGACTATGTGCTTCTGTAAGCACACACACGCACACCCACACACACACACACACACACACACACACGCACACACACACACGCACACAAACACACACACGCACGCACACACACATACAATTTACACATGCTAACCTTGCTGGCTATGTACTTAAGTGTGTGTATGTGTACAGCACACAGTCTGAACTCTAAGATCCATAGACTAGGTTGCCATGTTGATCTGCTGTAATCAGGTTCATGTGTTGTTATGCAATGACTGTGTTTGTCTTAGCTGTTGTCACAGGAATTAAGTGCTCTCCTGTCTGTCATCTCCTGTCCTGTTTACACTGTCTCGGACACTGAGAAACTTGACAACAGAGTAACTTGACATATGAGTAACTTCACAATTCAATATTTACACTTCATTGGCCTCTAAAAGAATCTGACTGGAAGGTGAACAATTTGGGATTTTAAAAGCCTTCAGCCGTATTAGATGTTGTTGTTGTCAGTTCTGAGCGCTTGTCATGCGGAATAAACAATCTTCCTTTACAGTTCGATAGTAGTTTTCCCTGTCAGGTATTTGACACATTCTGATTGTAACGTTGAAGCTGAGCAAGAGAAGCACCGACTGTAAGCAGATCAGATCTAGATGCCCTGACATGACCGCGATGCGACACACTAACAGTAAGAGAAACACGCGCACGTCAACAAAATAACACCTCAACGCGTTAATAGCAAGAGATGGCCTCGTGGATGGAGATCACATGACTCTCAATGGAGATCACATGACTCTCAGAACGTGAGACGTAACTTGTGATGTGTGTGTGTTTTTTTGCAGAAGCACTGCAAAGGACAGTCGCTGCTGGACCTGGTGTGCGAGCACCTCAACCTCCTGGAGAAGGACTACTTCGGCCTGACGTTCAGTGACGCGGACAGCCAGAAGGTCAGCACTCTGTCACATGGCCTCTCACGCTGTTTCCCCTCTGACACTTCATCTACTCCCTCTCGTAAAGTACCGGTCGCCTGAGTGATCACCACTCCTCCCCCCTGTAAATAACAGATGACACAGCATGCACAGTCAGATTCAGGTCAACGAGTCGTTCTGTTGGAGATGGGGGACCACAATCAGAGATAAAAATATGACACCTGAAACTCCTCAGGAAGTATTTAAGCACTTCATCAGCAGACCCATATTATAAGAGCTGAGTAGTACTCCAGTGACGGCTATTGACTTTCTGAACAGGTCATTGGCGTAGAATGGGTGAGATTTTGTTGATAATGCCCCTGGCTTGGATTGGGTTCACAATTTTTACTTCACTACCGTGAGACAAGCACACCCTTTTTAACAACAGACGAGTCTCCAGTTAAGCAACACAGCCTCTGTAGGTGTTAGTAGTTGAGACATGTTGTGACCTGATGTCTCACAAACGATGAAGGTTTTGGAGTCAGTTATGTGTGAATTAGTGAACAATATATTCCTGTCTTGTCTGTCTATCTGCCTGCATTTCTTTCTGCCTGTCTGTCTCTCTTTCTGTCTACCGGTCTGTCAGCCTGCCAGAATGTCTGTCCTGATAGGACAGTTCTTTCAATAGAATATTATGATAATGTTATGATAATGCTACAGTATATGTGTAACGAATACTCAGACGACAGAGTTAGGTCCAATCGCAGAACTGCGAAGCTTTATTAAAGTACAGACAAACAGTAGGCTTAATCGTTGTCAGGCAGGCAGTGGTCAACACAGAGAGATCAGAGGCAGTCAGAGGTACAAAGGATCGGGCGTAGTCGTAGTCGGGTAAACGGGCACAGGATCAGGACTCGGGAATCACTAGGAGACAACAGAAGGGTTAAGCAAAAACGGGAATCGGGACACGGAGCAAAGGACTGGTACACGGGAAGACTTCAATGAATAATTCTCTCTATCAAACGCTCAGCAAGTCACTAGGAACAATACCTCACAATGAGTGAGCCTCTGAGCACACCTATATCCCACACCTAATTACCGGCAGGTGTGCTCAGAACTCAGGTGAGGTTGATCGAGTCTGATGACTCCCCCTCTCTGTTGATCGGGGGAGTGTCAGACTCTGACTAAACCCAGACAAACCCTGGTTCCTTATAATATGTGGGCAGGGACAGTTCTTTCTATGTTATGTTATTATAATGTTATAATAATGCTACAGTATATGTGGGCAGGGACAGTTCTTTCTATGTTATGTTATTATAATGTTATAATAATGCTACAGTATATGTGGGTAGGGACAGTTCTTTCTATGTTATGTTATTATAATGTTATAATAATGCTACAGTATATGTGGGTAGGGACAGTTCTTTCTATGTTATGTTATTATAATGTTATAATAATGCTACAGTATGCAGCTTTCAAAGCTTTGTTTTTGTAATTCTTTTGCAACTAAAACTTTGCAATAGAGGGCTGCACATTACATTTGATCAGCTAAAGCCTATAATATTGATATTAGATACCGCTCTCTAGATGGTTTTAATGTATGATAATGTGCACCGCGCGTCCACATTCGCTGATTCACCTCACCTCAGTGCCCACTTTACATTCCTAATGTCTAGAGAAGCAGGAGCGGGAAAAGATGCCGTCGAAGAAATCTCTGGTGTGGAAACTTATTTTTACATTATCAGATGATAAAAAATGCTCATTGCCAATTATGTAAATTGTTATAATATGGAGTTATGACAAGTTTGTTGAATCATATCAAACATTCAAGTATATCGATTCATATCTGAGCATCGCTCAGTAACTAGGCAGTCACGCTCTACATATTGTGTTAGACCGATTAGCATCAGGTTTGATAGCTTAATAATTAGGAATAATTGATAATAAATGATAGGTGATTGTTGTCCTATAAGTATAGTTTTTTGGTGTTAAAACAAGGGTGTGTTTGTGTCTGACCGCGTGTTAAGAGAGAGAGTTTAAGCAACAGAGTGAGTTAAAAACTGTATATGCTGGAGGATTTATCTGTCAACACAGGAATCTCTTTTTAAAACCAGGCTTATCAGAGGGCGGCCTTAACTCTCTGTCATGGCATCTTCTGCGGTACTCAGCCAAACCAGACGTGATCGCAATGCTCTATTCAGATCTCGACACCATTTTGGGAGAACGTGACCTGGTGTTTTCATGATATGTCTGGGTGCAGAGCAATGACTGGACCGGGTCAAGCACCACATGACTGCGTGTGTGTATGTTTCTACTTAGCTTGACAGAGAGTCCTTGTTACTGATTGACAGGGTCCTGCTAGGGCGCGCACGTGTGTTTGTTTTCAACTTGTGTTTAATGTAATTGGCAGGAATATGTTTTTATCCAAAGACGGTGTCAGAGACTGTAATAACCTTTCCCGCTCCTGACACAACTCTGGCTGCCAAAAAGACTGTGGGAATAATTCAGAATCTGCTATTAGCAGCTCAGTCTGGGCAAGCTTAAGTGCCTAGACACACGTCTGCCCGCACACTGTCGAGCCAAGCAGAGCTCGTGTTCACGCTCCTCTGTTTAACCGACGGCGCGTGAGCACGCCGTGATTGTAGAGGAGCTGACCGTGATCTGTGTCGTCTCCATCATAGGCCTGAGACGCGCACCATGTAACACCAAGAGCGGTGGTGAGTTATACCGCGTACGTACATACCTGTTGTGACACGAGCTGATTGGATAACTGGTCCCCGTGGGAATTAACTGTCACATTGGGCGAACAGATGCTGTAGCTGGTCGTCACGCCGATTGTCTCAGGGGGGAGTTTCATCCGACTCTTTCCCTCCACTAAAGCATGTCTGAAAGCCATCACCATAAACTACTGTCTACTGTCAGGTCTGACGATGGACTCAGAGAGCAGGACACAGTTCCCCGCCGGCCACATCCCTCATGGACCCACTGTAAATGATCTCTCCTCTGTTTCTCCTGCAGAATTGGTTGGACCCCTCCAAGGAGATCAAGAAGCAGATGCGCAGTGAGTATCCCTGACCTGTGACACGCCCGACACATCTTACAAACACACTTCTAAACACAGACAGTTTAGGTATGGAATCAACTGCGTATTTCAAGCAGCTCACTGCTGGCTTGCCTCGAGCTAGGCATGGTTGGCCTCTGGTGGGAAGACCAGGTTCAATGCACCTGTGGGGATGTGGGGCCAATACGAGGCACTCTCTGATCTAAAGATCCTATTGCCCCAGGGCATTGATGGGGACATTTATGCCCTGGACATGTCCTTCGCAGGGTGCCACCTTTGCGGTAAAAAGTATTTTCTGTTGCCTGGTTAAATACAGGTAAAATAACAAATACTATTGTCTGTAATTAAATGTGACATGTTCATGTATTAATTATTAAAGTAATACGACATGAGGAGGTGTGACTAATATAGCATGGCTAAAGACTGTTCCTGGATACTGACGTTAGTCTTGGCATATTGACATATATGGCCAAACCCAGAGTTATCTTGTTGGTATATGGTGTTGTACAGCAGTGACACTAAGCCAAACCGGAAGTGATTGCAATGCTTTTCTAAGATCTCTAAAGTATTGTATATTTGTCATATTCCATAGCTTTCCAGATCTAGTTGCTTAAACCCATACCTGCTACTCTGCTGTAATTGGACCCTAGTAGCCAGATATGAATATATTCACTTTTCTACTGTGCCATTTTTCTGTGTTAATGACATAAAGTCTGCCCACATCACCTGTCCCCTGTGTCTGTCGTCCGCAGCTCCATGGCACTTTGCCTTCTCTGTGAAGTTCTACCCTCCTGACCCGTCACAGCTAACAGAGGACATCACCAGGTATTACAGTTCAGCAGGTCAAACTGCGACCGTCCCCGAGTGGAAGTTGATGTGCAAAAAAAATAAATAAGCATTTACATTTCATTCTTACATCCTAATACACCTGTACATCGCAGAAACGGGGCAAATACATGAACTTTCTATTGGACACCCCTCCAGGCACAAGCTCACAGAGCGCAACGTTTTTTCCTACATCCAACCGAGAGTCACTGAGAAAAAAACAAATGTTTCTATCAAAAGGCTTTGTGAGATTGTCCTCGTTCGCAACAGATTTCGCTGCATTCGGAATTCCGCAGTCCGGAATGAACTCCTCGACGGTGTTGTCGGAGCGTGCCTATAGTGAATAATTATTTCCCTCCCTCTCTCTTTGTCTGCGCTCCACGTCGCCCTCCTCTTCTCTGCCTGTCATGACAGGTACTACCTGTGCTTGCAGTTGAGAGATGACATGTTGTCAAAGCGTCTACCCTGCTCCTTTGTCACCCACGCTCTGCTGGGGTCCTACGCCGTGCAGGCCGAGCTGGGAGACTATGACGCCAACGACCACGGCCCTGACTACGTCAGCGACTTCCAATTTGCGCCCAATCAGACGCGGGAGCTTGAGGAGAGGGTCATGGAGCTCCATCGTACTTACAGGTAGAGTTATGGTGAGGGCAAACGGTATCTACAGGTAGAGTTATGTTGAGGGCAAACGGTATCTACAGGTAGAGTTATGTTGAGGCCAAACGGTATCTACAGGTAGAGTTATGTTGAGGGCAAACGGTATCTACAGGTAGAGTTATGTTGAGGGCAAACGGTATCTACAGGTAGAGTTATGTTGAGGCCAAACGGTATCTACAGGTAGAGTTATGTTGAGGGCAAACGGTATCTACAGGTAGAGTTATGTTGAGGGCAAACGGTATCTACAGGTAGAGTTATGTTGAGGGCAAACGGTATCTACAGGTAGAGTTATGTTGAGGCCAAACGGTATCTACAGGTAGAGTTATGTTGAGGGCAAACGGTATCTACAGGTAGAGTTATGTTGAGGGCAAACGGTATCTACAGGTAGAGTTATGTTGAGGCCAAACGGTATCTACAGGTAGAGTTATGTTGAGGGCAAACGGTATCTACAGGTAGAGTTATGTTGAGGGCAAACGGTATCTACAGGTAGAGTTATGTTGAGGGCAAACGGTATCTACAGGTAGAGTTAGGTTTAGTTACTGTATGTTCACGACCAACATAATCTACAGGTTTAGTTACTGTATGTTCACGACCAACATAATCTACAGGTAGAGTTACTGAATGTTCACGACCAACATAATCTACAGGTTTAGTTACTGAATGTTCACGACCAACATAATCTACAGGTTTAGTTACTGAATGTTCACGACCAACATAATCTACAGGTTTAGTTACTGAATGTTCACGACCAACATAATCTACAGGTTTAGTTACTGAATGTTCACGACCAACATAATCTACAGGTTTAGTTACTGAATGTTCACGACCAACATAATCTACAGGTTTAGTTACTGAATGTTCACGACCAACATAATCTACAGGTTTAGTTACTGAATGTTCACAACCAACAGTATCTACAGGTTTAGTTACTGAATGTTCACGACCAACATAATCTACAGGTTTAGTTACTGAATGTTCACGACCACCATAATCTACAGGTTTAGTTACTGAATGTTCACGACCAACATAATCTACAGGTTTAGTTACTGAATGTTCACGACCAACATAATCTACAGGTTTAGTTACTGTATGTTCACGACCAACATAATCTACAGGTTTAGTTACTGTATGGTCACGACCAACATAATCTACAGGTTTAGTTACTGTATGGTCACAAGTTACCAACGATATCTCAAGGTCGAGTTATTTTAACGACCAACATTAGGAGTTGGTGTTTTGGGAACATGTTCTCAGTAAATACATCATTCACTCAATGGTATTCTTTAGAACTTGCCGATGACCCTTTAATCAAACAGAGTTGTGACGAAAGACCACAACAACTCTCAGATGGTGCTCCTTTACCTGACTTGGTATCAGCACTTGAAGCTAATGCCACCTAAATATTGAGCTGCTTCTCCAGTAAGTTGAGTTGTATTTGGTTACAGAGGTATGACTCCAGCTGAAGCGGAAATCAACTTTCTGGAAAATGCCAAGAAGCTGTCCATGTATGGGGTCGATCTCCATCATGCCAAGGTATGTTGTTAAACATTTGATGTGAGATCATTGCTTGCAACAATACGTGACCTACTATTTTAATGTTTCCACTCTCATCTTCCTCTCCACTTCCTCTTCTCCTCCACGCCGGCCCTCGGTTGCTCCAGGATTCTGAAGGGATAGACATCATGCTGGGCGTTTGTGCCAACGGACTACTGATCTATCGAGATCGCCTGCGGATAAACCGCTTCGCCTGGCCAAAGATACTGAAGATCTCCTACAAGCGGAGCAACTTCTATATAAAGATTCGCCCTGGAGAGGTAATTCCTACAGAATGAGGAAATGGCTATAGTGTAAATGTTTAAAATAAACACTACACTTTCAGATGTTTATCCTAAGTTAACAACATTTTACTTATTTTGAACCAGATTGGCATAAAACACTGATAAGACTAAAGCATTTAATTGTTCACTTAGAGTTTAAGCTGCTATTTACCTTCAGAGTAAATGTCCTCTTTTTGGGAGTTAAACCATTGACATTTCCAGTATTACCTCCAGCCGTGTGGCGGTTGACTTCGTTTATGCTCTCCATCCTTTCTGTTATAAAACTACAGCCAGCTAAAGGCTGTGTGGTCAAATCGACTGAGCAGAGAACTGTGAAATGACCTTATCCCTCCAAGTCCAGTGGTTAACAGGCAGAGGGGAAAATATAATTTACACCCAGACCTTTTCGTCCAGTCACTATTCTGCTCTTGCTGCATCACAGCATTTACCTATGCCAAACATCTGCAGCCAAACATCTGCAGCCAAACATCTGCAGCCAAACATCTGCAGCCAAACATCTGCAGCCAAACATCTGCAGCCAAACATCTGCAGCCAAACATCTGCAGCCAAACATCTGCAGCCACAACATCTGCAGCCACAACATCTGTAGCCTCTACATCTGAAGCCTCTACATCTACAGCCTCTACATCTACAGCCTCTACATCTGTAGCCTCTACATCTGAAGCCTCTACATCTGGAGCCGCAACATCTGCAGCCTCTACATCTGGAGCCTCTACATCTGGAGCTTCAACATCTGCAGCCTATACATCTGCAGCCTATACATCTGGAGCCTCTACATCTGCAGCCTCTACATCTGGAGCCTCTACATCTACAGCCTCTGCAGCCTCTACATCTGGAGCCTCTACATCTGCAGCCTCTACATCTGCAGCCTCTACACCTGGAGCCTCTACATCTACAGCCTCTACATCTGGAGCCTCTACATCTACAGTCTCTGCAGCCAGCTGCTCTTGATGACAGGGTGTGTTGTCAAGCCTGCTGAAGTGACAGCCTGGTGACACAGAGCCTGAGACAGCTGAGGCGATCCTTTAACACAACCAGTGAAGAGATCATTAACACAACCAGTGAGGCGATCCTTTAACACAACCAGTGAAGAGATAATTTAACACAGCCAGTGAAGAGATCTTTTAACACACACATTGAAGAGATCCTTTAACACAGCCAGTGAGGAGATCATTTAACACAACCTGTAAAGAGATACTTTAACACAACCAGTGAGGAGATCCTTTAACACACACAGTGAGGAGATCCTTTAACACACACAGTGAGGCGACCACAACCAGTAAAGAGATAATTTAACGCAGTCGTAAAGAGAGTCGTTAAAGAGATTCTTTAACACAGCCAGCAAAAGTGCTATAAATATACAGCAATAAAATTGACAGTTTGTTGACACTATTCCCGTCTTAGAGCAGGAATCTCTGGTGATCAGAGAGACGGATTATCGAGGCGAGCCGATTACTACTGGGATATACTGGGAGTGTTAACCTTACTTGTCAGCCAATTGGTTTTGGAACAGGCGATTTCAGGTTTACAGCAGAGAACGGTTTCACAATGCATGTGTGTACTTGGTGCCTGTGGCATCTGACAAGCGAGCTGATTCAGCGAATTTAGCTGAACAGCACAGCGGATAACCTCAGATGTTGACAGTTTGTCATAAATAATGAAGTGATGATGCGTTACCATGGTGTTTTTAAGAATGCACCGTGCTATTGACTGCAGCCATTGCCTCCTACCTTCATACAAAATGGAAAAACTAAACACAGCCTGAAGAGGACTGGCCACCCCCCAGAGCCTGGTTCCTCTCTAGGTTTCTCCTGAAATGTTACCCATCAGGGAGTTGTTCCTAGCCGCTGTGTATCAACCTGTGCATGCGTGCTCTGTTTCAGGCAGGGTGTTTGTAAAAGCACGCTGTGATAACTGTTGTTGTAAAATGGGCTTTATAAAATACGTTTCATAGATTGGGTGATTGTATGTATTCAGAATAAACATGTGCTCCTCGCCCTCTCCCCTTTCCACACTGCCTACCTTACTGTCTCTCTTTTTCCCCATTCTCTGCCTCTCTCCAAATAGTATGAGCAGTTTGAAAGCACTATTGGCTTTAAGCTCCCCAATCATCGGTCAGCCAAGCGACTGTGGAAGGTCTGCATTGAGCACCACACTTTCTTCAGGTATGAGCGTCTCCAGCCAGCTTTCACTCAGCCATCTTACTTTACCCCTGAACAAGCAACACTCTCCTGAAGTCCTCTTCAGTTTTAGGCAACCACATATCATATTTCATCTCCAGCTGTAATACAGCATGTGATATAATATATATAATCTAATATATTCCATTTAACGAGTGCTCTTATGCAATGCCACTTGTAGTCAACCATGAAAGTCCGCTCAAACATGCTTTTGGATCATTTTAGAGCGGTGGTTTATCTATTTATCTATTTTTCATGTACGTGTGGCCTTATATTCACTCTCTTTTTGCCTGTAGTTGATCCACCCAACTGTTTTTCTTAAGACTAAAATGCAATATTTCATGGTGTCAGAGCATTTCATTAGACACTACATTTTTACAAACCTATTTGGATTGCATCAGAATTGATAATTGATTGATAATATCTCTATTTTGACCAAAAATGTTCAATATTGTTTTGCTTTGTTAAACATAATCATTCAAACTTGATTTTCTGTAACAGTGGAACAAATTAAACATTTATTTTTTACTTTAACCAGGGTGACAGGTCTCATTTCCAAGCGCACCCTGGGAACATCAACTCACAAGTACAATAGCAATTCAAGACGGATACAAACAATGCACAGACATACTGACAATAATTATTAGTAACAGTGCTACGATCAGGTGTAAAACCGGATTGATTTGCATTTGAAATACATTTATCAGCGAGGGAAGGAGCGCAGCTGCACATTTATCAATGATTCAACGATGTCAGCTAGAGGAGGTAGCCTTGGAATTGGGTGATCATGATTGAGATCAACACAATCACCCCCTCCGATGGAGAGGCAACACATACACATATGTCCATGTAGTACGTGGACGTGATCCCACATCTGATTGTCATGTAATATGGGTTGGTTTGGTGCGTTATATAACATGACTAGAGACGTTCCCACAATGCACTAGTCATTCACCCCAGGCCGTCTGATTGTCAAACTCTTTATTGTCCTACAGATGTCTCTATTAGTGATAAATACCTATATACACTTTTTTAGGATCACGTAAAGCACATAAGGAGTGAAAATACGGAGGTGTAACAACAATAGACATGTGACCTCTACAGTGGCCTAGAAGTCTTTTTTCTATGGTTTCTAGGTTTTCTATGTGCATTCATGTTCGGTTTTGGTTGCTCCCAGTTGGAGGCAGCTAATTAAGAGCTCAATTAGTTCAGTTTGTTTGAGCACACAGGTGCGGGTCTTTGTCGCTGTTCAGCTGCTTTGTGTTGCTGCACATCGTTTTCTCGTTTTGTGTTTAACCAATGTGTTGAAAGGAAAGTCAAATGTTCGACCGTAGCTCTGCCCCGCGTCCTCCTTCAACCGCCTGCGTGATGTAAAGCATTTTACAACAGATTTTCTCTAGATTGCCAATCTGTACCAACTGAGCTACTGGCTTCGTAGAGGCATCCTAGTCTCACAAGCTCACCTCCGAATATTTGAGGTCCAAACACAGTGTGAGCTGCTGTCAGGATGACTGGGAGGATTCTCAGGTCTACCTGGGGACCACTTACAGTCTAACATCGCACCACTCAACTCCCTGAAGGCCACATATCTCCAACCAGTCTCAGAAGCTCCCTGGGCCCAGTGTACACCACCCGGGAAATCTCAGGAGTCATTAGAACGTGGCTTTGATCAGATCTTTCTCCCAGCGCGCCATCTATTCCTGGTGTTGTGCTCCACAACCAGATGTGCTCTGGGGATTTTCCTGCATCTCTTCCTTATGTTGTGGCTCATATTCGTTGCCTCCGGCTTCAAGGAGTTTACTCTACAGGGAACAGGGAACCACAGAATGTATTCAAGCAGGCGCTGTTGGTCCCACGTCTGTGCTGAGAACAGTGTTCTCTGCATTTTACATTTACTTTATCCAGCATGTATCCAGCATCTGTTTTGTTTTGTTTAATATAACCCATGGCATCTACAGACTGAAATTACAGAGAGTTGGGCAAAAACTATGCTATTTGATGTTGGCAGTTAAGTCTTTAAACTTTATTATTTATAACTTCTCTGTCCTAAATAATTTGTCTTTGTTTGTGAACTTTCCCAAATACAGGTTAGTGTCTCCAGAGCCTCCTCCGAAGGGCTTTCTGGTCATGGGCTCTAAGTTCCGCTACAGCGGGCGGACCCAGGCTCAGACCCGGCAGGCCAGTTCGCTGATCGACCGGCCAGCGCCGCACTTTGAACGGTCCGCCAGCAAGAGGTACCTGCTGTCCCGCAGTCTGGATGGAGGTCAGTTCCAGAGTGGTGTGCCTCAACGGCAGTAGTTAAAAGTGGACAGATAGCGTGACATATAAAGCTGGAATATATGCCATAATAAAACGGTCCATCTGTCAAACCAGCAGAGTTCTCCCGGCCAGTGTCAACCATGTGTGAGAACCAGGACAGGCTGTCTCAGCGCAGCATCAGCGAACATCACCATATCCACAGCCCCTCCGGGGACGAACTGGAGCCTCCTAGTCTGGAGCAGGAGGACCATGACGAGGGTCAGGATGAAGAACATGATCCGGATGAAGAACAGGCCCAAGATGAGGACAGCGTCACCAGCCCCAGCAGGAAGAAAGAGATTAAGGTACTATAAGGGATGTGATTTACTGTAATGGATGTGAGGTAAGGTTCAGAGGGTGGCTGTGTGATTTACTGTAATGGATGTGAGGTAAGGTTCAGAGGGTGGCTGTGTGATTTACTGTAATGGATCTGAGGTAAGGTTCAGAGGGTGGCTGTGTGATTTACTGTAATGGATCTGAGGTAAGGTTCAGAGGGTGGCTGTGTGATTTACTGTAATGGATCTGAGGTAAGGTTCAGAGGGTGGCTGTGTGATTTACTGTAATGGATGTGAGGTAAGGTTCAGAGAGTGGCTATGTGATTTACTGTAATGGATGTGAGGTAAGGTTCAGAGGGTGGCTGTGTGATTTACTGTAATGGATGTGAGGTAAGGTTCAGAGGGTGGCTGTGTGATTTACTGTAATGGATCTGAGGTAAGGTTCAGAGGGTGGCTGTGTGATTTACTGTAATGGATCTGAGGTAAGGTTCAGAGGGTGGCTGTGTGATTTACTGTAATGGATGTGAGGTAAGGTTCAGAGGGTGGCTGTGTGATTTACTGTAATGGATGTGAGGTAAGGTTCAGAGGGTGGCTGTGTGATTTACTGTAATGGATCTGAGGTAAGGTTCAGAGGGTGGCTGTGTGATTTACTGTAATGGATGTGAGGTAAGGTTCAGAGGGTGGCTGTGTGATTTACTTTAGAGGATGCATGTGATGAAGTAAATCAGAATCAGGTTTATTCACCAGTCTGTTTACACAAAGAAGGGATTTTTTTCCCCAGTGGCTGCAGCATTTATTACACACATTTTAAGATGTACACAACACGAACAGTCAAGACAAGAGACCTGTTTAGTATGCATAAGTACTGGGTAAATATAGAAATATGTATCTGAATTGTGCAATAGAGCAATGTCTAGATGTGTGAGCTGATTGCAGAAAAATAATGAGCAATGTCCAGGTCCAAGTTTCAAATTGTGGAAAAGGGCAATAACTACATGAAGTTACATATACAATTGTGCAAATGGGCAATATCTACATGAAGTTACATATACAATTGTGCAAATGGGCAATATCTACATGAAGTTACATATACAATTGTGCAAAAGGGCAATATCTACATGAAGTTACATATACAATTGTGCAAATGGGCAATATCTACATGAAGTTACATATACAATTGTGCAAAAGGGCAATATCTACATGAAGTTACATATACAATTGTGCAAAAGGGCAATATCTACATGAAGTTACATATACAATTGTGCAAAAGGGCAATATCTACATGAAGTTACATATACAATTGTGCAAAACATATACATATACAATTGTGCAAATGGGCAATATCTACATGAAGTTACATATACAATTGTGCAAAAGGGCAATATCTACATGAAGTTACATATACAATTGTGCAAAAGGGCAATATCTACATGAAGTTACATATACAATTGTGCAAAAGGGCAATATCTACATGAAGTTACATATACAATTGTGCAAATGGGCAATATCTACATGAAGTTACATATACAATTGTGCAAAAGGGCAATATCTACATGAAGTTACATATAAAATTGTGCAAAAGGGCAATATCTACATGAAGTTACATATACAATTGTGCAAAAGGGCAATATCTACATGAAGTTACATATACAATTGTGCAAAAGGGCAATATCTACATGAAGGTACATATACAATTGTGCAAATGGGCAATATCTACATGAAGGTACATATACAATTGTGCAAATGGGCAATATCTACATATGTGCAAAAGAAAAGCCAGTCCAGTTGTAGCACAGGATGTCCAACATGATCATTTGTATCCGAGCCAATAGTGTCCAGTGTGGGTAATGTGGGGGGTGGGCTAAGGGCAGTCTAGTGCTAGAGGCATGTTCCTTAGACTCACCACCGTGGGAAAAGAAGAAGCTGTTCATGCAGCAATATGTTTTGGTCAAGATGCTGGAGAATGAAGTCGAGGGCCATGTTGATCGTTGTCCACAGACATGATGACTCTGTAGGCAAACTGAAGTGGGTCTAGTAGTGGATCAGCACTCAAAGGACTTCATAACCACAGAGGTCAGGGAAACTGGTCTGTAGTCATTTAGCCCTGTGAACCTTTTTTTCCGGGGACTGGGATGACGGTGAAGGAACTTTTTTCAACTTTAATTACAAAATAGTAAATACAAGTGAATTTTACTTCGTCTACTTTTTTCAAAGACATTTTTATAGTCTTTTTTTACAATATATAGTTTTGCTTTTTTGCCCGCTGCCAAGAAGCCTATTGGGTAAAAATATTGTAAAGTAGGTTATACATTTGGAGAGATCAGAAATAATGGACAAGGGATTGAAAGGTTAAGCAATGTGTGTGTGTGTGTGTGTGTGTGTGTGTGTGTGTGTGTGTGTGTGTGTGTGTGTGTGTGTGTGTGTGTGTGTGTGTGTGTGTGTGTGTGTGTGTGTGTGTGTGTGTGTGTGTGTGTGTGTGTGTGTGTGTGTGTGTGTGTGTGTGTGTGTGTGTGTGTGTGTGAGAGAGAGCGCGATAGAGGCTTGTGTATTTGGGAGAAGGAGCTTGCTGTGCGTATGTGGGAGGATGTGTTCGCGTGGGAAGCCGAGTAGGGGTTGAGAGCCAGTTAGAATGTGTGTCAGGTTTTCTGAAAACACAACAATATTTCCAGTGTTTTTCCATTTAGAGCCACAATGAAACGGTGATCAATGTGGTGTTGTTCTTGCCCAATCACAGACAGGCTTCTAAGTATGTATGACGCAATATAAACAGACTTCTTGTGTGTCACATGTGCAGAACACATCATACGTGGTGTGTAGGTTATAGCTTGGTTAGGTATCGTTAGTAGAACGTTGGTATTGTTTCATTAATGCACTAAAATAACACACTACAAAATAAGTACATTCTCTGGCACACAACAACAAATAGATGCATATTTTGTCGCAAAAGAAATGTGTCGCACTTTCCGACTCTCAAAAGTTTGCATCCTTGCAGTGGAGTTGGATAAATGGTGAACCTGTCCGTTACAGTGCCACTAGCATTGACTTAAGGGTTGCTGCTGTAGTGACAGTGGAACGTTCCAGGTTTTAATGACTAAAGATTTGTGAGAACTAACTCTGCTCCCTCCATGTTACTCTACGGCTTATACACTTACCAGTAACCTTCACTTCTCTTTCACAATGCCAAGCCAAGCTAACCTTCCCTGCTGCGGTTCTTTCTAAAACTCCCTGCCATGCACTAAAATGCTTTCTCTCCCTCAACACTTGCTGGCATCAGGAGGACGTTGGGTCCCCGCTTGACAATATTCAGGAGGTATTTGGTGTCTGGTGGCCTGCCTGCCTGTCTGTCTTTATGTCTGTCTGTAAGAGGGCTCCTTGCCTATCTGTGTTTGGTTCAGTATTTTACTCCAACATTTTACTGTTAAATAATAGTAATTGGCATCACAAGAGATCTTCTGCATCATGTTCCATATATTCGCACCCAAAAAACAACTTACATCGAAGCTGTTAAGCCATTTCTAGAATTTACTATGGTTCTGGTACAGTTGTTTTTTGCCTCATAATTTTTTTAAATATACACGATGACTAAATTCCACGTCTCAGCTCGATGTAACAATCTTAACTCAGCCTGCATGGCTGTATGTGTCTGTGTGTGTGTGTGTGTCCCTGGTTTGTCTTCACGTGTGTTTGTGTGTGTGTGTGTGTGCTGCTACTGTTGGCGGTGTCCAGTCAGGACTGTTCAGTCTGCCTGCCTGTCTTCTCACCATCTCCGCTTTCCCTTTTTGTCTCTGCGTCCACCCTAAACCCCGCCCTGTCCCTGTCCCAACTCTGCATCTCAGTTGGACCAGGAGACAACCCCTCGACACAAGGAGGTACAGCTCACTGTGTTGATCTGTCCAGAGTTGGAGGCACTTCCATGTCTATTCCTGTTTGTTCATATTGGACATGACATTTCCTCATTAGTCAAAATCGGTTTGGTAATTGACGGGATTTCAACCCTGCTTTTGTCCTAGTCTCCTTACCAAAACATCCTGGAAGTCTGGTACCTTTTGCAGACTAGTAACCCTGCAATTGTTCTAAATATCTTACGATCGGCTCACTATAGCTTAGCATCCTCTATTCTAGATGTATTAGGACCAGCTCACTATAGCTTAGCATCCTCTATTCTAAATGTCTTAGGACCAGCTCACTATAGCTTAGCATCCTCTATTCTAAATGTATTAGGACCAGCTCACTATAGCTTAGCATCCTCTATTCTAGATATCTTAAGACCGGCTCACTATAGCTTAGCATCCTCTATTCTAAATATCTTAAGACCGGCTCACTATAGCTCAGCATCCTCTATTCTAGATATCTTAAGACCGGCTCACTATAGCTTAGCATCCTCTATTCTAGATATCTTAAGACCGGCTCACTATAGCTCAGCATCCTCTATTCTAAATATCTTAAGACCGGCTCACTATAGCTTAGCATCCTCTATTCTAGATGTATTAGGACCAGCTCACTATATCTTAGCATCCTCTATTCTAAATTTTAGGACCAGCTCACTATAGCTTAGCATCCTCTATTCTAAATGTATTAGGACCAGCTCACTATAGCTTAGCATCCTCTATTCTAGATATCTTAAGACCGGCTCACTATAGCTTAGCATCCTCTATTCTAAATAGCTTAAGACCGGCTCACTATAGCTCAGCATCCTCTATTCTAGATATCTTAAGAGGACCAGCTCACTACCGGCTCACTATAGCTCAGCATCCTCTATTCTAAATATCTTAAGACCGGCTCACTATAGCTTAGCATCCTCTATTCTAGATGTATTAGGACCAGCTCACTATAGCTTAGCATCCTCTATTCTAGATGTATTAGGACCAGCTCACTATAGCTTAGCATCCTCTATTCTAAATATCTTAAGACCGGCTCACTATAGCTTAGCATCCTCTATTCTAGATATCTTAAGACCGGCTCACTATAGCTTAGCATCCTCTATTCTAGATATCTTAAGACCGGCTCACTATAGCTTAGCATCCTCTATTCTAGATGTATTAGGACCAGCTCACTATAGCTTAGCATCCTCTATTCTAAATATCTTAAGACCGGCTCACTATAGCTTAGCATCCTCTATTCTAGATATCTTAAGACCGGCTCACTATAGCTTAGCATCCTCTATTCTAGATATCTTAAGACCGGCTCACTATAGCTTAGCATCCTCTATTCTAGATATCTTAAGACCGGCTCACTATAGCTCAGCATCCTCTATTCTAAATATCTTAAGACCGGCTCACTATAGCTTAGCATCCTCTATTCTAGATGTATTAGGACCAGCTCACTATAGCTTAGCATCCTCTATTCTAGATATCTTAAGACCGGCTCACTATAGCTTAGCATCCTCTATTCTAGATATCTTAAGACCGGCTCACTATAGCTCAGCATCCTCTATTCTAAATATCTTAAGACCGGCTCACTATAGCTCAGCATCCTCTATTCTAGATGTCTCACACATGCAGCTGCACAAGACAATAAAAATGAACACTGCAGCAAAAGAACCAGCCAAATGTTCACTAAGAAGACATTATCACACACAGTTGTTTTAATACAGTTTGTTTAATGGAAATAACCAATTTTCATATTTGGTTGAAAATCATCTGCGTGTGCATGGGTTCTGTTAGCATTCCAAATGCCAAGCTACCATCAAAATAGCATCGCAATCTCGGCCCAGAAACAAAGCACTAGTGCTGAATGAGGAGTATTAAGAGACATTATTGTAGAATTTGTGTTTGTTTCTCTTCCTTAGACGTTGAGGGGATGTATTACATGTGATCATGTTTTGCTTGCCGATGCATATCCAGTCTAGAGATGGGGATCAGTCATTTTTATCAATTTTGATACCATTATTGAGACTGCTTAACGATTCCGGTCTTTATTGATAGCACTATCGAATAATTAATACCTTCTCTTCAGTAGCTGAGCGCACTACCCACTGTTCTATATAGGGATATCCCATTTGGAGGGGCGAGTAGTGACTACCAGGGTCGCTATTATATGACAGTTCTTTTAAAGTGGTAACAGCAGGCTGCACTGTAGAAGCCCTGAATTGGCTTATTATTGACAACAATGGAAACCTGTTATGAAGTTAAGGTGAGCTCACCATGGTTACATTATGTGGAAGAGGATTATTGTCCTGGTCCTTGTACCACCTGGCCACTGTTATATTATATTTAACATAATAATGGATAACTATTTTATGGGTCTTTATCCATTTACTGTTATTAGAAATTTAAAGAAGTCAGACGTCTTGTCAATGTCAATTCAGGTTTCAGAAAAAGAGAGCAGTTAAAGCAGGTCGGGTTTCCGAATGAGTAGCGTTTATTTACTTTATTAGCGTGAAACCAGCTAGCTATCATTAACGTTAGTAGCTAGCAGCCGGAGTAGGAAGCATCTCCACTCAATGACAGTCAAAGGTACTGCATTTTTCTTTTTACTGATGCACCAATATGAGGTGCTTTATCAGTGATTTTTCCCCGCTTGCAAGAATTAACTTTGAACTTGAATGACATTCCGCTTCCTCCTTATCTTCGGTTTTAATAAAATGTAGCCAAGACTTTGTTCGCTGAGCACCAAGAAGAGGAATGTAGTGAATGAGGGCGTGAGTCAATTCAATTCTTCATTTATATTTAAGGTTGTTGGTTGGCAATTCAATTAAATTCAATATCTATTAGACAATCAATTTGTTTGTGCACTAGGGATTTGATTTAAATTACTGTTGACTCTAGAGACATACCGTCACATTACATGACCCAGTGGTATCAATAGCAATATCAATAAGCTCAGACCTTTTGGGTTTTGAGAAATATGGAACCGGTTCCTTAATAGAACCGGGTATTGATCCCCATCTCTAATCCAGTCATAATAAAATATAATTGAAATGCAAAAGTGTGGTTTTGACAAGCTAATTCTTATTGATGTCATTCTATAGCATATGTTTCTCTTCCCCTCCCTCCTCTCTCATTATCTCTATCTGACTTCTTTTGTTCGGGTATATCCAGTTTTTGGATAAATCAGAAGATGTCTTATTGAAGCACCAGGCCAGTATCAACGAGCTGAAGAGAGCCTTGAGGGAACCCAACAGCAAGCTGATGACCCGTGAGAAGCGGCTGTCAGGAACGTCTCCAGGCGCCACACCCGAGAAGAAGGCTGTGAGTGGGGGAGAAGGGTGGTGTTGACACTGGAGATAAGGGTGGTGGAGACACTGGGGAGATGGGTGGTGGAGACACTGGAGATAAGGGTGGTGGAGACACTGGAGATAAAGGTGGTGGAGACACTGGGGAGATGGGTGGTGGAGACACTGGGGAGATGGGTGGTGGAGACACTGGAGAGATGGGTGGTGGAGACACTGGAGATAAGTGTGGTGGAGACACTGGAGATAAGGGTGGTGGAGACACTGGGGAGATGGGTGGCGGAGACACTGGAGAGATGGGTGGTGGAGACACTGGAGAGATGGGTGGTGGAGACACTGGAGATAAGGGTGGTGGAGACACTGGAGAGATGGGTGGTGGAGACACTGGAGATAAGGGTGGTGGAGACACTGGAGATAAGGGTGGTGGAGACACTGGAGATAAGGGTGGTGGAGACACTGGAGAGATGGGTGGTGGAGACACTGGAGATAAGTGTGGTGGAGACACTGGAGATAAGGGTGGTGGAGACACTGGGGAGATGGGTGGTGGAGACACTGGAGATAAGGGTGGTGGAGACACTGGAGATAAAGGTGGTGGAGACACTGGGGAGATGGGTGAAGGAGACACTGGAGAGATGGGTGGTGGAGACACTGGAGATAAGTGTGGTGGAGACACTGGAGATAAGGGTGGTGGAGACACTGGGGAGATGGGTGGTGGAGACACTGGAGATAAGGGTGGTGGAGACACTGGAGATAAGGGTGGTGGAGACACTGGAGATAAGTGTGGTGGAGATACTGGAGATAAGGGTGGTGGAGACACTGGAGATAAGGGTGGTGGAGACACTGGAGATAAGGGTGGTGGAGACACTGGAGATAAGGGTGGTGGAGACACTGGAGATAAGGGTGGTGGAGACACTGGAGATAAGGGTGGTGGAGACACTGGAGATAAGGGTGGTGGAGACACTGGAGATAAGGGTGGTGGAGATACTGGAGAGAAGGTTGGTGGAGATACTGGGGAGATGGGTGGTGGAGACACTGGGGAGATGGGTGGTGGAGACACTGGAGATAAGGGTGGTGGAGATACTGGGGAGATGGGTGGTGGAGACACTGGAGATAAGGGTGGTGGAGATACTGGAGAGAAGGTTGGTGGAGATACTGGGGAGATGGGTGGTGGAGACACTGGAGATAAGGGTGGTGGAGATACTGGGGAGATGGGTGGTGGAGACACTGGGGAGATGGGTGGTGGAGATACTGGGGAGATGGGTGGTGGAGACACTGGGGAGATGGGTGGTGGAGATACTGGGGAGATGGGTGGTGGAGACACTGGGGAGATGGGTGGTGGAGACACTGGAGATAAGGGTGGTGGAGACACTGGAGATAAGGGTGGTGGAGACACTGGAGATAAGGGTGGTGGAGACACTGGGGAGATGGGTGGTGGAGATACTGGGGAGATGGGTGGTGGAGATACTGGGGAGATGGGTGGTGGAGACACTGGAGATAAGTGTGATGGAGACACTGGGTCTGGTATTCCTCACTGTAACGTTTGAACACAGTCATTTTTATTGTAACGTGTAAGGTGGTCATTTATTGAAGATAATGCAGATATCAAACCAGTCTCCTGAATAGTTCTGCTAAATAGATCATAAGGACTAATTTAATTCTAAAAACAAACATTTTAATCGGTGCGGTTTGTGGGGAGGGAAATATTTCAGTTTAATATAAGAAGGATAGAAACGTGATTCTGCAATAACTTGAATCTCTAGCATCTTCTCACCGAGATTCCTGTCAGGTAAAACGATTATCTTTGTGTCAGAACACAAAACCGCTGTCGCTTTGATCAATTTCTTATTGTGTTGTACTTCCAAAATTGTACTTTTATATTAGTATTTTCCAATATAGCACAGTCAACGCAATCATTTTCTATGAATTCTGAAATATCTAATATTTTCAAAGGAAATCACAAAGCATTTAATGTAATTGGAAGTGTCTTGCATTACATATACCTACTCAATTGACTTTGGCAGCTGCAATAGGCGGCTCCAATAGGCTCCAATAGCCGTTGTTACTGCTCCAGACTTGGATTTAGGAGAGACGCTGTTCTCTTGTCCATTTGAACAGTGTATTCGTTCCTTTTAACCCTTCTCTTTCCTTATCCCTGTTTCCCTTTTTGCATGATCTTTCCAACAGTTGGTCTCTGTCTTTGTCACAGAAGGTGACAGAGTTAGAGTTCATCTAATAGCTGTTCTCCTCCCTCTTTCTTTCCCCTCCCCTCCCCTCCTCTCCTCTCCTATTGGGTAACCTTCGGCTCCCTATCAGGTAGGGGGCAAGGACCCAATAAACAGCCTCTCTCTAGAAGGCTTCATCCAGAAGACTGTGGTGACTTCCCCAGAGGTTGCTCTTCACTTCCCCTTCCTCTTCCTTCTCTTATGTGATAACTATATAATATACTGACAGCATTGTAGTTGGCCATTTATCTGTAATGAAACCTGGTACAATTTTATGTGCCTTCTGCACACGCAGCTACTGCATCTCTTGTATCTCAAGCTGTCTGAAAATATCTCCAAGTAATGCACTAACCAACATATAAATATATTTGTGTATCTGGTCAGTGCTCATAGATTAAACGCTTCTGCTTCAATCCAATATCAAATGTGTACATTTACATAAATCCAATATATATATATATATTTATGTAAATGTTCACATTTGATATTGGATTGAAGCAGAAGAGTTTAATCTATAAGCACTGACCAGATACACATATTGAGAGGACCACAGAGGTTCTATTCATACCATAAACACCCGTTTCTGGACTGTTAACCGTTGTTACTGTTCAGTTGGCACCTCTAACTGTGTTTAATCTATATCAACATGTAGGGCTCTGAGGAGTGGGTATTGATTGAGAAACAAGACACTTATCAACAGGATCGGGACTGGAAGGCAGAGGAACAGAGCATAACCTCCGTCTCACCTCCGACATTTTTCCCCGATTCTTCCCGGGAAAGAAAGAAAGCACTGGAAAAGGAGATACGAGAAGCCAAGATGATTCATATTGAGGTCACAGGGGAAGATGGGCAAGAAATGAGAACCGATATTGATAGCTTTCCCTCGCCTAAAGTCTTAAGGGAAGCCTGTGGGGAATTTTCCGAACCCCGGCAGACTAGCGATAACCAGTTTTTGGTGGATTTAGCTGAAACTGCTGAATCTTATGAAGATGATTTACATTGGAATGTATCTCGAGGTGAGGACTTTGGGGAAAAAATGGACGTATCTCCAGCCCCGTTTTCGGCCCCGGTCCCTGTCCCATTCCGAGACTCCGCGAAGGATCTTCCATCAAATAGACCCAGAAAAAAGAAAAGGCCAAATAGTTTAAACCTGGGAATGTCCACGGAGTTCATATACGAGCAGGAGGGCGATGGATCAAACAGTGAAGAAGACAAAGAGGGATCTGACTGGGAGGATGGTCCCACAGAGAAGACAGAGGCAGTGTTAATCGATCAGCCCGATGACAGTCCAACTAGAGACGAGCCCGAAGATCCGTGTTGGGTGATTAGTCCACTCATGAGAGAAGACGAGAGGTCACCAGAGATGAGTCCCCTGATCAGGCGCGTGGAGAGAATGCAGGAGGCACAATGGAATGAGAAAGCAGGGTCCGACTCATTGTATGACGATAACAAGAGGGACAATATTGGACAAGATGATAAGACTCTGGGAATTGCTGTTCATGATCTTCATAGGTGTGACGCCAGGGACCAGACTAAGAGCATCATCGCTGAGGTCCGGACAGCGGATGAAGAGCTTGGCTCTGTCAACGGCCCCGGGGAAACAACATTTGATTCTATAGCAGAGCAGGTTAGAGAAGAGGTTAAATCGTTTCATATTAGAGAAAGAAGTGTGACTGACAATATAGTCCAGGTACCAGAGGTCAAACTGAGAGAGGTCAAGACACATGAGAGAAAAACGAGTAACTCTGGCGGGGAAGACATGGAATATATCAGGTCAGAGGTAAGGGCTCAGAGAAGGTCCTTTCAGAGACTGTCAGGCAGCAGTCAGTCAGAAATCACCAGGATTGTTCCTCTCAAACCTGAGAGGTCGAAAAGCTTAGCATGCAAAGATGAACATGACAGAGGCGGTCAGGAGACTGAGTTTGAGCAGAGTGTTCTTACACGCGAGTACAGATGGTCAGAGGGACACTCAGACCTCAGCCGGAATGACACAACCATTTTTCAACCAACTTTCACCATACCTACATCATTCGTCTCAACTAGCGCTAGTCCAGCAAAACGGAGTCATTCCCCAACCATGACACATGGAGATGCCCCACAGGAACAGGGAAGCTTCTGGGGTCTGGAAAGCTTGGCGAGAGTCGAGGGTAAAACTGAAGAGCTGGTTCAGGAACAGGGAAGCTTCTGGGGTCTGGAAAGCTTGTCGAGAATCGAGGGTAAAACTGAAGAGCTGGTCCAGGAACAGGGAAGCTTCTGGGGTCTGGAAAGTTTGACGAGAATCGAGGGTAAAACTGAAGAGATGGTTCAGGAACAGAGCAGCGCTGTCTGTGACGATTCCTTTCAGGCTGCTAGAGAAGCCATAGGAAGCAATCAGTCTCACAGCTTGAAGGCTTCGGCTCCATCTTCAGCCTCATCGCTCTCCAGAACAGCTCCTCCTGCTCCTCCAGTGAAAACACAGAAGGCCAGAGAGTCTGGACTCATACTCCGGAACTTCAGCCGAAACACTAGCAGGGAGCCTGGTCTGGACGCTGCCCAGAAGAGACACTCGGTAACTCTGCTTGGCATCTGCTTTTCAGTCATTTGGAAGCAAAGAAGCATCGCATGAGCTTCAGACAGACTTGCACAATCCCATTTTCCTATTTTTTCTGTTGTAAATTACTTGAAAATACATACATTTAACTTACACGGGCCTGTACATGAAGAAGAGGGCGGAGTTTAACTTAGAGCACATGTTCTGCCTGCGCATCATTGGCTGAAGCAGCCAACAATGCATTTTGTTTACTATGAGTTTGGACCCTATCCCCTTTCGGCCTTTCCATTAAGCCCTCCCCCTCCTCTATGCCTCCCTCCTATCTAATTCTCATGCTTTACAGCAAATCGGAAACACAACTGCTTGCAAATCTATAGCACTCACACTAGGGTTGTGATCATAATTGTAAAAAAAATACAAAAAATGTTTTTCATGCTTTGGCACTTGGCTTCTATCCTCCTTTTTCACATTTGTTTGTTGATTTTCTTTACTTCTAACCTTTAGCAAATATTCGGGCGATTGCAAGGTTTTTTAACATTTCTCTTCCATGCTGTTTCCAAGTTTAAATGTGGAGAAGGGCATGGATATGGCAGGAACTGTGTGAGGATATAAAAAATATGTGTCATTATCACCTGTTTAAGGTTAACATTTCTTAATTTCAACCTGATATAAGATGGTTCCTTAATCTAAACTAAGTTTATTTGGAAGTGAAACTTTAACTAAATATCCATATCATCTGAAATCAACGACATACTTTAGTTGTTACTAAGGTGATTTAGCCATAAAAAAATGCTATGGCTGTACGTAGATCTGTCTTTTTCTGGCCTTTTGGAAAAGATATTTGCAAGTATATTTCAAAATATAATAAAACTTTGTGAATCAAATCCTGCCTTAACATTTTGCAGTTCAAATGTTTGGGTCACAGAGAAATGTCCTTGTAAAAAAGAGAATTTGATAAGAAATACTGTATATAAATATTGTAGCTGAAAACAGAGTTTTCTTACTTAAATATCTACATTAGCATTGAGTCCCATTATCAGCAACCATTAGTCCTGTGTTCCAATGACACGCTGTGATTGCTAATCCAAGTTTATCCTTTTCATAGGCTTATCATTATGAATCTCTTTAGCATGTATGTTTGCTAAAATATGTTCTAATGATAAAAGAAGCAATAAAACAGTCCTTCATTAAACTAGTTGAGTATCTGGGTTTGATTGCATGCTCCAATTTGGCCAGAAACTTGTCAGTCTAACCTGGTCCTAAGAAATAAAAGTAATTTCATGCGAGAACTTATTAAGAAACTGAAGTTCTTGTGCAATGCTGTGTACTACTCCCTTCACGTAACAGCCCAATCTGTCTCTAATCAGAACAGAAATAGGAGATGGACACCCTGGTGCACTACTGATTAAGATGAAATCTCTTCAGCTTAACTCAAGAAATTGACAACTGAAATGCGAAAGCTCTGCAAGGCCGTAATTGGTGCAAATTGAGGATTCGTTGATAAAAGCACGGTTTGAAGGCTACAATTATTATTTCTATTGAAAAAAATAGTCAAGGTTAATTGTAACCTTGTCAATGACTTTATGTCCTGATCCTTTTGCTATATTTCCTATTGAAACTAATTTCATGTATGTTTTTATGGAAAACAAGGACATTTCTAAGTGACTTTTAAATGGTAGTTAATTTATTCTGTATACATTACATACAGTAGGCTAGTTCCAGCTCGTCCTTCCAGCATTTTTCTAATTAACTTCTGCTGATGAATTCCACCCTTCACATTTCTCGCCTTTAGCTCAGATTTGATCAACATAATAGAGTAACCCACCGCTCTGGTTTCAATTTGTGAATAAAAATGGCTTCATAAGATGCAAGTGCAGTTTGAATAGGAAGCAATGGCCAAAGTTATCTAGTAATTTTGAAAAATACTCAATTGCAGTTTCTAATGGCCAATAGAGAATGTTTAGGGTGAGGAACCACCTAACATAAATCAAAATCAAAATGTATCTTAGAGGAACACAATGCGGAAAGTATTTTCATCAGTAAAATGTCTGCCAGTAATATTTTGATTTTATACCGTTTTACAGAAAATTAGGTCAAACCAATAAACCTAAATTCTGCTTCTGCTATCTTTTGTAAAACTGATTAGTTAAACACAAGATAAAAGGCTTGACCTGGTTCATACTTCGGATGGCTATTAACTTTGAAAGCAAAAACCCCATATAGACTTTTGCAAAAATTGTGCATGTATGCAACAAGCAATCTAACACAATGCCCAGGCTACCTGCATAGACAGACTATAGCTTTCATGTGACAGAGCTTGCACTTATTTGGCCTTAAATAACAATGAACAAATTAATTATTCCTTTAATAAATTTGCTACCTTTTATGTCTGAGTCTAGATCTCAGGCAATTTTCCTGTGATTGAACGTGGTAGGATGATTGAGGTCATGTGAGAGCACCACTGCTTATTGTAGAGCTATTGGGAGAGCGAAAACAGGATGGCTGCAAAACCCCATCACTGAAATCAAACAACCATTTGAACATTTTGAGCCCTTTGAGACTCTTTCTGCTTGGTTTGCGATGTTCTCTGATTCTGTCTTTGGCCAATGGTTGTTGTCACGCTGCTATGGCTGCTCAGTACTGTCCTCTCATGTCTTACAACCTGTCCTACAACCTGTCCATAATACATTGTGTGCCACGCCACAGTTCATACTAATTCCAACTCGGACAACTGGCCTCCAGTGGTGAGTTTGTTCCGATTGTCCAAGCTGGTAGTAAGCGTACTAGTTTTTGGATGTAGATATAGATGTAGTAGGAACTGCCCGTCTGTTAGAACCACTCTGCCTTGGTTCTGCTCTAACGTTCTGCTTGTAGAGACCCGATATCTCTAGTGATATTGGTGTCTCTCCCCATCTCAGACTAACCTCTGTTTGCTTTGCCTCTATCCTTGTTCTTCTTTCTGCAGGAGCCTTTCTCCGCTCCTGCCATTTATGAAGACACAGTAGATGATGCCAAGGTCACTTTACATTTGGAATTTAATCACATCCCTGGCCTTTTTCCCATTCTCCACCATTCCCCACCATTCCCCACCATTCCCCACCATTCCCCACCATTCCCACCATTCCCACCATTCCCCACCATTCACCACCATTCCCCACCATTCCACACCATTCCACACCATTCCCCACCATTCCCCACAATTCCCCACCATTCCACACCATTCCCCACCATTCTCCACCATTCCCCACCATTCCCCACCATTCCCCACCATTCCACACCATTCCCCACCATTCCCCACCATTCCACACCATTCCACACCATTCTCCCTCGATCCCAATCTCCCTCACTGTCACCCATGGTTAACCCTGCCACAAGCGTTTGTCCATCAGCATTTTTGATCGATTGCAGTCTTTAAGGCTTTCCTATTCATCTCCACTCAGCTTCATGTAGGACAACATGATGCTGCGAACTGCATGCCTGCAAAAGAGTTTAATAGGTTTTTGTCAGCATTTGATCGATATTGTTGGCGTATTTCACATGGGCTAAATCCCACATGAATTCTCTCAGGCCATGGACGGGTGATAATATAACCACTGTCATGTAATCATCACTATCATCTATTGCTACCTCTCTCATGACCACCGCCTGCGCCAAGCAACCACCAGAACCGGTCCATCTATGTGTAACCCCACCCCCTCTCTCATCCAGACGGAAAGGAGGCACCGGCCGGGTTCGGCATTAGAGGACCACGAACACGACACAACGAAGGAGACCCACCTGGGCATCGAAAGGAAGTGCTCCAGCATGACGGTCAGCTCCACGTCCAGCCTGGAAGCAGAGGCAGACTTCACCGTCCTCATGGATCTGCACTCGGGCATGGAGGAGTTCTCCAGGAGCATGTCTGAGCTGGGGGAGCAGGCTGGGAAAGAGAGGCTGCCGGACCTGGGGGAGCAGGCTGGGAAAGAGAGACTGCCGGAGGTGGGCAGGGAAGATTTTGAGGAGACCTCCAGGTTCTATTCGGCCCGTCTAATGGGCTCCTATGACACGTCACCTGTTGATGAGAGACCCCTTGTGCTCCATGAGGAGCAGGCACACCATGAGGTAGACCTTGTTCCATGACCCCTCCCTGCCCGCTACAGAGTCTACGTCCGTCCTATCTTACAGCGTGTTGTACTCTGGACTGTTTTCATGTATCATTTGGATTATTTTCACTGGATGTTCGTGTTTGCATTTTTCAAAAATGATTTCATTTTTTTCTTTTTGCATCATGTTAAAATATTGTTTTGTATTTAGTTGTTGTTTGTTTTTTCTTCTGTTTTTCACATTATTGTGTAATTTGTATTGTCCATTGTGTTTTTCCAACCATAGGCAAATATGCATGCTTTAACAACTATTTTGTCTGTGACATCAGCAATGTAGTATGGTCATACTTCCAACTGTATTGACATTTCTGAATATGTCTTTTTGTCTATACAGAAATGGGCACAAAGTACAGTTAGAAATTACATTTAGGAAATACCGTTAAGTATGGTATGTTATATACGTTTTTCGTTATAAGACGTTTTTAGGTTGTCTTCACATATTGCAGAGTGTTTACACAGAGCTAATGCTAGTATATTGGCAACATATCACAAACCTGTGACAATCTGTAATGCTATTTTAACCAATTACCAATGCAATAATAGCAGTAAAAAGTGATGTAATGTCATAATATGGTATCATTTACATTACACTGCATACCAAATTATATTTTACACTGATTTTCCAAAATTGTCGATCCAAATTACTGTCAGTATATTTTTCATTAAATCAAATTCCATTAAACGAACCACCCAATGGAAAAAAACTCTAAATTCACTGTTCCAAATGATAATGCACAACAGAGTTAAAAATATTTAATAGGTTGTAAAAAACTGAAAATTGTCATTTGTTGGTCATTTGTTCAACGAAACACATCTTAACAGGGCAAGTTACATTTTAACGTTGGACCTCTTCTTTGATATCACCTTCACAATTCTTGCATCCATTGAACTTGGGAGTTTATGGAGAGTTTCTGCTTGAATTTCTTTGCAGGATGTCAGAATAGCCTCCCAGATCCCCGGTTTTGATGCAAACTGCCTCCCACCCTCATTGATCTATTGCTTAGGGATGCTCCAAAGGTTCTCAATAGGGTTGAGTTCAGGGGAGGATGGGGGTTTCTCTACTTTTATGCCCATAGCAGCCAATGACACAGAGGTATTCTTTGCAGCATGAGATGGTGCATTGTCATGGATGAAGATGAACTTGCTATGAAAGTTACGGTTCGTCTTTTTGTAATATGGAAGAAAGTCTATAAACTCTATATACTTTCCCAAGGTCATTTTCACACCTTCAGGACTCTAAAGGGGCCTACCAGCTCTCTCCCCATGATTCCGGGCCAGAACTTGACTTCACCACCTTATTGGGACATGGTGGCCATCCACCAACCATCCACTACTCCATCCATCTGGACCATCCAGGGTTGCACGGCACTCATCAGTAAACAAGGCTGTTTGAAAATTAGTCTTTTTTGGGCCCACTGCAACCGTTTCTGCTTGTGAGCATTGGTTAGGGGTGGCAGAAAAGAAAGTAGTAAGTTGAGAAACTCATGGTGTGAAACCCATCCTCCCCTGACCTCAACCGTATTGAGAACCTTTGGAACATCCTCAAGTATAATTTGCATAATCATATGGAACGCTGTGTAAACCCAGATGGTCAATTGTATAAAACCTGCAACAGTTTTATAAATATTGTGTCATGTCCCTGGTAATAATGTAACATAGCTTTTAGCCAATCAGCTTTCAGGGTTAAACTTATAGTACTTAGAGTACTTTAAGAAGTCCTGAGAAAAAGATGAATGATTTCTAAATGTCACAAGTGATTCAGCAAACCCAAACGCTTTCCATTATCGACACATATTAGAAGGACACACAGTCCTTTTTTTAAACATCGGTTGAGGCGTTACTTTAAGGAAATATTTGATGAGGTTAGAGAACAATAGCTTGTCTAAAGTGTATTAAATCCTACTCCGCGGTCTGTTTCGCCTGCTGCAGCCTCCTGTCGCCAGGAAAGACGCCAGTGCTGTCAGCACCGCCCAGATGCTGAAGAGGGTCGATTCCAAGAAGGAGACTCATACCAATGGGTCAGAGGTCATAAGCACCCACATCATGTCAGAACAGGTACATTACATCAGTCAAACCTCATATATGCTCTGTAGCCAAGTCCTCAGCAAACAAAACAGACACATTTGTTGTCTACACAGATTGGCTGTTTGCGCTCGTGCATAAATTAAATTAGATCAGATTTAACTTTATTGTCATTGGACAGTACAAGTGCAGAACAACGAAATGCGGTTTGCAACCAACCAGAAGTGCAAAAGAGCAGTGCAAAAAGATATGGAGTACAGTGTGAGGATGTGCAGCTGACATGGATAAATAAATGTGCAGGTATTCAGTTCAACAATGTAGTAAATTGCAAATGTGCAGAGGGCAACACCAGAGGAGAACATCTGTGCAAGTGGTAAACGGATAGTACAAACGATAAGCATTGTGCAAAAGACTAATATAATGAATAAGCTAGCAGAGTGCAGGGCAAGAGGAGTACCACAGGATATATTGTGAAAATGTCAGATCAAGTAAATTAGTTAGCAGCGTGTAGGCAAGAGGTAGCAACCGGGGTACAACAGTACATTTTGCAAATAGCAGATAAAATAATAGGTGTAAGTGCCAGGTTAGCAAAGAGTTTCAGAGTTCAGTATGTTAACAGCAGTAGGTAAGAAACTGTTCCTGAGCCTGCTGGTGTGGTAGAGGTCTGTATTGCTTGCCTGATGGCAGGGGGCAAACAGTTTATGACTTGGGTGTGAAGGGTCCCCGATAATGCTACGCGCTCTCCACAAACAAAGCTTCACAACGCTTGTGCTGGATGTCTTTGATGGCGGAGAGCTGGGCACCAATGATGCACTGGCCGGTTTTTACCACCCGCTGGCCGCACGTTCCAACGTGGTCTTATCAATGATAACTGGGGCATGTATTCCGCTGTTTGTCTTCCTGTAATCCACAATCAGTTCTTTGTTTTTTTTGTCATTGATGGTCAGGTTGTTATCTGCACACCAAGCCACTAGGTGCTTGATCTCCTCTCTGTAGGCTGCCTCATCAGTGTCCCTGATCAGACCAACGATTGGTATTAATCTGGAAACTTGACAATAGTATTAGAGCTGTGTAGAGGTACGAAGTCAGGGGTGAAGAGAGAGTACACGAGTGGGCTAAGCACACAGCCTTGTGGGACACCGGTGTTCAGCATTAGGGTGGAGGAGATGAGGTTGTCCAAAGTGAGGTCTGTTGGTTAGGATTCCAGTTGCAAATAGAGGGGTTTGGTATCCAGCCTAGAGGGGATGACTATATTGAATGCTGAGCTGAAGTCTATGAACAGCATCCTCACATAGGTTTTGGTTTTGTCCAGGTAGGTCAGGGCAGAGTTAACAATAGTGGAGATGATGTCCTCACTAGAACTGTTAGGGCGATAGGCAAACTGATCTGGGTCCAGAGTTGGAGAGAGGCAGGACTTAAGGTGAGCCAATACGAGTCTTTCAAACCACTTCATCATTGTGGGGGTGAGCGCAACAGGTCGAAAGTCATTTAGGCATGATACAGTTCACTGCTTCGGCACTGGCACAATGGTTGTGGTCTTGAAGCACGTGGGGGCAACCGCCAGGGACAGTGACTGGTTGAAAATGTCTGTGAACACCCCAGCCAACTGCACAGCACATGCTATGTGCACACGCCCAGGGACAGTTCACCCTGCTGCGTGCAGAAGATGCCTCCGCGATGGACAGACCAAAGGGGAAGACGTCGTAGGCCTCCTTATCACAGGAACTGAAAGCAGCATCACAAGTCTTCAGCAGAAGTCTGACCTCTTTGTTCATCCAAGGCTTCTTGGTTGGGGACGGTATTTATGTGTTTATAAGTGGTGACGTTGTTGGTGCAGGTGTTGATGTAATCCAGAATGGAGGATGTATACGATTCAATGTCAATATGGGAGTCAGTGGTAGCCTGACTGGAGGATGTATATGATTCAGTATCAATATGGGAGTCAGTGGTAGCCTGAGTGGAGGATGTATATGATTCAATGTCAATATGGGAGTCAGTGGTAGCCTGACTGGAGGATGTATATGATTCAATATCAATATGGGAGTCAGTGGTAGTCTGAGTGGAGGATGTGTATGATTCAATGTCAATATGGGAGTCAGTCGTAGTCTGAGTGGAGGATGAATATGATTCAATATCAATATGGGAGTCAGTGGTAGTCTGTGTGGAGGATGTGTATGATTCAATATCAATATGGGAGTCAGTCGTAGTCTGAGTGGAGGATGTATATGATTCAGTATCAATATGGGAGTTAGTGGTAGTCTGAGTGGAGGATGTATATGATTCAATATGGGAGTCAGTGGTAGACTGAGTGGAGGATGTATATGATTCAATGTTAATATGGGAGTCAGTGGTAGTCTGAGTGGAGGATGTATATGATTCAATATGGGAGTCAGTGGTAGTCTGAGTGGAGGATGTATATGATTCAATATGGGAGTCAGTGGTAGTCTGAGTGGAGGATGTATATGATTCAGCATGGGAGTCAGTGGTAGTCTGAGTGGAGGATGTATATGATTCAATATGGGAGTCAGTGGTAGTCTGAGTGGAGGATGTATATGATTCAATGTTAATATGGGAGTCAGTGGTAGTCTGAGTGGAGGATGTATATGATTCAACATGGGAGTCTGTGGTAGTCTGAGTGGAGGATGTGTATGATTCAATATGGGAGTCAGTGGTAGTCTGAGTGGAAAACAGACTCCAGTCTGTGTATTGAAACTGAAGCTGTAGTGATGTGATTCTGACCCCTCAGCCCACAGTTTTACTGTCTTCACTGTAGATTTCACATGCATGATGATGGGTAGGTACCTTTAGCAGTGAGTGGTGGTCAGACACACCCAGCTGGGGGAGGGGTGGCTTTGTAAGCCTCCGGAATGTTAGTGTAAACATGGTCGAGTGTATTGTTTTCTCTTGTCGGACAGGTGACATTTTGGTGGTATTTGGGAAAAACTGTTTTCAGGCTAGAGTGATTAAAATCCATGCAAAAAGTATAAGGGCATCTGGATGAGCAGTCTGTTGAATGCTAATGGCAGCATGCAGCTCTGTCATTGCTAGCTTAGCCGTAGGATCTGGTGGAATGTAGGCTGCCGTAACAACAATGGACTCTCTAGGCAAGTAAACGGGTCTGCAGATATTCATTAGATATTCCAGATTGGCATGAGGTTAGTGTTGGTATACCACGCAGCACTCCCGTGTAGGTCTATTGATCTCCAGAGGAAGGAGAAGCCGGTCGAAAGCAATTGTTGTGCCATGTCTTTCTATATCCAGTACTTATTTTCCTGCTGTAAAGGTTAAAGGCCTGGCTGCACCAAGTGAGTGGACTTAAAACTATGGATGCACGCAATTCGTTTTTGGCCGATATCCGATATGCCAATAATTTTAAATTTGTTTTGGCCGATAACGATATACTTGTAGAAGAATAAATCATATGCCAGTGCCACATTTTATTTTGAAGTTCAGACTTCAAACGTCAGTCCTTACGAGTAAAATAAATAAAAATAATTTACGTAATTCACGTAGCACGACATGCTCTCGTTCTCTTTCTATTTTCCATTTCCTAAACATATTATCAAATGCGAATGCAATTGTAACTGCTGTGTGAGAACCGGAGCACTTCGGTGAGTGTAGTCTATCTACTGGGCAGTGGGGCTCAACATGCTATCAGGACTGGTAAAGCTAATGTGACTAGCTAATGTGACTAGCTAATGTGACTAGCTAATGTGACTAGCTAATGTGACCAGCTAATGTGACTAGCTAATGTGACCAGCTAATGTGACTAGCTAATGAGACTAGCTAATGTGACTAGCTAATGTGACTAGCTAATGTGACTAGCTAATGTGACTAGCTAATGTGACTAGCTAATGTGACTAGCCAATGAGACTAGCTAATGTGACTAGCTAATGTGACTAGCTAATGTGACTAGCGCCGGCGAGGAGCTTTTCAGTGTGACTGGCGACAACACTCTGGAGTTCAGGTAATGCGACATCAGTAGTGACGGCTACTAGCATAACACGGCTACTAGCATAACACGGCTACTAGCATAACGCGGCTACTAGCATAACACGGCTACTAGCATAACGCGGCTACTAGCATAACACGGCTACTAGCATAACACGGCTACTAGCATAACACGGCTACTAGCATAACACGGCTACTAGCATAACACGGCTACTAGCATAACGCGGCTACTAGCATAACACGGCTACTAGCATAACACGGCTACTAGCATAACGCGGCTACTAGCATAACACGGCTACTAGCATAACACGGCTACTAGCATAACGCGGCTACTAGCATAACACGGCTACTAGCATAACACGGCTACTAGCATAACGCGGCTACTAGCATAACACGGCTACTAGCATAACACGGCTACTAGCATAACACGGCTACTAGCATAACGCGGCTACTAGCATAACGCGGCTACTAGCATAACGCGGCTACTAGCATAACACGGCTACTAGCATAACACGGCTACTAGCATAACACGGCTACTAGCATAACACGCGGCTACTAGCATAACGCGGCTACTAGCATAACACGGCTACTAGCATAACACGGCTACTAGCATAACGCGGCTACTAGCATAACACGGCTACTAGCATAACGCGGCTACTAGCATAACACGGCTACTAGCATAACACGGCTACTAGCATAACGCGGCTACTAGCATAACGCGGCTAACTAGCATAACAACGCGGCTACTAGCATAACACGGCTACTAGCATAACACGGCTACTAGCATAACACGGCTACTAGCATAACACGGCTACTAGCATAACGCGGCTACTAGCATAACACGGCTACTAGCATACACACGGCTACTAGCATAACGCATAACGGCTACTAGCATAACACGGCTACTAACAGCATAACACGGTCTACTAGCATAATCAGTAGTGACGGCTACTAGCATAACACGGTCATAGCATAGCATAACGCAGCTACTAGCATAACACGGTCATAGCATAACGCAGCTATAGCTACATCAGTAGTGACGGCTACTAGCATAACACGGCTACTAGCATAACGCAGCTACTAGCATAACACGGCTACTAGCATAACGCGGCTATAGCTACATCAGTAGTGACAGCTACTAGCATAACACGGCTACTAGCATAACACGGCTATAGCTACATCAGTAGTGACGGCTACTAGCATAACACGGCTACTAGCATAACGCAGCTATAGCTACATCAGTAGCCTGCTGAAGCCAACATCTGAACGGCTGGTTAACATGAGCAATACATTCAATGATTTAGTTGTTAAACTCTATTACCTTTGGATGCTCGTTGCTGTATATTCTAGCTTTGGGTTTTTGCCTGCGTTTTTTCCTTCTTACTTTTCATAAAGTCTTGGTGCTACTCGGGATGACGGCTGTTAAGATGCGTAATCATATTTGTAGTGTTGAACGAGTGTTGTTTTACGCCTCCTCGCATAAATTGTGCTTTACAACTACTGCAAATAGCAGGTTTGTTATCTGTTTTACAGATCTCTAAACACGCCACACTATCGGCAATGCTCATCGTCAGAAATATTAATATTGTTTTAAGCTTTTATCGGCCGATACCGATGTCGTGCCGATATCATCGTGCATCCCTACTCAAAATAATTCAATAAATGACTGCAGGTTTTGCAAAATCTGGAGAGACGCAGGGCTTCGTGTGTGATCGCGACGCCGCCATCTTAAAATATGTACAGTTCAGGTTGTCGGCAGGAAAATGTGTTCTACTCCAGCGTCTATGGATCGGCCGACTCTGCGGCGTGATAACAAGCACTAGGGTGTGCCGCCGGATTAGCTATTGATGTTTTTGAGATCAGACGATCACATAATTGTGAATAAATATATAAATATCTGTGATTTTACATAGTGAAATAGTCTTCGCAGTCAACCGTTGGTTGGTGCATTTGTTATCTGTGCCGGGGGAATATTCCATTTCGCTCTGTTGCAAGTGCATGAGCTGGTCATCCTTTAGTTGTGTTCCTCAGCAGAGATGTGCCTGGCACCTTATTAATTTTCCAGTTTAAATATCAGCCAACCACATAATATGTTAGTTTATTCTGTCAGTCAATAACACATTCAATAACATGATACCAAACTATTGATTGATGCATTTTCTGTGCAGGGGAAACGACCTTTGTCTGGGTAGGTCACACATTTCAAATGCCACTCCCAAAGCAAAGAAGTTATCCGATTTCAATGGTGCATCTCAGGAAAAACGTGCTACAAACAGCCTTCACCACTGTTGGAATTGATGTTGTGTCATTCATAGAGGCCTGTGTGTGTAGAAATACAGGTCAAACCAGTCCAGAACAGGAACAATTCTGCACTTAGATTTATCTTATTGATCTTTAATATCCCAAACTCATTTTCTTGATATAATCAAACGAGTAAAAAACGAATTTAAGGTAAAGAAACGTCTGTAGGAATGGCTATCGGTAAATGTAATGAAATCCACAGTGAATGAGTGCATACAACTACTACTGTATTTACCCGTCAATCTGTAACGCTTCATATTGGTCTACACAGTAGACATTGAATAAGTAACAGCAAAGGTGTGCCAATATAGTACGGACCAATAAGATATCATAACAAAACAATGGTAGGATAAAGGTTATTGACAGTAAATGATCCAGAAGGATTATAGCATGAAGGAGTTTAGTTCTATTCCCAGAGACAAAACATAGAGCTCCTTCTTGCCAACAGGTGCCTGGGCCATTCATCTAACCAGGAGGAGGCGCTGTGGCAGGGATCTGGAGAGGGTCTCTTTGATAGATGTTAGTGACAGATGTGTTTATCATAGAAATATAACAAATAGAATTGGTAAATAGTCATATATCTTTATGTGTGTGTGTGTTTGTGTGTGTGTGTGTGTTCGTGTGTGTGTGTTTGTGTGTGTGTGTGTGTGTGTGTGTGTGTTCGTGTGTGTGTGTTTGTGTGTGTGTTTGTGTTCGTGTGTGTGTGTTCGTGTGTGTGTGTTCGTGTGTGTGCCCTTTTGTGTTATCTACAGCAAATTGAGGCTGACGTCAACTGTAACGAGACCAAGGTCTCCAGCACCACTGAAGTGGTTCAGCCACTAGAGGGCGACCTGGTATGTCCCTTATAACAGCAGCAGAAAGCATAGAGGGCTTTCTTGTGCACCACTCTCTAATGTCTCATTTGTTTGCCTTTCCCCTTAAATTGCATATTGATTTGGTGCAAATGGTGGATAAGGACAGTGTGAATGGCTCAATGGAAGGTTTTGCATGTGCACATAATGGCCTGCAAGTTAAGTGGGCAATATATTTAAAGATTATACGCCGATGAGCCAAAACATTATGCCATCTGCCTAAAAGGCTGTTGGCCCTCTGTGTGCTGCCCAAACTGCACCAACCCATGTAGGCATGGACTCTACAAGACCCCTGAATGTGTCCTGTGGTATATGGCACCAAGACATGAGCAGCAGATCCTTGAAGTCCTATAAGTTGTGAGATGGAAATCGCTGTGGATCAGACATGTTGATTCATCACATCCCATAAAGATACAGATCAGGAGGATTTCGATCATGTCCCTCAAACCATTCCTGAACAATTTGTGCAGTGTGGCAGGGTGCATTGTCCTGCTGAAAGAGGCCACTGCCAACTGGGTATACCATTATCATAAAGGAGTGTAACTGGCCTGCATGATGTTTAGGTAGGCGTCACATGTCAGTTAAATTCACATGGATGCCCAGATCCAGGGTTTCCCAGCAGAACATTGCCCAGAGCATCACAGTCCCTCCGTCCGCATTTGTCTTCCCACAGTGCATCCTGGTGCCATCACTTCCCAGGGTAAACAGTGCAGACATAAACGACTGTCCACTTCATGTAAAATGAAAAAGGACTCATTGGTTCCTAAGCCTGTGTGCTGGTTGTAGGTGCAGGAGTCACATGGGCACTCTGACCGGTCTGTGGGTACGCAGCCTGTAACCAGCAGGGGGCAGAGCACTGTGTGTTCTGACACATTTGTCCTGTAACCAGCAGGGGGCAGAGCACTGTGTGTTGTGGCACATTTGTCCTGTAACCAGCAGGGGGCAGAGCACTGTGTGTTGTGACACATTTGTCCTGTAACCAACAGGGGGCAGAGCAGTGTGTGTTGTGACACATTTGTCCTGTAACCGGCAGGGGGCAGAGCACTGTGTGTTGTGGCACATTTGTCCTGTAACCAGCAGGGGGCAGAGCACTGTGTGTTGTGAGCACACGCACCCAGCCTTGGTTGCCCTCATGCATCAATAAGCCTTTGGGTTCCAAACACTCTGTCGCGGTTTTCTGGTTTGTCCCTAATCGGACCACTGTTGCTATGTACTCTCCACTGATGCTATGTACTCTCCACTGTTGCTAGGTACTCTCCACTGTTGCTATGTACTCTCCACTGATGCTATGTACTCTCCACTGTTGCTATGTACTCTCCACTGTTGCTAGGTACTCTCCACTGTTGCTATGTACTCTCCACTGTTGCTATGTACTCTCCACTGTTGCTAGGTACTCTCCACTGTTGCTATGTACTCTCCACTGTTGCTATGTACTCTCCACTGTTGCTAGGTACTCTCCACTGTTGCTAGGTACTCTCCACTGTTGCTAGGTACTCTCCACTGTTGCTAGGTACTCTCCACTGTTGCTATGTACTCTCCACTGTTGCTAGGTACTCTCCACTGTTGCTAGGTACTCTCCACTGTTGCTAGGTACTCTCCACTGTTGCTAGGTACTCTCCACTGTTGCTAGGTACTCTCCACTGTTGCTAGGTACTCTCCACTGTTCACTGGAAGCCCCCCACAATCCTTACTGTTTTAGAGATGCTCTGACCCAGTCATCTGGCCATACCAAAGTGATCCTTGTCAAAGTCACTCACGTCTTTACTCCTGTCCATTTCTCCTGCATCCAACATGTTCACTGATCGTTAATTTACCATCTAATTTATTCGGCATGCGCCATTATTAGAAGATGATCAACGTTATTCCCTTCACCTGATCATAATATTTGGCTCATCGGTGTATATTTTGCCTGATTTTGGCGAGGTTGTTTACTTTTCTGGCTTATTTTCTGGCCTCACAAAATTCGCATGAACATCATTTTACAGCCAGAATCCTAAACTACTCCATCTTCTTTTGGACGTGGAATTTCTATTTATTCCCATTTGAATTAGGATAAATATTAAATAATTGTATTTAGCTTATACACATGTTTAAATATGTACATTATTGTGGCCAGTCTTTTTGTTTATCTCTAGCTATGAATTTCAATGATTACATTTCTGCAGCACCATCACTCCTCTTTACACCGGAACTGTGGAAGGCCGACTCCTTAGTTCATTCTTCAATTCTGGATTGTTGCTGTAAAATGTGCTTTTTATTTTTAGAATTAAAAAAAATGTAAAATAAAAACCTTAAAATAACCTGGTTGCATAAGTGTTCAGAATAAACCAGTCACGTTCAAACTCATGTTTAATTGAAGTCATTACACACCTTCCATCATTTAAAGTGACTTTTATTAATCACAATTAAAGGTCAGGTGTTCCAGTGGGATTTTCCTGACATTTTCTTAGTAGCATCTCAGAGTAAAAGCCGTGGTCCTCAGAGAGCTTCCAAAGCATCAGAGGGAACTCATTGTTGAAAAATATCAGTCAGGAGAAGGGTACAAAATAATTTCCAAAACATTAGATATACAGTGGAACACAGTGAAGACAGTCATCATCAAGTTGAGAAAATATGGCACAACAGAGACATTACCAAGAACTGGACGTTCTTCTAAAATTGATGAAAAGATGAAGAAAACTGGTCAGGGAGGCTTCCAAGAGACCTACAGCAACAATAATGGAGTACTGGCTGTGTGCTACATGTGACACCACTTTCTCATATTCTTCATATGTATTGGCTATAGGGTAGGGTGGCACACAGAAGGATTATCTTTATGAATACATACATATCTGTATTTTATAGCCATATGTTAACCTGTCAGGTTGGAGGGCTAGATGTCCCTCTATGGACACGTCGCTCCTCCAACCAATCAGCTGTATGAACAGTAGGACATCACCCATTCATACAGGTCGCTCCTCCAACCAATCAACTGTATGAACAGTAGGACATCACCCATTCATACAGGTCGCTCCTCCAACCAATCAGCTGTATGAACAGTAGGACATCACCCATTCATACAGGTCGCTCCTCCAACCAATCAGCTGTATGAACAGTAGGACATCACCCATTCATACAGGTCGCTCCTCCAACCAATCAGCTGTATGAACAGTAGGACATCACCCATTCATACAGGTAACATTTCCTTTTCTCCCTCTCTTTATTCCTTTCATTCCAGAACCAGGAAGTAGCCAGTAGGAAGGACTCTCCCACACTGAGTAAAGAAAATGGCTCCCCCGTAAGTACAATCTTGACCCCACCGTCCTCCATCTTGCTGTACTCTGACTCCAGACATTCAGTCCTCCACTGACAGTACTGTTATGGCAGAGCAGAGCAGCTCATGGTTTATTGCTTGCGTGCGCGTGTGCGCGTGCGTGTGTGTAATGTAAGTGACCCCTCTTCCTTCTGATGGCCCTACTGCAGGTGAAGCCAGGCACACTGGGTAGAGAGGCTGTTGTGGTGTCTCCACTGACTCTCACCGCCGACAACTTCACCTCAGCAACCACGACACAAGTAACCAAGGTAACCGCTCACGTCTCAGAAAAGCTAAGAACTGGTGCTGCTCAGTGTTTGGCGGTGTCATTTCCTTTACACGTAGGGAGCTATAATCTGTACTCTCTACTTCATATAGCTGTGTTACAATCTTTCTTGCAGGTTGTTAGTAATTTATTTTCAAATGTGTGTGTGTGTCTTGTTTCAGACAGTGAAAGGTGGATACTCAGAGACAAGGATCGAAAAAAGGATAATCATCACAGGAGACGATGATGTCGACCAACATCAGGTGAGAAACAAGTATGATGTTATTAAGTTATGATACTGTAGGACATGATGTTATTAAGTTATGATACTGTAGGACATGATGTTATTAAGTTATGATACTGTAGGACATGATGTTATTAAGTTATGATACTGTAGGACATGATGTTATTAAGTTATGATACTGTAGGACATGATGTTATTAAGTTATGATACTGTAGGACATTATGTTATTAAGTTATGATACTGTAGGACATTATGTTATTAAGTTATGATACTGTAGGACATTATGTTATTAAGTTATGATACTGTAGGACATTATGTTATTAAGTTATGATACTGTAGGACATGATGTTATTAAGTTATGATACTGTAGGACATTATGTTATTAAGTTATGATACTGTAGGACATTATGTTATTAAGTTATGATACTGTAGGACATGATGTTATTAAGTTATGATACTGTAGGACAGTTATGATATGTTATTAAGTTATGATACTGTAGGACATGATGTTATTGTTATTACTGTAGGACATGATGTTATTAAGTTATGATATGACATTATGTTATTAAGTTATGATACTGTAGGACATGATGTTATTGTTATGATACTGTAGGATGATGTTATGTTATTAAGTTATGATACTGTAGGACATTATGTTTAAGTTATGATACTGTAGGACATGATGTTATTAAGTTATGATACTGTAGGACATGATGTTATTAAGTTATGATACATTGTAGGACATACTATGTTATTAAGTTATGATACTGTAGGACATGATGTTATTAAGTTATGTTAGGACATTATGTTATTAAGTTATGATACTGTAGGACATGTTATTATGTTATTAAGGTTATGATACTAAGTTATGATAGGACATGATGTTATTAAGTTATGATACTGTAGGACATTATGTTATTAAGTTATGATACTGTAGGACATGATGTTATTAAGTTATGATACTGTAGGACATGATGTTATTAAGTTATGATACTGTAGGACATGATGTTATTAAGTTATGATACTGTAGGACATGATGTTATTAAGTTATGATACTGTAGGACATTATGTTATTAAGTTATGATACTGTAGGACAAGATGTTATTAAGTTATGATACTGTAGGACATTATGTTATTAAGTTATGATACTGTAGGACATTATGTTACTCAGTTATGATACTGTAGGACATTATGTTATTAAGTTATGATACTGTAGGACAAGATGTTTATTGTAGGACAAGTTTATGATACTGTAGGACATTATGTTAGGACATTTGTTATTAAGTTATGATACTGTAGGACATTATGTTACTCAGTTATGATACTGTAGGACATTATGTTATTAAGTTATGATACTGTAGGACAAGATGTTATTAAGTTATGATACTGTAGGACATTATGTTATTAAGTTATGATACTGTAGGACATTATGTTATTAAGTTATGATACTGTAGGACATTATGTTATTAAGTTATGATACTGTAGGACATGATGATATTAACTCATTGACTTGTGGTTATATGTTACTCAGTTATGATATTATAGTTCATTATGATATATTTACTGATTAACTTGTGATTATATGTTACTCATTTATGATACTTTGTTGTTGAGTTATGTTACCACATTATGATGCTAATTAATGACGCTCAACTATGATTGAATTTTGATTCTGAACAATAATACAGTTTTAATACTGAGTTTGATGTTAAATTTGAGCCATGCAATCTATTCATGCTACAATGTAACACCAGTAACACACCACAGTAACAGTCAAACACACAGTTGTAGCTTGATTGCAGTGTAATGGGGTTTCCATTAAACTGTGAGTTTATTCATTTAGGCTCTTGCCATGGCGATACAAGAAGCCAAGCAGCAACACCCTGACATGTTGGTGACAAAAGCTGTGGTTGTCAGGGAAACAGAATCTCCCACAGAGGAGCAACATAGGAAATCTGAGGTATCTCATTTTTTTCTCGTAACAGCATAGCAATAGTGTGTGTGCGTGTGCGTGTGCGTGTGTGTGCGTGTGTGAATGTCTGCTTATGCAGTCATGTTCTGATTATATTTTGGACACTCGGTAAAGTGTGTCTTCCAAATAAAAACCGTCTCTGCCAGTGTAAGCTCATTGAAAATGCTCAATGCATTTGTGTATGCATACACTAGGTACCATAGGGGCCTTTAATAAGCCCACAGCAACATACTGGTGGACGTGAATGAAATTGCGTTGACATAAATCCAGTTTGTTCCGTTGGTGTCAATCTGTTTCCATGAGCTGTTTCTTTTATTTGTGTTTCAGTCCTGATCGTCCATGGCTGTTCCCGGGGACATAGGTTGACCTCAGTCGCATCGTCTGCTAACGGACCCTCCACACACACACACACCGCCCCTGTAAACTACCCACAGAATCTACGGCGATTAAACCGATCGACACAGCGATCTCCCTTCCCTTCCGTCACACCACACGCCTCCTCCCCCGTCCTTTCAGCCATTTCCAACTGTGACGCCGCCTCTGAACCACCCCACCCCCTCCCCCCAGGCTACAACGTTTTACTCTACGACTGCTGTGGCAGGTCTGACAAACGAGCTGTATTGTACGTAGAGCAGACCCCCGTGAGGTTGGCACTGAATAGAGCTTTTTAGTGGTGAATACGGCAAAACCAGTGTGCAAGATCCGTGTGACGGCGTGTGCCGCGGTCAAACATAATGACGCGTTCATGGCTCATCTACCCAGATCAAAGCGGTCCAATTGAATTATTAACCATTATGATTTAATCCCACCGAATTAACTCGGCTCGACCGTAACCCGGAAAACATTGACTCACCTGCAACTACTGGTAATTTATTCTTCCGGAATAACCCGCTTCGCAAATTGCTTTCATGTGGGTCACCATGGAAATGTCGGCTCTGTGCTGGCATGAATTGGGGACAGAGTATGGGTGAGTGTTAGGGTGGGGCTGGGTTTGGTATCCGGGGTGATGGGCATCCTTTAAAGGCCACCACACACTCTGTGCAAAAAGCAGCTAGACAGTGTGTCGATTTCACAAGTAGTTCTACCCCCTTCTGGTGGGCTCAGGTTTTGGATTGGGCCGTATGCCAACTGCTGTGGCTCTGTTTGCAGATACACTGATGAGCCAAAACATTGACTTATGTCTAATAGCATATTATGGAGTTGGTTCTCCAAATCAGCGCCGAGCGGCCGGGGCATGAATTCTACTAGGCTCTTGAAGGTGTCCTGTGGTATCTGGCACCGAGACATTAAGACCCCTGAAGGTGTCCTGTGGTATCTGGCACCGAGACATTAAGACCCCTGAAGGTGTCCTGTGGTATCTGGTACCGAGACATTAAGACCCCTGAAGGTGTCCTGTGGTATCTGGTACCGAGACATTAAGACCCCTGAAGGTGTCCTGTGGTATCTGGCACCGAGACATTAAGACCCCTGAAGGTGTCCTGTGGTATCTGGTACCGAGACATTAAGACCCCTGAAGGTGTCCTGTGGTATCTGGCACCGAGACATTAAGACCCCTGAAGGTGTCCTGTGGTATCTGGTACCGAGACATTAAGACCCCTGAAGGTGTCCTGTGGTATCTGGCATCGAGACATCCCAGCAGAACTCTCTGTCTGGACCCAGGGTATCCCAGCATAACACTCTGTCTGGACCCAGGGTATCCCAGCAGAACACTCTGTCTGGACCCAGGGTATCCCAGCAGAACACTCTGTCTGGACCCAGGGTATCCCAGCAGAACACTCTGTCTGGACCCAGGGTATCCCAGCAGAACACTCTGTCTGGACCCAGGGTATCCCAGCAGAACTCTCTGTCTGGACCCAGGGTATCCCAGCAGAACACTCTGTCTGGACCCAGGGTATCCCAGCAGAACACTCTGTCTGGACCCAGGGTATCCCAGCAGAACATTGCCCTCCACCTGCTTGTCGTCTTCCCACAATGCATCCTGGTGCCATCCCTTCCCCAGGTAAACGGTGCACGCATGACTTCCATGTGATAAAATAAAACTGGACTTATCGGACCAGACAACCTTCTTGCACTGCTCTAAGGTCCAGTTCCCATGGTAGATGCCTTCTTTGGAGATGAGGGGTCATCATGAGCACTCTGATTTGTCTGCGGCTACCCCACACACAGACAGGTGCAATGTGTTGGGACACATACCTCACCGAACCATCTTTACAATGTTCTGTGCCACAGTAGAACTTCTGCTGGTTCAGACCAAATGGGATGCCCTCGTTCAACGATGAGCCTTGAGTCTGTCGCTGGTTTGGGGTTTGGGCATCGGACCGCTGTTGGTAGGTACTCACCACAGCTGACCGGGAGGACCCAACAAGCCTTACGCTTAAGAGATGCTCTGACCCAGTTGTCTGGACAAAACAATTTGGCTCATATCTAAGTCACTCCCGTCTGCACTAACCATGCATTCAACACGTTGAACTGATTGTTCACTAACCATCTGATCTACCCCGATCTTGATATGTGCCCTTGGGTAATGTTTAACGTTTTTTCGCTTCATAATGTTTTGGCTCATCAGTGTATATTCAACAGCAGTCTCACTCGCTTTTCAAAAATGTTCAAAGATAGAATAATCCAATTTAATGTCCAGTGTTTGCTTGTCTATGAAGAGAAAATACAACGACATATCGATTCGCTTCTCGGACTTACATGCATGATTATAAACAATCGAGGGAATGGACGACATGAGACAGACGTCCACAGGAAGCGCCGGAAACGGCAAGACATTTGTAAACATCTACACCTGTAAGATGATCCTGTCCTTCTCCACGGCAACGACACCCCATAACGCTGTCGGGACTGTGTCCATGGGAGAGTTAACTGAAGGAATACGTGGACAGACACTTCTACATCGTTTAGAGGCTATGTGTTGGTACTACTGCTACTAAATGCTCTGACTAGCGTTCTCTAAACAGACCCTGCCATGTCCTTTTCTCCTCGTCCCGCTTCCCTTCCTTCATCCAGTCTAATCACAACCTATTCCTCACGTAGTGGTTTTTTTCAGGTGTTTACTGGGATATAGGTGGGTTTTCTTTTCAGACAGCGCCAAAGTCTGGTAACGGAATACACATTCAAGCAAAATTTGAGGATTTAATATAATGTTTTGCAGTATCTAATTATTTCATTAAATGTGATGAAATGTTTTTCTTTACTTTTTTAACTTTCTTTTAAGTTATGGTGTGTTGATTTCAACATTGTATTTATCAGTCGTGGTGTTAGTAAGCTGGTGTTTTTATTTCCTTCCCTAAAAAGTACAAGTGTGGGACTCCTTTTTCTGTACCGTCACAGACAGAGGTTTAATTCATTGTGTGACAGGTTTAAACCCAAACTCCATCATTGTGGACCGAGGTTAACAAGAACCAATGGAACCCCTTGTCTGTTCCAGAACACCACGACCCAGTTAGTCCTGCCTGGCCAAATGCCCTAACATGATAACATGATCGCAAATACTCTATGGATGAACTCAAGCTATACTCAACAGCTGAATAATCATCAATCAGTCAGTCTGAGAAATTAACACAATTATACTGAAACAAACTGTTGAACACATTCTATGCATAGTTCTCTACGTGGACTTACTGATAATATAAGAAGTGCTCCCGGCGCTCTTCATTGCCTACGTGATATGGTTAAGATGTTAAGCGGTCAATCTAAAACTGCTTGTGAGACTTGCAATAACTGTCTCTGTAGACACCTCACTATTGTAATCCATTATCAAGTCTATTTAAATGAGAAAACTGTGATATGTCGTGCATAAAAAGCATCAACGAAATGTTAATGGTCGAGTTGAATCTAAAAGTTGGGTCCTGTTCCAGAGTTCTCCCTGGCTTTGTCACTTCACCCTAAATAACAAAGGGCAGACTATCTTTAAATCATCCTGCTGTGGACTTCAGTCTTAACAGTTTTTTTGTATATTTTATTTGGTCAAATACCACTGGATTGGTGTTTAGCCACTTGCTTGCAGTGATACTAGGCGCAATTTCAGAACCCGGAATAATTGCAACAATTATTGCTGTGTGGACTTGAAGAGGTTGATCTGTATAGTGGAGAGGTCTGTTTTGAAGGGGAGGGAAGGGAGGGGCACACTGTACGTTTGTGAATATAAATACTTCCATATGTGCATGTAGTTACATTTATACTGGAAGAGTGGTATAAGGTAGTGCAGATTTCTGACAGAAATAGCCCGATGTACCAATGACAGGTGCCTTAGTGCCGGAGTCCCTGCCACTGGAGACCATGGAGGTTGGTATTTAGCCTACCTGCGACCTACAGACATTTCTAGCCTTCTAATATCCAAGTGGGGGTCTGGTCCTGACCCCAGGTGACCTTACGACTGGTCGGTACTAACGATCATTTATGAATATGCTCTTTTAGTGCTACGAATGACTAATGAGAATGGGAACTGAAATTCCTTGAGGATCAGACGCGTGATATAGTGCAGACTGTAATGGAACTAACTGGCCTATTCCATAGGTTTACATGAGCCACTATCTGTTCCACTCTTCCATCCGTCATTTTACCACAGCCCTTCTCTCTGCATCCTCCTAGTGCTTGGTGGTGTGTTTCTGCTGTATTTACATTCAGTCTTAATTGAAAACATACAAACGTACATACATACATACATACATACATACATGAATAAATGTCTCAGTGCGATTCACGTTGTCTTTGCGATTTCATAAGTAAGACAAATGCCTCAAGATGTTATGTTGCCGAAAACTGTAAAGGCTTAGGCAGTTTCTTTCAGTTTGTTTGGAATCCTGCATTGCCATCTTGTGGCTCTTGTTGGCATTGCAACTGGGAAGATGGCAGAAATTGCCTCAGTTGATCAATTTGACTCGGATATCACTACTACTACAACTGTTACTGCCAAATGCAAGTTTTTCTGTCGTAGCTGCTCACTTCTGCAGTCACTGTTACGCCTGGTCCCCGATGAAGCACTACAAGGCCATCATCAGTCTTCATCAACCACACCCCTGACCGCCTTATACGGATCAAAGCCGTGCAGGTTTTTTGAAGGATGCGTGCACCCAGGTTTGGGACTGTATCAAACGTCCATTGTTGTATTCATTGGTTTGACAGTTGACAGGATTTTATACAGTACCCAAGGCTAGTCTGTGAGATAATATGACAGAGGGAAAAAGAGCTCATGCATAAGTACTACACTGAGGGTTTGATTCAACAGAGCCGCAGGCATATATTTGTTGACTGAGTTAAATTATAGCAAGTCTACTCATGATCTGATATTGCTTTTGTATAATGGCTTGGATTTAGCTTGTATCTGCAATTTGAGATTGACCCTAAACAATTCAAAATTTGAGATATTGCCTTATGAAGTAGAATCACAACACACTGCTATTAGATAGAATCCAGACCTGAATAAACAAATATTATTATGTGTATTGTGGAATTACACCCGTTGAACATTGAACTGAGCTTGCACAACCGCCTGACAGATGTTCTGTACATTACATTATATTTATATATTTAATCCAGATCACAGATAATAAGCACGGGGGGAATAAGTCAATAGACTCTCAAGAACTTGTATAAATCAATAAAGTTTATTCCTTAACACAGTATAAACAACTGACAACAGCAAAAAACAGAAATGCACATGGAGTCAATGGAAAGCTAGTACCATTATATAGAAGGGCAGTACCAGTAAATGGACTGATATTACCAGTAAATGAAATGGTATTACCAGTAAATGAAATGGTAGTACCAGTAAATGAAATGGTAGTACCAGTAAACAGAAGGGCAGTACCAGTAAATAGAAGGGCAGTACCAGTAAATAGAAGGGCAGTACCAGTAAATAGAAGGGCAGTACCAGTAAATGGACTGATATTACCAGTAAATGAAATTGTAGTACCAGTAAACAGAAGGGCAGTACATGGACTAGTAGTACCAGTAAATGAACTAGTAGTACCAGTAAATTAAATGGTATTACCAGTAAACAGAAGGACAGTACCAGTAAAGAGACGGGCAATAACAGTAAATGAGGGGGTATTACCAGTAAATGAAATTGTAGTACCAGTAAACGGAAGGGTAGTACCAGTAACTGGAAGGGTAGTACCAGTAACTGGAAGGGTAGTACCAGTAAATCTCAGTGACTTTAGGCCTACAGGAGAACGCCTGTTTGAAACAAGCACAGACATAAACATGGATGGATTTGTATGAGTACAGATGGTCTCAAGCCATTCAGTCAAATTAGCAAATGGGCAGAAAACAAGGCTATCACAGTCATGCTGAGCAACAATTACCTAATGGATGAAACATTGGCGTTATTACATAGAAACCAGGTTATTCAGCTCTTAAGAAAGTTGTTTTCTTTGATATAAATGATCTGAAGTGTACAAAAAAGTATATTACACAACTCCCGCTGCATGATTCCGAGTCAGACTCAGTAGCCTGCTCAAACATCCCCTTGAACAAACCACACACTACAGTACCTGCACGACTGACTTACTGGATTACAAGCTACATAAGTACTGTAGCAGAATCGCATGGCATCAGAAGACTACGGAAAAGGAATAGATAATCTGCGTCTTGTAAGTACGGTTGCAGTCATTTGACCCACCAAGTGCCCCATTGGCATCCGGTGACCCCCTTAAACCATGTGGACACACTCCGGTCCCGTCAGGAAGAACCACTAGGACCGGGAGTTTAACCTACCACTCACCCTGACTATGATATATGACTGGGACAAGGAGATTTCCTAGACCACATAAACTGACCAGGAAACAGCTCCTGGCCCTAAGAATGACGGAAGGGTTGTTACGCGGGACGTGAATAACAGAAACCGCTACGACTAATGCGGAGTGTAGCAATGAGACTGAATAAACAGACTATGTTTCTAATGGTTGCTGATATATATATATTTATATATGAATATATGATAAGTTAAGGCTCTTTAAGGACCTGAGGATTTCGAACATATGATGAGGCACACACAAGGCAAAGTATAGAGTAGCTCTAGAGTCGACACGCGGCTAACTAAGTGGATGAGGAGGAGGATGAGAGGATGAGACAAAACAGTCATGTGAGGGTTCACTCAGTGGCGCCCTCTGGTGGATGGGAGTTCAAAACCGTAAAATCATACTTTAATGTAGTCTGTCACAATTCCGCTGTCTCATGTTCAAACCAGGCGTCCAAGTAGAACAAGAAAACTAGCGATGGGGCAACAAACGTGCACGTCACGTCAGTCCTGTTGGTGGGGGACAATGAATGCGCTTCGAGGACGACTGAACAGCATTTGTTCGACATGAGACCAAAGTTACAGGTTTATTTTTAACCAGGAAATGCTATTAACTTCAAACAACGGAAACGTTCTATCCAACGAACTCGAGCAGTTTTCAATCAAACAAAATGGTCCGATCTGTATGTAGATTTGCGCCATGCACTGGATTCCCCTCAAACTCGCCTTTTATGAAAAGCCCATTGGTTTAAAAATAAATCTATAAAAGCTAGTCAAAAGATGCATATAAGACATTTGTTCTTTTTTTATGAAAGCTGCTTTGGTAACAACAGAGCCGAGACATCGGTTGATTTTCCGTTCTGGCGTGGCGTGGCGTGGCGGGCGCTGGAGCGAAGCCCTTGCCCTTCTCATCTCTGTGACTGTTTTCCGACGTCGCTCGTCCTCCTGCCTCTAAAATCTAAATGAATGGATCTAGTTACACCGGACTGGGCGGTTTGGTGTTTTTGTTTTCCTTGTTGACTTGGCTCCACATCAGATGCAATGTTCCCTGGGAGCGATGTGTCATAACGACGTCCGCGCTGTGAAAGATAGTGCTATTGTACTGAGAGCTGATAAAGTAGAGACCTTGGTCGCCGAGCCAATTGCATTCGGACCTGAAAAACATGAAAATGAATGCAGCTTTGTTAGTCTGTCTGTTTACACTGAAAAAGACAAGACTGGGGGGAAAATCGTTTGACATGTATTTTCGGAAAAAATAAATGCCTTCAATACTATACATACTAAACATACAGCCTTCTGATCTTGTCCTAACTCTGTTCGGATCAGGACAAAGGTTCAATACTAATTCCATTAATGTTCGCCACGATTCTTTCAATGGCAGTGTAGAATGTGTAAGCGGAGAGCGTCGGCTCGATCTAACATGACCTTCTATTTAGCAGGCCGACCAAATCATCCCTGCCCAGCCATACTGATCTATTACTTTAAAGCCCAATCCCATGTCATGAAGATAAACTTGTATTGGCAACAGCTATGCAGCGTATTTAAGGTCTGACCTGCTATTCTGGGGATGGTGATCTGTCTGCTGCTGCTCCCTTCTCCACCCTCCCCAAACGGTTTGATCTGGATGAAGTATTCCTCATCCATGGGTAGGGACAGTTCCACTGACGTCGTGTTCGTTTCCATGACAGTAGGACGGCTGTGTCTGTTGCATTTGTAAAGCACCTGGGAAACGGCGCACACAGGTGAACAAACACACACACACACACACACAACGACGGCTGTAATTCCAATTAACACCGCAGTGCCCTAAAAAAGCCCAATTCTTCATACCCTGTAGCCGGTGACTTCGGACTCATTCTCCAGAGCTTTGACCTGCTCCCAGTTCAGGATTATCTTGGAGTCCGATGTGTTCCACATCACTTTCACCGGCGGCTGACTGGGCGCTGAGAGACACAAACACATGAGGTTGAGGGCGAGTGTAGTCTCCCGGGTCGACGGGGGGGAACTAAAGCCCATGCTTACGTGGTTTCTTGGTGGTGACATTGACAGTGGCACTGGGAGGCCCGGCCCCGGCTGTGTTGTAGGCCCTCACCGCCACGTAGTACGTGTTGCTGCCCTTCACCCCGCGGATAATGGCCGTCGTCTGGTTGCCAACCGTCCTCTGCACGCTGGCCGCCTCCTCTGTCTCTGTCTTCTGCCAGTACCTCAGCTGAGAACACACAGGCAGATGGTAACCAACGGGCACTTTAGCGCTGTTGGCGCTGATCTGACGCGGCTAAGTCAAACGATGACGTCCACCGTCAAGAAGTGGATCTGCAGCTCGACTAGTTTGTTAGAACTTTTTTTTTTCGTGTTGCTTCACAACGTCTGTTACCGTGGCACTTTCGTTTTGGTCACTGGGCTTTTCAAGTGAAGGAGTGTTTCAATGGCCATAGAGAAAATAAGCACACAACGCGTCCCAACTGTCAAATTGACTGATAACAGATTAGCTTTGTCACCTGAGTGTCCAGGCTGAAATAGTTTGCACAGTTGACGGCACAAACATAATTTGTCTTTCCTCACTGGAACAGAACGTTCAGGGCCCCACAAACGTGTTTACTTGAAATGGTCAACAGAAACTCCAGTATGCAACCCAGGGATAATATGAAATAGGACATTTGTTCATCAAATTGAATTTCCACAGTGAGCTGACTAAGAATTAGAAACAACAGCTGAGCTCAAAGATTTGTTTAAATAGAGTATTGTGTGTATTAACCGCTAAACATTCTGTCCCATGATGCATTGCATTATATGCTAGGCTAATATGTCTGTAGTTGCAGCAATACAGCAACAAGAGAATCACCACCAAACAGACAGAACACCTAGTTGAACGGATACACAAAACGAGCCATTAAAACAGTGTTGCCTATTGTGCATGAGTTAGAAACTCAATTTGTTTTTACAATGGAACATGATTGAACACACTTCCGACACGCAAGCGCACAGATACAAACACACACGCAAACTAGCCAACATGTTTTTATACAAACAGGTGGAAGGAATGAAAATAACCGAAGTCAGCTTACCTCGTAGCCCAGAACTCTTCTCCGGCTGGTGTTCCAAGGCAAGGCTTTCCACGAAACCTCCACATCAGACGCAGAGAGACTCCTGGCTCGGACTCTGGTTGGCGCTCTGCCAGGCTCTGATTTCAAGTAAAAACACTTTTAAAGACTTTAAAAGTAATTAGATGCTTTGATGACCTGTAAATAATTTCCTTTGATCAGCAATACAGAGAGATCCAGAACAGGAAGTTAGAAGCAACCATCTACACGTTCAGATGAGCACAGGCAGCACATTAGCCGCAACGAAACAAGCCGCCCATAGACTATAGTTGGCTATATAACTCAGCATGTAAACAGAGGCAGGAAAAGCATTTCATTCTCCACCAACCTTCCTCGGCTGAGTAGACAGTGACGACGTGTCCAAAAGGGCCTTCGCCCTCGTTGTTGTAGACCCCGACCTTGGCCTGGAACGGGGAGAACGGCTGGATGCTCTCGTTCTTGAAGACGTACCGGGAGGCTTCGGGTAAGGGCACGGCAGCCTGCATCCAGCCGGTGGCGCCGTACGGTCTGAAGGCCACCACGTAGCCAAACCCAGGTCCGTTCTGAAGCTCCTCAGGAACCGGCTGTGGGAGAACAGGCACCCGCTTCACATTAGCTGAAACATTATTCCCATTAAGGATGATCGATATCCTTAACCCTTAAAACATAATCCAATCCAAACGCATAACCACAACTCTATTCTAAGGGCGCACAAATATAGTCTTATATAAATTTTTCCCTTATGGGAACTGGTGAAATGTTACGACACATTGTACACATGTACATTTGACCCTGTGTTGCTCTCTTGAGAAGGAACAATTGTTGGCCTCTTTCTGGATCATGAAACCAGTTCACAGAAACACTCTGAAATGGGTGTGTGAATATTCTGCCCTTTGTATGATACCTCCACGCTAGCTATTGTCAAGCCTGAAAGCCAATCATATTTCATATCTTTTTTGAAACTGGCTTATATTGTTCAAGTCCACACTCGCTCAAGATGCATGGCGTTTTAAAAGGAATTCTATTTTATAACAGTTAGAGAAACGAGAGGTTGAGTGATAGCAATTGTAGAGTGTGCAGACAGACAGCCCACACTTTCACTTCATTGTGCAGAGACACATTGCAATTTTGTTATCCATTGTAGCTCCAGTCTGAAGTAACTTCAGTCAAGGCAAAGTTGGAGTCTAATTAAACGTTCATATTGAAACATCCAACATTCAATACTCATTCGGCAAAACATTCACAGCAGTAAAGGATTTTCAAGCAGCAGGAATAAATATGAGTTTTCAGAGCAGGGCCTGATTAAGAGCGACGCGTCATATAATAAAAATAGATATGAAAACACAATCTCTTAAAAGTTGCTTGTGACTTTGTGAAGAACCATTCTGTTTAATTATCTTATTAAAACCTCAAAGGCATTTGTCTCCAGCCCCCGGCCCCCCCTCGGGTGACAGCGGCAGTTATTGCCTCTCTGTTCTTAAAAATGAAATGCCATACAATAAGCCTGGCTGCTGTTATTAATGAAACAGCGGACCGGCTCCTTAGAGAATAATGACGTCTAGCTTCCCCTGCATGGGTGAAGGAGTGCCGGAGCGGGGTGACTTGCTTACCTCCCAGGTGATGACTAATTCTGAGCGACTGCCTCCACCTCCGCTCACGTTAGCCGGTGTGACTTTGGGAGCTGTGGGAGCAGAGGTAATGTTAATCCCCCTGAACTCGGCGGACCCAAGCCATTAGAGATAATGCCACGCTGGTATGGCTTTTCACCCTCCCACTCCTGACCGACTAATGGCAGGCAGAAGCGCACACGCGCAGACGAGGCCAACGTGCGGACCAGAAGGAGATGCGCTACGTACATGTCTCCTTGGTCCTAGCTTGTTTGGACGGCTTGCTGGGCTCCCCGGTCCCCACAGCGTTGCTGGCCAGGACTCTGAACTCGTACTCCACCCAGGGGCTCAGGTCTATTACGGTAGCTGTCAGACGGCGGCCGCCCACCGCTTCAGGAACTGGTCCAAAACAAAACAGCCCACTTGGCTTAGAATAAGGCAGCTATCATGAGACCGGGGTCCAAACGGGACCAAACGCTAGAGGTGCGGCCGTGCCGTGCGGGTGGCTAATCACTTGGATGGACACATGGTCACAGACACACGCACACACACACACACACACCTGGGGACCTGTTTAAAGATGCACAGCCTGTATATGATTTACATATCAAACTAACAGAGAGAGTATCCAAAATACATGACAGCACCCTGTTCTATGCAGTACCAGTCAAGAGTTTGGACACACCTACTGATTCAAGAGAATGTATTTATTTGAACTTTTTTCCACATTGAGGTACATACAGAATATAATATTGAAGACGTCCAAAATGAAGTAACAGGAATGGAACAATGTAAACAAATCGAAATGCATGTATATTTTATATTCTTCGAAGTAGCCGTCCTTTGCCCCGCCGAAAGCTTTGCACACTACAGGTGCGGTTTGGTGCTACTTTATAATCCAAAGTGTGTAGAGTAATAAATAACGGTACACACCAGTACTCACAACAAAATAACAAAGCCAGCAACTCTGCGCTATCGAATGACAATGTATGACACTCTCGTGTACAGCACGGGGAACATAGAACAATTCCCGACTATCACAGGGAACATAGATACACCTCCTAATGAGAGAATGGACACCAGGTGTGTGTAATGAAGAGAGAAGTCAATGAAGTGATGGGAGGAGCGGTGTGGCTCGAAGATCGGTGACCACGAACGCCAAAGCCCGCTGGTAGCATGGCTTCGCAGGGAGTTGGGACACCACAACTCATACCAAACCCTCTCATTCCGTATCGCTGCAGAAGGCTTTGGTCAACATGCTGATTTTGTGCCTTGAATTCTAAATAAATCACAGACAGTGTCACCAAGAAAGAACCCCCACCTCCCACTACATGCTTCATGGTGGAACCACACACACACAGAGATCCTCTGTTTACCTACTATGTCTCTCACAATGATCCATGTGACCTCAGGTCAGATTTCCACCGCTCTAAAGTTTGTTTCTTGTGTTATTTTATCATTTATGTTATTTAGTAATAGTTTCTTTGCAGCAAAATGGTGGCTGAACACACAGTCTCCTCTGAACAGTTAAAGGGGCTGAACACAGTCTCCTCTGAACAGTTAAAGGGGCTGAACACACAGTCTCCTCTGAACTGTTAAAGGGGCTAAATACAGTCTCCTCTGAACAGTTAAAGGGGCTGAACACAGTCTCCTCTGAACAGTTAAAGGGGCTAAACACAGTCTCCTCTGAACAGTTAAAGGGGCTAAACACAGTCTCCTCTGAACAGATAAAGGGACTGAACACAGTCTCCTCTGAACAGTTAAAGGGGCTAAACACAGTCTCCTCTGAACAGCTAAAGGGGCTGAACACAGTCTCCTCTAAATAGTTAAAAGGGCTGATTCACACAGTCTCCTCTGAACAGTTAAAATTGAGATGTGTCTGTGACTCTAAGGAACATATCCTCTCCAGGAGACGTAACTTTAGCTCTTCCGTTTCTGCAGCGTTTCTAATGAGAGACTGTTTCATCATAGCGCTTGATAGTTTTTAAGTTGGCACCTGATGAAACTTTCAGTTCTTGAAATTTTCCAGGGTGACTGAGATTCATGTATTAAAGTAACGATCGACCGTAGTTTCTCTGTGCTTATTTGAGCTCTTCTTGCCATAATATGGACTACTACAGTTCAACCTAATGATGGTCTTCTAAATACCCACCCAGACTTGTCATCATCTATATTCCCACCCTGATGAAAAGATATTCCACACAGGAATTTTTAACAAGGCACCTTTTCACGAGTTCGCACTTACATGCCAATTAAGGGATATAGGTTTAATGCGTATTTGGCGTGCTGTCCGGAGGGAGGGTTCCGGGCTCGGAATCCGGCCCGGGGCTCCGGGCTCGGAATTTGGCCCGAACCCAGAGTACCCCCCCCCCGCATGTAAGTGGTTAGGACTAGAATTTGAGCGAAGAAGGGGTGGTGGGGGGATGCTGCGAGCTGTCAGCGGAGCGAGGTAAGACTGCTGAGTCTATATGTACCCTCTAGCTGTTAATTGCTGAGGGCTTCCACCTGTAATTAATTAGCTGGAAGTCCTCCTCCCGAACCTTGTTAGTAAACCTCATTTAGTTGAAACGCATTCCAGGTGACTACCTCATGAAACCGCTTCAGAGAATGCCGAGAGTTTGCAAAGCTGTCATCAAGGCAAAGGGTGGCTACTTTGAAAAAGCTACAATATAAAAAATGTATTTCGATCGCGTGCTGTTTTTTGTTCCTACACGGTTCCATATCTGTTTTTTCATAGTTTTTAAGTCACAATAATCTTCACAATTATTCTACAGTGTGGAAAATAGTTGAACCAGCGAAGAACCCTTCCACGAGTTTCCAAACTTCTGACTGGTACTGCTTGTTGTAGACCCTATGTCCAGATGTTTCTGTTGGCCAGTTTTCAATTAGCCCTGTAGGTACCATCCTGACCCGGCAAGCTCATGTTCTGCTTCTGCTACGGGGAAATCGGGTATGAGGATGGTACGTACCAGGCTCCTTCATCGTTCCATCAAAACCCTTCACAGAAAGTCCGACGCTCATGAGAGAAAAAAGCCCCCGCAGTCAAGTAAAATCAACCCGGTCACTCAACAATCAAGTGGCGTAATGCATCAAAGTTAAATCGCACCCATAGACTTAAATATATTCCCGGAGCCCAGAATAGTAATGGAGATCAGAGCCACATGTAATGATTTGATGAGGCAATGGTTGGTTGGAGAGGCTACCTGTGGTGACAGCCTGCCAGCCCAGGGAGAAGGGAGTCCTGGCCTGGATGGTGTATGTGGTAATTGGACTGTGATTATCAGGTCCAGGCCTCCAGGAGAGAGAGGCCGTGGTGTCACTGATTTCTTCTACATGGATGCTCGTGGGCGGGCCAGGGGGACCTGCGAATACAGTGCATAGCCAGGGAGGGCGAGGGAGGGAGGGATGGAGGGAGAGAAAGCGGGGAGGCATAAGAGGGAAGGGTGTAAAAAAGGCAGAGCAGTGTGGACCTTATCGCCGCCCGCCTTCAGCAGCTGGAGCGCAGCTGGTGGAATCAGCTTTGTGTGACACCTCGGGGAGCTGTTCTGTCTAATTTCATTAGATGTCATTCTCCCATCTAAAAGCAGAGCGAGACGCGCCTTTCTATCTGACCATCTTTTCAACTGATCTCACGGAGTACAACGCATTTGGATCTTAATTAAAGGCGTGTCCAAGGCAACGGAGAACAAACGCGCAGGCGTCCATCTTGTTTAGGCATAAGGACACAGATGAGAGCCCATCAAATACGCCAGCGCTGACTGGAATATGTTTTGTGTTTGTCAAGGACAACTTAACCAATTAGGGGACCAAAACTATTTGGCTGACATGGTTGCTCGGCAAATTGCCTTTTACATCGCTTTGACCTTTCAAGGACGTGAGAATGACTCAGCTCTGTGGGGGGTACATTGCATGTCTGAGGGTTTCAAGAGCAACTAAATCCTACTACTAAGAAAACCCACAGCTGTGTGACAGCATTAGCGTTCACCAATGCTTCATCAGGCTAATTATGCAAATGAGATGAATATTAAATAGCACTCATTGGTGGGCGAAAGCTTGTGACATTCAGATGGAGAGGTACCTCGGACCACCAGGTCGGCTGCGATGGAGATGCTGTCCACTTTGGTCTGCACTGCACAGGTGTATTTCCCAGCATGCCGCAGCTGTATATTACGAATCATGATGTCCCCAGCTGAATGCTGCTAACAAACAACACAGATACACACACAATGATTCATATGCTTAAAGAATATATGACAAATATCTAATTATAATACATGATATATGCTGAAGACACTATTATTGTAAAAAAAAAACTTATTGGTGGATTATACAGTTATTCTAGAATATTCGTAACTTTTGGAGTGATAAACGTAGGCATACCTGTATATTTGAGAAAGCCAAAGCACGTTCATTTAATCATAATTATTACACAAATGCGGTGATCCAAGTGTGCTGCTCGTCATTATATTAATGAATAAAAGCTAAAGTTCTCAAGCCCTTTTTATTCAATTTCTTACTGCGGTTTGCGCTTTCACACTATCAATTAATCAGCCCAGCAGTGAGTAAAGCCAGAACCAGTGATAAAGAAGATCTGCTTCTGCTTCATGAAAGGGATACAAGTTTCAATGAAACAGCATACATGTATGGAACTCCAGAGGTGGTGCCTTTTATCACAGCACAAGGAAAACTTTTTTTAAGATGAACAAAAAAAACGTGAAATAATGAAAAAACGTTATCATAGACTGTGCAAGGCCTTAATAATCATTTGCGGAACAATGGTCTTCATCATCACTCTTCCTCAGACAGGAGAGCTGAAAAAGGGCCTTTTATAAGTTTTGGTTTTGTTATCTGAACGTGTGAGAGGACAAGGAAACCTACGTTAAAAAAGAAGCGAATGAAAAGAGATGTTATCTGAGCTTTGAGGTGGGTAGGTTTTTGGGAGGAGTGGGAAATATGTAAATGGGTTTTAAAATAAACTGCATGCAGCACATTTTCATCGCATAAATACACACGATGAAACAATCTCTGCAGGTGTGGGACCTCGGTTGTACTAAAGGGAACCACAGTATCGATGTTCCAATGTAGCCCCCTTATGACCCCATGACCTTTCTCAATGTAATCTCCGTAGAGGTTGGAAAAAAATCAATGTCTCCTTAATGACATAGTTTCACGAGAGAGCAACGGCATGAATATAATATAAGCAATCTCTGGCCGAGTGTAGTAAAGGTGTGTGTGGTTTATTATGCATCGCAGGGCTTTTGACGAGCGCGATATCACGCCACCGTATCCTCGGCACGACACTCTGATGCTAAACAGAGGGATCGACGTCTCCGCTTATGCACTTACGCTGCCCACTTTCTCGAAGTATCCGCCGTGGTTGCCAAAGTGGATCAGCTGCTCGTTGAAAAACCAAGTGAACTTGAGCTCCAGCGACGGGTCGTGGTTCACCTGGCACGGCAGCACGATGCTCTCTCCCACAGTCACGTCTGAGGTGGACGGCGGCGTGGTTATAACGGTGGGCTCTGGAAAACGCCATACGTTCACCGTCGTTAGTGAGAGCCAAACAAACATGCGACAAACAACTGGAAAGTTCTGCATTGTGATGAGAAATTCCCAAGCTAAATGCACTGTAAAAGATTAGTTAAATTGTTCTGCGACCGGAAATGTTCTAGTACCTTTCACGCTTTTTGATGGACTCATTTGGCACACACACGCAAAGCCTGGACAAACAGCAGGCGTTATTATGAGAATTAAGCAGATTAATTTATCCAAAAAGGAAAACACTGTCAAAAAACCTGTTAGCAGCTAACTATTTTCTGTGCTACTGTGAGATTAGCCTTCATACACAAGGTACAGTAAGTCCCCCATGGGCAGTCTGGAGAACTCTGAATGCTGCAGCCAAGAACAATGTACACGAGTGGGGCTCCTTCACAAAACATGTCTAACAGAGTCTCTGCATGCATGTGTTGTGTTGGGAATGAGACAGACAGCGTTCTTCCCTTCTAGCACAATGCGAGCTGAGACCAGGAGGAGAGCTACAGGAGCTCATACAAGCGGAATAATGAAGAGGAATAGAAACCCTGTTTGTTCTAAGGCTGTACGGTACTCGTCTTCCTCTTGGGGGTGCTGTGAGTACTCGGTTGAAATATCTACTGTGAGCTTCAACTAAATTAACCATGGCAAATTATCTCTGGACGTGCAGCCATAGATATCTGCAGAAAGTGCCGTCAGTGCAGTCTTCAGCCTGTATGAATTTGATACCTGCATTGCAGTTGGGATCAAATCTAAATTGAAATAAAAGCCTTTTTATTTCACAGGAAGCACATTTCAGTAGAATTTGAACAATAGGAAGCCAAAAGTCACACCAAACAGGAGCTGATCGTGGAGGAAGAAGAGGGGACACATTATCTAGAACATTGGTTCCCAACCAGGGGTAGGGGGCCCCGTGGGGGTACTTCAGGGGTGCTCAGAGCAGAACTATGTTGGTGCTACAGTAAATAAAAAAGGTTGGAAACCACTGATCAAGAAAGAAAGAAAGAAAGAACTGTAAATGTGTAAATGTGAACATGAACTATAAATGATTGTATTATAGTATGCAGTCTTATGCCTACCTCCCATATCCACTCATCCAAATGCTCAGAACTTATTTGTTTATAAATGTTTGTGGAAGTTGATTGTATGTAGTCTGTCCCTATTGTGCTTTCTGCACTGATGCTGATTACAACTTGCAGCAACTTGCAATATGTTAAATGTATTTAGTGGTGATAGTTTACAGTGATGAGGATAGAGCCTGACATTCATCTGCTTTCCAACCACTAATGAATTACTAATGTTCTCACACACCCTGAGAGATGGGGAGTAAAGGATGGTCATAAACATATCCAAGCCATAGATAGTTTTCTGTAGTGTTGCATAATAGGCATCTCTAGAACTTATGAGACCCTATATATATAGGGTAATATATATAATATATAATATCACCTATATAATATAGGGTAATATATATAATATATAATATCACCTATATAATATAGGGTAATATATATAATATATAATATATAATATCACCTATATAATATAGGGTAATATATATAATATATAATATCACCTATATAATATAGGGTAATATATATAATATATAATTTCACCTATATAATGTAGGGTAATATATATAATATATAATATATAATATCACCTATATAATATAGGGTAATATATATAATATATAATATCACCTATATAATATAGGGTAATATATATAATATATAATATCACCTATATAATAGAGGGTAATATATATAATATATAATATATAATATCACCTATATAATGTAGGGTAATATATATAATATATAATATATAATATCACCTATATAATATAGGGTAATATATATAATATATAATATATAATATCACCTATATAATATAGGGTAATATACATAATATATAATATCACCTATATAATATAGGGTAATATATATAATATATAATATCACCTATATAATATAGGGTAATATACATAATATATAATATCACCTATATAATATAGGCTAATATATATAATATATAATATCACGAAAATAACATCAACGCAAAATCCCTAATTCCCCAAATTCCCTCACACACATAACATGTCCACACATAACATGTCCACACATAACATGTCCACAGATAACACGTCCACACATAACATGTCCACATATAACATGTCCACATATAACACGTCCACACATAACATGTCCACACATAACATGTCCACAGATAACATGTCCACACATAACATGTCCACACATAACATGTCCACAGATAACATGTCCACACATAACATGTCCACAGATAACATGTCCACAGATAACACGTCCACACATAACATCTCCACACATAACACGTCCACAGATAACATGTCCACACATAACATGTCCACACATAACACGTCCACACATAACACGTCCACACATAACACGTCCACACATAACATGTCCACACATAACACGTCCACACATAACATGTCCACACATAACATGTCCACACATAACATGTCCACACATAACATGTCCACACATAACATGTCCACACATAACATGTCCACATATAACATGTCCACATATAACACGTCCACACATAACACGTCCACACATAACACGTCCACACATAACATGTCCACACATAACATGTCCACATATAACACGTCCACACATAACACACATAACATGTCCACACATAACATGTCCACACATAACATGTCCAGATAACATGTCCACAGATAACATGTAACATCTCCACACATAACATGTCCACACATAACATGTCCACACATAACATGTCCACACATAACATGTCCACAGATAACATGTCCACAGATAACACGTCCACACATAACATCTCCACACATAACACGTCCACAGATAACATGTCCACACATAACATGTCCACACATAACATGTCCACACATAACATGTCCACACATAACATTAACACTCAACAAATACTACTGTTTATAATCTGCCCTCTGTTCTATTCATACCCCCAACCTAGATAAACTAGTATTACTTTGTATTGCTTTATATAGACTTGGTACTGGTACTACCTGCATATAACCAAGTCTTTATTTAAAGTTGTCTCTAGTTAACTGTACACATTGTTCATTGCCTACTTGTCTTCTTTAAAACTCTTCATTGTTAAAAAAGGAGAAACATAATATGCGTGAAATGTGCAATTTGTTTATTCAGATTGCTAATTTGCAGTACATGCATGGTTAGAAATACTATGTTTCATTTTCTTGAAATTACAATAATTAAAATCAACACCAAAGAATGCGTTAGACCAGATCCCCGACAAGGGAAGGATGAGACAAAATAGTAAATATTGCTTGACGGCTTATGATAAAACTTATGATAAAACTTGCATCTGAATACTTCAGTAAGAGGTGACAGGTTATTTTGGCTTTGGCATAGTGTATGTTTCAATTCCCAGTTGAATTCATTTTAATTGGTTTGAATTAAATTCTCCTTCCCTTAATGTAAATTCAATACAAACTCTGCTCCTGTTGGGTGTTGCTAATTCAAATCTCAATTTAATTTCATTATTTGAATTTAATACGATTCAAAAATTCCCAATTGACCCCAACTCTGCTGCACTCAGAATGTGATTCATGTAGTCTCCTCGTGATATCAGAGCGGAGTCCTGTCAGCTGCTGGGTTTTGGTATTCCTACAATGACACTGTGTCTTAAAGTCTCAGGAAAGATGAAATGGAGAGCTATGTAGTGATATAGCCAGACCATGACAAAAGAACATAAGGCATTACAACTATTCCGCACCCATGGGTCTGGATTTAAATTTGCACGTTTATTAAATGTCTATCAATGCCAAACGAGTTGAGAGGGAGAGAAAGCTATTTTCCAAGACAAATTGCTTCATTGTGACACCATGGTGGAGGGTTGATGTGTTTGGGTGTGAATGTGTAATTCCTGACAAAAATGCAAACGGGCGTTAAATGATTTGCCAGTGGAAAGTTGCAGAACTCCACTCAGTAAAACATGCTTGTATGATTTTCACACATTCACACCCTAAGTATGAATACAGGTGAATAATCCATGTCAAATGACACATTAACCAGCGCTCTGACATACGTTTGTCATTTCACAAATGACCAAGGCCAGATAAATGGCCATCAATAGCCAGCTGACCAGAGGCATTCTCCCACTGACTACATAGTTTTTTATGACAAACTGTATGGATAACCCTGGTTGGTTACACGACCTCAGCAGAGCGTAAATTCGATTGATATCTATCTTGTATAATGCCTTGTTTCCTACTGGGGTTATAAGAGTGATGAGAACAGCCGGCTCGCTAAGCAGAGTTACGCGGTGACAAGACGGAGAGCATGTAGCCACCTCGACAGTGGATCCCTAAACACAACGAACAGGAGACACTTGGAATGAGGTTATGTAAAAGCACAAGTCAAATATAACACAGAGAGAACACGAAAAGAGAAAGTGGAAGAGAGAGAATCGAACATAACAGAATAAGAGATATAATAAGATATTAGAAGAGATTGACGCAGAAAGACAGTGGAGTCAGGGGCTGTGCTGACTCGTCACGGTGTGGAGGCATGTCGACTCTTCATGTCTCCCGTATCTGTGCGCTCCGACACACCTCACTCAGCCATTACTCACCCCGCCAACAGACAACCATACATAGATAACGCCATCCCAGGCCGGTGTTGCTGCTGAAGCAGAGATGCCCCATCGCCCCCCCGCCGTGACTCCCTCCCCCCAAGCTTAATGGCCTAAGGTGGGGTGTGCAAACGTGTACTCCTCTCTGGTGTACATATTACTAAGGCTCTCCGCTCAAGAGTGGCTATGTGCGACTGAATTATGCATAAGGATTCTCTGAGTCACGTGGTGGAGGGGTTTCTACAAGAGACACCAGGCGGAGCAGGGTGAGAACTTCCAGGCTCGGATTCACATGGCTGAATCTCGGTGCAAAGGTTCCAAGGAAACACAAACAACCGGCGTGAGGAGTGTTCACTCGGTGGTCACAGGAAAACCAACTTGTTTCATGGAACAAAACAGACGCCCTGTTTATAACTGGTCTTAATGCATGTCCTTCGTCCTGTTCTTGTCCTTTTTAAACATCTGATCAAACAACATCTCCAACTGTCTCAATAGCTGAGCATAATCCCAATCTGGACCACATCTGGACAAAGACACAGCAGAAATGTTTGTCATGACAGCAGAAAGCTGACGACCGAAAGAAGGACGTTGGATCCAGTCTCTTATTCTGAAATAGACCTAGCACATCCAAAACAGGGGCTGGTTCTAGAGCATATGTGACATAAGCGGTCGCCTAGGGCCCCCGACCACTAAAAGGCTATCAACCGCTAGTGAGCCAATGGCTGCTAGGGGAGACAGGGCCCCAAATCAAATTTTGCTTAGGGCCCCCAGAAGGCTACAGCCGGCACTGCGGGCACATTTGCGGGGTTTGTTGTGTTGTCGTGTACAAGACTACCGCTCTTACAACCTGGGATTTTGTGTTTGTCAGCAACTTCTTAAAATCTATATGCGATTTTAGCTCACGTTTCATACTCTTCAATTTATTATGACTCCATCACAAGAGACTACAGCTCCCAGACCATAGTATTGAACTCTTAAGTGGGATAACATACTGTTGTCAAGTGGTATTCAAACTGCTGTTTGCAGAGTTTGTAATAAACTTTAGTTTTGCGACACTGACTGAAATGAGTCTATACTACAGATTGACTATTAGGACAAGTGCAATTTAAAGTACAGCAACATTATTAGGTAGGGAACATCGTTGGCGTCAATTGCTCTCACGTTCCTGTGCTGTCCAGAACAATCAAACACAGATAGATGTTTTATAGATATTTTGCATTACACCTAGATTAAACCTGGATGACGAGGCTGACCCCAGTTAGTTGACCAACAGCCTACAGACAAATCTAATTGAGCTAGATTAGTCTCGTTATGGGGAACGGGAGTTATTTCTATGTGAGCGCATTCACTGGATTGTACCAACCTACCAATTCCATAATGTTTTCAATGTAGAATTAAAACGTGCCTTGATAATCCAGATGAAAAAATACTGTATCTTACTTCAAGGTTTTCTGCAGAGTGATCAAACAATCTTAATTTCCCCAGACTTCCAGATAATAAGCCCTATATAAGTAATGAACCGAGTTAGCTCGTTTTAAGCAACTCAACATGAATACCTCACATTCTCCTACACAAACAAAAGACTGTCGGAAAAACAAACTTCAATGGTTGGTTGGATGGTTGGTTGGTGAGCAAACGTTGTGCAGATAAAGAGACAAGTTCTGCTCTTAATACTTAACTAATATCGTCTATAATAGTACACTTTCCTTTGCAAATTTGCAAATTTTGTCTCGAATGCGGTGAGTTGTGTTCCACACGAGGAACCGCACTTCTTGTGTTCTGGTGATTGTTTTGAGTTGAGCACAGCTGTTTCTGACTAGCTTATCACTGGTGCACAGTTAGCAATTAGCAGAGGGATATTTAAGTCACTGGCAAATGTCGCTAGTTGTTGGATTGTTTCAAGTCATGGTTAGGATAGGTGAGTGTTATATAATCCCAGAGATCACTGTTAAATGTAGTAGTCGCTTCTTGTTAGCACACTTCATTTTCCTAGTCAGTGTTCCTGTTTTGTTCTGTTCGTTGTTTCATATTTGTTTTACTTCTAATAAATACCACAATTGGTCCCACAAGCTCTGAGTCACGTTTTGGCACGGCAGGGTGGGCGTGCCTGTGAAATCCACTTCCTCGTTTGGCGCACGGACACTTGTTTCAATGTTTCCTTGCCCTCACCTGTCTGTCTTCCTAATCACATCCTATTTGGGTTCCTCCTTTCCCAGTGTGTGTTGTCGGCAACATTGCAACACTAGATTTGCAGGTTCTTCATTCCCAGGACCCTATGGTGACACTACTATCTAAACCGTTTATAAATATATAACCATTTGTCTAATTGATTGAATAATCTGATTTCACATGTAAAGATAGACACTATATACCTCCAAAACCCCAATCGGAGAGATAATTATTTACTTTGTATTTTGTTTCCCTTTTTTAATATGCAAATAAATACCTACAATAACTGAAATCATCAGCATCAATAATCACCATCTGAATCTTGTTTATTTCAAATGCATTAGTTCTGCAGTAGAAACAACTCACAGAAGTCAGTCTGAAATGGTTCGTGCTTTTTGGTCTGTTTCTTAAGTCCACAACCGCTGAAAGACCACATAAATCGTTGGGAAAATGTATCTTCTGTCTGGCACTGGAAGAGAAGAAAGCAACGACCACTGCCAACTCTCTGAATTGAGTTTTAGACTTCTGTGATAACCTGAGGATCCAAGCAATCTTTTAGAAAGCATATTTCGTAACAACAAAGGACAGAACAACACCCTAAATGTCATGGGAAAGGCAACACAATAAATCGCAACAGAAAATAACAATGTCGAAGGAACAATGTAAAAGCCATGTAAGACGAACAGCCATTTTAGAAATCCACAAGTTTATGTAAACGTATCATTGTGTCGGGAGTTTGTGGCCGTTGACCGGCGGTAATGTTACTAATTGCAATATTTAATCTTAACTGTAATGCACGTCTGAGAGTCGATTCTGAAATAAAGATTGATTCAACTGATTAATATCCTTCAGTGTGTGCTAATGGTTAGATTACAATGTTCACCTGTAACAGGGTTAATCTGTAACAGGGTTCATCTGTAACAGGGTTCATCTGTAACAGGGTTCATCTATAACAGGGTTCATCTGTAACAGGGTTCATCTGTAACAGGGTTCATCTGTAACAGGGTTAATCTATAACAGGGTTCATCTATAACAGGGTTCATCTGTAACAGTGAGGCTTCATCTGTAACAGGGTTCATCTGCAACAGGGTTCATCTGCAACAGGGTTCATCTGTAACAGGGTTCATCTGTAACAGGGTTCATCTGTAACAGGGTTCATCTGTAACAGGGTTCATCTATAACAGGGTTCATCTGTAACAGGGTTCATCTGCAACAGGGTTCATATATAACAGGGTTCATCTGTAACAGGGTTCATCTGCAACAGGGTTCATATATAACAGGGTTCATCTGCACAGGGTTCATATATAACAGGGTTCATCTGCAACAGGGTTCATATATAACAGGGTTCATCTGTAACAGGGTTCATCTGTAACAGGGTTCATCTGCAACAGGGTTCATATATAACAGGGTTAATCTGTAACAGGGTTCATATATAACAGGGTTCATATATAACAGGGTTCATCTGTAACAGGGTTCATCTGTAACAGGGTTTATCTGTAACAGGGTTAATCTGTAACATGGTTCATCTGTAACAGGGATCATCTGTAACAGGGTTCATCTGTAACAGGGTTCATATATAACAGGGTTCATATATAACAGGGTTCATCTGTAACAGGGTTCATCTGTAACAGGGTTCATATATAACAGGGTTAATCTGTAACAGGGTTCATCTGTAACAGGGTTCATATATAACAGGGTTCACCTGTAACAGGGTTCATCTGTATAGACTGCTCCAAGGTCTATGATTGCTTGGTGACAGGTATTTTTCAGTATGCATATAGCCACAGTGTCACGAGTGGTGAGTTAGGGTACTGCACTGTCTGGTTTCGGGTGCCCACTTCCTGGTTTATGTTGGTTACAGCTGTTGGGGTTTTGCAATCACTGGGCTATAAAGGGGATTGCTAGATGTCACTCTTTGCTCTTCATTGTTACATGTCACAGTATGATAGAGGTGAGTGTTTGTTTGTAAATAGGTTGTATTGGTTTTGGGAACTGTATATTTATAAGACGCTACATATGCGCACTTTCATTTCAGTTTAGCCATTTAGCCTTTTGTCGCCGTTTTCGGTTTGTTTTATGTTTGAAGAAATAAACCTTGTCTTTAAACGGATCATCTACGACTCTGCACATGGCTTCCTACACTACACCTTACAGCGGTCGTGACACACAGTCAATTTGAATGAACTACTGTCATGACTTATCCCACATAAGGAATGCTCGTGCTGCAAGAAATTCTCTCAACGAAACAGGTCTCCAATCCTAAATGAAATAGTGCATGGAAATTAACTTGTCCTTTCTTCCTTACAGCATCGATTGTGACAGAAAGGTACAAGAACTTATATGAGAAAAAAAATCCGCCAGCCTAGGAATGCAGCAATCAGATGGTGAACCATTAAAGGGAAAATGTCAAACAAAGCTCATTATATTGCGCTTCACAAAGACAACAACACAGTAGCGTATTTCTTTAGAGCCAGATTGGAAAATCATTGACAGGCCATCAACCTGAACCAAGAGTGACAGATTGAGGATTTCAGGGCCTACCCCCCTCTACAGATAGACAGTGGGGGGGGTCTGGACAGAATGTTTATTCACAGTGTGTGATAAACGCATCTGCCGAGTCAAAGAAATAACATTTAACTCTCTATGTCAAGCAGTGTCATTGTACGAAATTAAAAGCAATTAACTGTACATGGGCGTTTATCTAGGTGATTTATTTCTGCATTTTTTCCCGTTTCATTTAATGCGGTCATTGTAGTTCTCAGTGGTTGCAGGTGATCCTGTAGATGGAATAAGCGAGGCATGCAGAGAATGAACATTTGGTGTGAGACATCAGCAGAAAGATGTCTGTGGCACGGTGCACTCTAAGCTCTCTAACTACTGTACATCCTTAGCTGCTCACTTTCTGCCATTTATAATATATGAAATAAGTGTTTCATTATTAAACGGGACGGGGAAACATGGCCTGACAGTGATTTACAGAACACACAGCCAGTGTTAAAGAAATGACGTTACGCCAGTTCAGAGCACTCCTTCCCTGTGTACTGCAATGATAGGGAAGAAGCCAAGCTGTGACGTGCCTGATGTAAAGGTGCCATAAACAAACATCACGCAGCTACAATCAATCTATGAATAACTGCAAATCAGAGATTTTCTAGAGGCCATTAAAGGCAACCGACCTGTGTTTCTATGGCAACTAATTTGCAATGCTAAAACGCAAGAGAATTCCCCCAAAAAATATTCAAACGAAGCACCTTACTGTTGACTTTGCATTTCAAAAGGCTTTGGCGATCATTAAACTGTGGACGGAAGGAAATTAAATGGTTTGAACAATTGAACAAACACGACAGTAGCAGCTTGGTCGGCGATTCTCTGTAAAACCTTGACTATAAAACATAGCATTTTTCATTGTACTGTCGCGTGCGTTGAAAGCTTCTCTGTATCGCATTTGCATTTTGGTAATTGAACAGATGCCCTTATCTAGAGTGAGTTTCTCTATTGGCGTCCCAAGGGAACTGAACCCCACAACCCCGCCGTTCCAAGGGACATAGTTTACCAAGTGAGTCGCTCAGGATCACAGAGGTTGATTGCTTAATCAAGGGAGACATGATAGAGCCTCATCGGGTACCCTAGCGCAGGGGTAGGCAACTAGATTCAGCCCGCAGGCCGGTCCCCATGTAGAGAACGGTCACGGGGGCCAGAACATAATTAACACGGCAAATTAACCAACTAACCCGCCCAGAAATGCTTGGAATTGAAAACAACAATCCATTTACACCTTCATATCATTGAAACATGGTCAGATGAGTCTCTTTTTCAGTTTGTGGAAATAGTTAAGGATCAGTTTATCTACACTAGATGAACGTGTTAGAATCTGATGAAAGTATGGCTTAAATTGTTATAAAAAACATTACAGAAAATCCAGCAGTAAATGTGTATCTTCAAAGTGGCCACATATTGGGAATTCTGTTTTGGAGGCATACAGTGCTTTACAGCATTGGTTTGGGCTCAATGATCCAACAGTTACAGTATCTCCCAAAAGTGAGTACACCCCTCACATTTTTGTAAATATTTGTATAAATATTATATCTTTTCATGTGACAACACTGAAGGAATTAAACTTTGCTACAATGTAAAGTAGTGAGTGTACTCAGAACAGGTTGACCTTTACATTTAGGCAAATTGTCATTTCTTTAGTGTTGTCACATAAAAAAACATAATCAAATATTTACAAAAATGTGCGATACTGCATATACCTTCTCCTGTCTTCAATAGTGCAATTCACAGTTGGAGTTACACCGGAATGAGGAGGAGAGGAAAAGTGTTACACACAGAGACTACAGGCCAGTCATACTACAATACTGTTGTGAGAACGATTTCATTTAAATAACGTACAATACAAATACACATTTGTAATGAGAAAGTGTTGCAAGCAGCTCAGCAATAAGTCGAAAGCCTGCACACACACAGCGCCTTGACCTGTCAAAATATGATTTGGGCAACAGGGCCAGATACATGGCAAGCTTGCTTCATTAGTTTGTTATATATTTAGTGATTTTCATGAATTGAGGTTTGATCTCAATAGAAGAACGGATGAGTATTGTCACATGGGTTCAGTCAGACCATCAAATGTCTGCATAATCATCACAGTCGCAAAACGAAAGAGAAAATATGTGTAAATCCGTCCAATTGAGCAAGACAAACAATGTAACAAAAAAAGAGAAATTCCCATGACACAGATTAACCAAATCTGAAAAAGATCAAGCTAGATGTACAGTTCACGCCCCTTAGAAAGCAATGATCAGCCGAGGACACCATCCCCCGTTTAAAACAGCAGCGCTATAGAAACATACAGCAGGAAGCACAAAACGAAGCTTCAAAGCACCCCAGACCTAACTCTCATTCATTTTTAATGAAGTACAATAAGTCACAGCAACACAGATGAAACCCTATCCACAGTTCTACCGGATGACTCCTAACCAACACAGCTCAGTTCTATACCTCCTCATGTTGTAATAACCTGGCTGGTCAGCGGCTCTCCACCCAGTGCTGACCTCATTTTACTACAATACATATTCAGGGCTACAGCGCGCCCTCCATGTCCATGTATATATTTATATACTATGTTCTCATCCCCGCCCCAATATGGTCATATCCAGTGTCCCTTACAACACTGTTGTTGTTCTTTCTAAGGGTCTCTGGAGAATTGCACCAGCACATCGTCCAACGCGTCCACGCCCAGGCATTCTGTTATCTTCCCCAGACTGCACGTCCAACCTGGAAGCCCATCAGCTCAGCCGGCGTAAGGTCCTGCTCGCTCGACTGATGACCTCAGTTAGGTTGCAGCTGCTCTGCCACCTGGGATCCCCGTCTCTGGTTCTTAATGAGTGCTCAGCGCGAGAACCCAATGATACCATCTTTTATGTTTAGACCAGCGAGGCTTAGGGACCGTGGTAATCTTAGAACCCGGCGCAAAATCTCCCGCGAATAGTCCGTAACAAGAGTGTAGATAGGTGCATAATATGAAAAATCACAACCTTATTTAAAGACTTAATGCAATGCTATAGAAGACAATGACAAATAGACCTACCTTTAACCATGACAGAACCGGAGCTGCTTGCCACTCCGAATTGGTTCCTTGCCACACATGTGTAAAGGCCAGCGTCTGCTTTGGTTGCATTCTGTATACGAAGGTTTCCATTTTCCAGAATTACAACTCTGCAAGCAGAAAAAGCGTATATTTCAGATGAATCAAATATTTCATGAACACAATTCTTTTCCAGCCTGTGAAATTCAAATGTAAGCATTGTTTATCATCATTAGAGTTCCCACAGAGAGAAAAGCAATTAGTCTAGTAGAGTTACACTACCTTTCAAAGTTTGGGGTCATCATAAATGTCCTTGTTTTACATAAACATGAGTTTGAACAGGAAAAATCTCAACAATTATTCGAAAATATAGTACTTTGAATTTAAATAATAGATCTGTCCTTAAAACTTTACCTTCATCCCCAAATTCTCAATTTGCAGAAATCACAGGCTTGCAGATCTTTAGGATTCTAATTGTCAAGATCTTGTAATCTAAAGAGATCCCGCACAATGCTTGAAGCTGCTCCCACATAATGGATTGGTTTGATGGGCACTTCTCCCATACCATACGGTCAAGCTGCTCCCACATAATGGATTGGTTTGATGGGCACTTCTCCCATACCATACGGTCAAGCTGCTCCCACATAATGGATTGGTTTGATGGGCACTTCTCCCATACCATACGGTCAAGCTGCTCCCACATAATGGATTGGTTTGATGGGCACCTCTCCCATACCATACGGTCAAGCTGCTCCCACATAATGGATTGGTTTGATGGGCACTTCTCCCATACCATACGGTCAAGCTGCTCCCACATAATGGATTGGTTTGATGGGCACTTCTCCCATACCATACGGTCAAGCTGCTCCCACATAATGGATTGGTTTGATGGGCACTTCTCCCATACCATACGGTCAAGCTGCTCCCACATAATGGATTGGTTTGATGGGCACTTCTCCCATACCATACGGTCAAGCTGCTCCCACATAATGGATTGGTTTGATGGGCACTTCTCCCATACCATACGGTCAAGCTGCTCCCACATAATGGATTGGTTTGATGGGCACTTCTCCCATACCATACGGTCAAGCTGCTCCCACATAATGGATTGGTTTGATGGGCACTTCTCCCATACCATACGGTCAAGCTGCTCCCACAACAGCTCAACAAGGTGCTGGCTACTCCATTATATGCAGAATACCTGCGGACTGCTTCTTCCCTAAAAAGCTATTATATATAATGTGCCTGCAAGCCCAGTGGTCAGGCCCGTGGTGTGCTGGTTCGATTTTGGCCTGCGCCATTTCAGCGCACAATTTTCCCCACTTACCTACATGAAAAAGAATAATATATACAAAAATATCCTTAAAAAAGTTATTGTATAGTTTGGAGCTGTGCTTTGGGTTATGTCCTCTTGTAGGAGGAAATTGGCTCCAATAAGCACCGTCCACAGGGCATGGCAAAATGGTAGAAATCGCCCACTTTCCCTCCACCAAAGCACCCCCAGGCCATTGCCTTCAGCATGCTCTCAGATGGCACCATGGCCTCTACTTACGCACTTTCATTTGGTCTGCGTCTACAGAATGTTATTCTTTGGGATCCAAAACACCTCCAACTTAGATTTGTTTGTCCATAATACCTTTTTCCAATCTCTCTCTGTCCGGTGTCAGCACATCTTTATCGTTTCATGTTATTGACCAGTCTGAGATATGGCTCTATTTTTCTCTATTTCAATGTGATTGTTATTTTAATGGACAAAAAACTGCTTTTCTTTCAAAAACACAGAGATTTCTATGTGACCCCTGACTTTACAATGGAAGTGTATATATCTTTTTTCTCTTTATTTGTTTTTGTGCTTTGAATTGCTGTCTCTTACAGAACACTATGATATTCACACCCCTAAATTATAGTCAGATCCTAATACCACACAGAGTGCCACAAATTATGGACTGGAGAAGTTGCAAGCTAAGTTGAGTATTATGAAACCATTGTGAATTTCATTGTTATACCTTCCTACATAATTGAATAGCCTACCTACATCAAGCCTCGCAAGAAATTGAATAATGAAAAAGGTAGAGCATAATTATAATTCAAACAGACGGCATAATTGTAATCAATATGTATTATACTGCTTTAACTAAAATCAACATGTTGTTCATTTCCTTTATCTACCTCTGCAATAACATTTTTTTTTTAAATAGTCAATGATAAATATGGTCTTCTTTATAAAGATCAAAACTAGCTTCTGGATATTGTGGACTGGCTGAAAAGCAATGCGTTTATATATTGGATGTGTTGTGATCCTCACATCAGTCAGTTGTTTGTTGTCTGCAGTCATGTTAATGCTCCTAAATACACCAATAGCCTTTACTTCAGTCCATAGTAGACTGTTCACTGTACAGATATATAGTCATGCAGACATGAACAGGTACACATGTTAGTCGAGCACCAACATTAAACACTTTAGTTCCATGTGTAGTCAAGCTGCAGCATTCCACTAGCAATAGTCCACCTGGAACCAACACATGTGACCACTTCAGTTGTCCAAATGCAACAGTGAACCATGCAGCTAGCCAAACAAACTGCTTTCCTCGCCTGGCCGACGAGTCCACATGCTCACTATTGCAGCAAACGTGAGAAAAAGGACTTTCAGACCGTGTTGGGTGTTACTTGAGGCGGCAACAAAAACTACACTTTAAATGTCATTAATATTGAGAAGGGCTGCTTTGGCTCGTTGATCTTGGGGATAGCACAGCACATGAAGAAACAATAAAACACAAGTTACACGACACAGAAGGTGTGCCTGAATATATCTGTCATTTGCCCAATGATTTAATTACAACTGCCGGCCTGGAAATAAAATAAATAGTCTGAGACACAACAGAGATCCTACAAAAAGAGAGATAGCACACAGCAGAGATTATCTTAGCTTATTGTATAAAAATTTTAGACTGCAATTTGTCACATAATAAAGCATTTTGCCAACAATGGGAGTAACTGAAATTGGGCAGCCCGGGTGGTAAACCAGCATATCAAATAGCGGATTGTTGACTGTTAATGCGGCTATTATTGAACAGCAGGCCACAGCTAAAAGGCTTTTTGCAATATTTCTAGAATACAACTGCCGGAGAAACAGTTGGATGTGTCAGTGCCAGATACAAATAGCAAGGATATTTTCCCAATATGGCGATTGCTGCCAAGAAAGCAACTCAAATGAGGAATGTACAAAGTCTCTGTCTTACCAGAAAAAGTTGGATCCATAATGTTGTCAACTGTAATTTTGTCAGAGTTTTATCTGAGCTTTATTTGCATTTATTTGTTGTTGATGCAAAACAGTTGAGCAGGCTACTGTAGGAGAGTGTAGCTATAATGGCCAGCCAGGCCTGGTAATGGGCCCTCGCACCCTTCAATGTGCCATTTCTAAATGATGCCAAACAGGCATTCTGCCAGTGACGCCTGGCTCTCTCATGATCAGTGCACTAGCCACTGTGGAATAAAGGCCCAATACGCTACATTTGAGATAAATTGGAAGGCTGATAACTGTAAAATATGAATTCTAAAGTATCAGAAAACGTGTTTCTATTTCTTTTCAAAACGTTCTTCCAGTTTTTATGGTGCATGTCTTTCCCTTTAAAATATCCACAAAAATGGAATTGAATAAGTAAAAAAAAATTGTATAAAACCCAACAAGTGACAACGATAGTTGTCACAAAGTGCTTTAACAAACTTTACCCAGCATGAAACCCAAAGAAAATGCATCAACAGGTTGCATCAAAAACTCCTTGATTTGGTCGAATTTGGAAAGAAATCTAGAGAGGAACCAGGCTTTGAGGGCTGGGCAGCCCTAATTACATCAAGACATGCAGTGATATGTTATCGAGCGCTAGAAAGGTCATTTAATTACATAAAGAATTGCAAGATTGTTAGGAAATGGTAGCAACCAACCTCATAGTTTGGTTTAAATATTTCAACTGCAAAACAGGAGGTCACAGGAGAGGTCATTCGCAGGTAATTGAATTCTTTTTTCAAACGTCCAGGGAATGGGATATATAGGGTACATATTAGTTACTATAAATTTCCCAATTCCCAAATTGCTCATTGTGACAAATTAGAAAGAAATGTCAATACAACTGATTTGTTAGTTTCAACATCACTTAATAAACAGCTCATGCTAGACTCACCCCATTAATGATCTTGACAAGTTCAATTAGAACACTGCTGATACAATGCTATTTATGTTAGCAAACATTAAGGAACATATTAAATACAGAGAAAACTGCTTTATCAGTATTTTGAAAGTACTATATTTGAAAAAGTATCGCTGACATTCTACATTTTATGAAAACTCAAAAAAATGTAATAAAAAATGTGATATTTCATTTGAGATTAACTGTCATCCGAAAGGAAAATAATTTGTCAACTTCAGTCGTTACATCCTTCAGTGGTCGACCTAGTGCAGGGTCATACCACAGTACCAAAATACCTCAGTGCCAAAATACCACAGTACCAAAATACCACAGTACCAAAATACCATAGTACCAGAGTACCATAATGCCAAAATACCACAGTACCAAAATACCACAGTACCAAAATACCACAGTACCAAAATACCATAGTACCAAAGTACCAAAATTGTTGAGTTTGGCTAGTTCTTCAAATGTGTTGATGTATGCGGGATACATTTAAATAATCTCCGGAGGAATAATAGTCACAAGTCACAAAAGAAATACAATAGAATGAGTTGATTGGCTGATTTCCCACTTGCAGGCTGTTATTTAGTGACAGAAACCCTATTAAAATGAAAGAAAAAAACCCAGCTTCAACCCTGTACAAACATGTCCATTTGGAAAGTTCATTGTAATTTAACCAGTTCTTCGTTGACATCAGAACATTTTATATTAGAATTACCACAAACACGCAGGATTATCTTACTTTTTAAGTGCATTTCCTTTCATTTGTAAGGTTCCTTAAGTCCTGACTTTACAGAATGAATGATGAAGGATCTCTGTGTGTTGTTTGATGAATAGATCTCTACACTTGCATTTTGGAGTGTTGATGCAAATGCCTTTATCGGGTAAGCATGCAATTTATTAGAATACAGATGAAATGCAAAGGATGAGCTCAGGCTCTTTTCCAATAATCATTGAGAGCCTTATTCTGGTGACATGATGATTGATGCGTTGCTGCCGTTTGACAAACACAAATAATATCCATAATAATCTCACTGGCGGGATGCCAACCAACTGCGGAAACCCCGCTCCTGGGTATTAGAGTGAAATATGGAGGCAGAAAGCGTATCTTTCATAGAAACAGTTCACCTTGAAAGGCGAGATAATATATGGTAACGAACTGGATATGAGTCCAAATAACTTCATAGACTTTATTCTTTTTAAGATATTCAGATAATTGGTGTGTGCTCAATCATGCTATCCTTAGTTAGGCCAACTGGGTTTGGGTTCCTTAACATTTAAAATATTGGCCCTCTCGCAACATTTTTCCTCCCACTGGTTAAATACTTTATTAATGTCTTGTATAAAATATATAAACATAATTATTTGTTGTTACTTATACAACATGAATAATACCTTTTCTATGTAAAAAAGGAAGCAAATAATTTCACTTGTAGACCATCGACAAATTAATCATCAAACAAACTTGCAGACTGCTAATACAATAACCATACTAGCAGAGGGGGAATCAGTCTTAAAAAGTGTCAGTTGCAATCAATACTAAATGATAATCCTGACATCCGTGTTATGAATGGGTATTTGGCCGGCCGATATTAGATGCAATTGAGATCAATTTGGTAGGTGATTATGAAGCATATTGAGGGTTTAGCATGAGGCGCCCGTCCATGTCTGCAATAGGCCAATAATGTGTGTAATAATATGTGTAATAATGTGTGTAATAATGTGTGTAGGCATTCCTCTAGTCTGAGGCCAAACAACCGAACATAATCTGCATTCGATATCCTCCGGGCAGATATCTTAGAACAATATACAGAATGGAGCTAACTACTGTCTGATACCTGAGAAAGAGTGCTAGCAGCCTAGCACTGTGACGTTTCCACTGACATATTGATTGATGAATCACGAAAGATGGCCAACTAGCTAGTGCGTACCACCACTAGTACGTATTAGCTAAATACCTCATGATGAAATCAGGGATGCCACTGAGGATATTTCAGACAGCACATAGTGGACTAAACAGATGAATGTGGATTCCTTCCTTGAGAGCTGACATTTAACAACATAATGCTGAATGCAAAGATGGTGGTGCGTAGAAAAGATATATAACATATATAACATGTATAAAATATATAACATATATAACATAAATAACATATATAGCATTTGAAACATAAATAACAAATACTGTATAACATATATCATATATAACATATATAACATAATAAATACCATATATAACATATATACCATATATAACATCATAAATACCATATACAACATATATAACATCCTAAATACCATATATAACATATATAACATCATAAATTCCATATATAACATATATAACATCACATATAACATATGTAAATAACATCATAAATACCATATATAATATAACATCATAAATACCATATATAACATATATAACATCATAAATACCATATATAACATCATAAATACCATATATAACATCATATATAACATATATAACATCATAAATACCATATATAACATATATAACATCATAAATACTATATATAGCATATACAACATCATAAATACCATATATAACATATATAACATCATATATAACATCATAAATACCATATATAACATATATAACATCATATATAACATATATAACATCATAAATACCATATATAACATCATATATAACATATATAACATCATAAATACCATATATAACATCATATATAACATATATAACATCATAAATCATATATAACATATATAACATCATAAATACCATATATAACATCATATATAACATATATAACATCATAAATACCATATATAACATCATATATAACATATATAACATCATAAATACCATATATAACATATATAACATCATAAATACCATATATAACATCATATATAACATATATAACATCATAAATACCATATATAACATCATATATAACATATATAACATCATAAATACCATATATAACATATATAACATCATATATAACATGTGTTTGGAAATTCAACCGTATATGGTTTCAACCCGCACCTTGTATCACTGGAGAAAGTTCAAGAAATTCAGTAACTACTGTACTTGCTTCATCTCTCAAAGAAATCATTTTCCTCAGGCACCCATAACTTTTTGTACGCATAGTCGCATACTTCCTTAATCGGCATGTTTGTTGTTGCCAACAACCATATTCGGGTGCAGGTAACAGTGATTTGAAATGTATGTGTGTTGATTTGTAACTGAAGGTTTGAATTGTTATTCAAATCAAACTATTTAAATGCAATCACTTTACATCTTCACAGTCAGTTGAAGCTCAACACAGATTGTTCCTAGTAAATTGTCATTGTTGGTTTAGATGGCCACATCTGGACAGTCTCTCCTTGTACATGATCCTTGCTACAGGGCTATACTGCCTACTGGAAAACTGCACGAGGAAGCTTATCCAACTGTTACTCTATTATGTTTCTAGGATTTTCTTAATACAGTTGTTACATTGCAGTCTCATGGTAATGAAGCAAAAAACACGTGACAAATGTGGTCAAATAGCTAGTTCATATGACCGCCAGACATCCTGGGCATCTGGGCAGCTTTTACCTTATATTTGCATGTTCTTAGCATAAAAGCCAGTGGTCCTACGAAATGTCAAGGGACCTTAACCAAACTCGACATTTGTTTCTAAATGACCAGCCAAAAATAGAATATGTGACTTTAAAAACGAGGCTGCGTGGGAAATAATAAGAACAATTCAAAAAACTGCTCTGCTGAATCTGCAAATATAAAAAAGCATCCCGCATTATTTTAAAGTAAAAAGAAATATGGTGTAGGATCTTGCGTTGCACATTTGAGCTACTATGTGGAGAGTTCTGTGGAATTACACGTCATTTAATGCAATTCTGAAAATTGCTCAGTTAGGAAAACCACTTATCGAAGATACCATTTTATTTTAATTGGCTAGCATAAAAAGTAGTTCGTAAACACTCAACTCAAATTTGTTTTTAAAGTAAAAAAATGGATAATGTGTTGGTTAAAAAACATTTTATCAGCTTATCTTAATGACTTATTCTGTTTGTGATTTACTCTGAATACATCACCTGAAAAAGACAAACACTTTAAATGACCAATTATCCTTTCAATTTCTATAATTAAGTGAGAGAATCACTATCCTGTCCGTATTGATTGGCCTCTATTAGATAGGAACAAAATGATGACGACAGTTTAAGAGCACTGAGGCAGTTACAACGCTATGATGCATTCCATTTCAGTCACAGCCTTATGATGCATTGCATTTCAGTCACATCACTATGATGCATTGTATTTTAGTCACAGCGCTATAATGCATTGTATTACAGTTACAGCACTATAACGCATTGTATTTCAGTCACATCACTATGATGCATTGTATTTCAGTCACAGAACTATGAAGCATTGTATTTTAGTCACAGCACTATAATGCATTGTATTACAGTTACAGCACTATAACGCATTGTATTTCAGTCACAGTGCTGTGATGCATTGTATTTCAGTCACATCACTATGATGCACTGCATTTCAGTCACAGCGCTGTAATATATTGTATTTCAGTCACATCACTATGATGCATTGCATTTCAGTCACAGCACTGTGATGTATTGTATTTCAGTCACATCACTATGATGCATTGCATCTCATTCACAGCGCTGTGATGTATTGTATTTCAGTAACATCATTTTGATGCATTGCATTTCAATCACAGCCTTACGATAAATTGTATTTCAGTCACATAACAATAATGCATTGTATTTCAGTCACATAACAATAATGCATTGTATTTCAGTCACAGAGGGCCACATTTATATGTTGTAGAGCTGAACAATTAAGTTGTTATTTCACTGTACTGGTGGTTGGTGTTGGGACATTTTCGAAGACATTTACGTTTACTCTTGCATGACAGAGTATATGTTCTTGTACACAAAATAAACCTTTTTTATTGACCCAGACTATAAAAAAATAGGACAAAACAAAATATTTTTAACTTGTCAAGCACTGACCTGATTTTACACAACCTCTCAAGCACATGTCTCACAGTAATGTCTCCTAGGACTTTATCCTTACATTTGTGTACATAGCTTTGTATAGTCCCAGAATCCCATTTCCCTCTGGGACCAAAAGACAATAACGAGAGAAGCTCAGCAGAGAGAATGGAAGAGTAGGACTGTACAAAGACACACTCTGTCACACTATGCCTTTCTTACAGGCCAGTAAATCTTTTCAAGGACTCCCTGTGAGCTGTAATCTTCCTCAGCGACAAATGAAAATATCCGTCTGTGTCAGTGCTTTTACTGCATGTCATTAGAATGACGTCCTCATTGACTAAAACAGGCATTTGCTTGTGGACCTAGAAGCCGACTTTGAAGCCAGGTAAACTCCTAACATCTAAGGGAAGTAAATGTCATCCAGCTCTACAACTCGTCTCCCTACTTAAGCAACCTCTAGCCAACATGTCTGTCTGATCTGCCCACTGACTCCGGAGAGCCTTCCCACCTTCCTCACTGAATGAAGGGATGCTGCAGAGGACATATCAATAATTCACAGGTGAGATGAACACAAGTGCCACTCTAAAGCTAATGGCCGCCGCTACAAAATCCCGTGAACAGGAGACGATTACTTCTAACACAGGGGGAGAAGCACAAACACACTTGTCATGTAATCCGAAATATCGAAATTGGAACAAAAACACGCATTAGGAAAGGAAAAAGTCACAGTGAAAATGACTGGACAATTGATCTTTAATGTGCTGTGAGAAGATAAAGAGAATAATATCTGTCACGGAAACTCCTCGACGCCTACTATGATGTGAAATTCCTGAAATCTGTAGCATGGTACAAAGTAAAAAGCCTTTCCTCATTATATTTTATTTGCTTTGAGAAATCAATTGTAGACTACTGTATATTGCCATACACGAGACAAAAGCTTTTACCATGCAGCTTTCAATTTAGCTTCTTTTACTTACAGGCTTCCGTTCAGCTTCTCTTTACTACCTCATAAGTTAACGATTGGTCTTTAACTTCGACAAAAACTGAGTGGACAGTTTAATGTAGTGTAAACAAAAAGGCACAGCACTCCGAAAGGCAGTCGTACAATTGCTATTTATGTATTCATAGATTTCTACTGAAAAAGAAGTAAACACGACTGTCACTCTATAGTTTTCATTGTCTTTCAACAACATTTTAGATTAACATCACTTTGCCTTGTACTGAAATGTTTAATATGATGGGAGAACACCCTTTACTTTTTCATACCTGACACAAAAAGATGCCAGTGGTAAACAAGATAACGTACAGTGATACGCACCTGTATGTCTAGATGCACAGAGAGGTTTCTGGGTGCAGTGACCAGCAGCCATTTAGTTTACAGTTTGGAGGTGGTTTGATGTGGTAAATATAGTCTTATTAGTCTCTGTGGGACAGATGGCCGGTTTCTGTGGGACACAGCACGGGGGAAGAAATTGTTCAGGTGGCAGGATTTTGTCACCTGGATTGACCCATGCTACACGTCTGGCCCCACGCCCGCCGGCAACGGTGGCTGACCGGGGGAGGGGCCAGCGGTGATCTTTCCTACACAGGGGGGTTTATTATTCCAGCACACTTCCTTGCCCTGGAGTCATGTCGGACCTCGCCGGAGGTCAGGTGGCAACCGATGACCCTTTCTGCGAACCGTACAATGAGACATTGCAGACAGCCCCCTGCAGCGGACAGATTCAGACCCAACCCGTGACAGTGACGGCGCGCAGGCAGATTCAGACCCAACCGGTGACAGTGACGGCGCACAGGCAGATCCACTTGTGCGTGACTTTCAGCCTTCTGGCAAAGGCAACGCGGTTTTGGGCTAAAATGTCCTGGTACGGAGTAAAGTTCATAATGCTTTTGCCCTTTACCAGAGTGCCAGGCCCAGTCGAATCATTATAGCCTCAAACATCAAAGATGCTACCACTGTATTTTACCGTAGGGTTACAATGTGAGGTTATTTTATACATCTCAGGATGAGTAACATACCAAAGTGTGGTCAAATGGCTCCGTGTTAATGAATTTATTTTATCATTATATTTGGATTTACATAAAGTGTTCGTATATATATATATATATATATATATATATATATATATATATGTGTGTGTGTGTCTATGTGTATCACAACGGCAATGTCTACGTGTGCTTTTCACTGTAAACATAACAGGCAGAAGCAGGGTTGAACACGCGATCAAAAAAGTTCCTCGGCCTTCAGGCTCTTCACAAAATAACGACTCTTGTCTCAGACATGTTGCACATATCGCATTCCTTCATGCGCTCCTCTGACAGTCATTTTGTCCCATCAGCTAGTGGCCGACCTCAAGCATGCAATCTGCAAACTTCAGCAGTCAACAGCGCGTGAATAGATACACTGCACCTTAGGGGAGAACCGAATCTCAGATGAGCCGCCTACGAGGGGAAAGGCTAGGCAACCTTGTCCCCTGAATAGGACAAGAGGTTTGAATATAAACACTAGACTGCTTTGAAACACATGATGTACATATGTTGGGGCAACCCAAGACAAAGGAGGTGTCAGTCCGTCCTGGTCCCTACAGCGTTCTATAGGTAAGAGCAACGACCTTGCCACAAACATATCTATCGAAACACAGAGAACTAACTAAGCAAATGAAAGCTGGAGTGGACGAAAACGGAATAGGAAAAGTACTGAGAAGTCTACACGGACCGATCCAGCCCGGCCAGCGTACGACCGTCTGGAAAGTCGTCGACCCCAAGGTTAACAGACAATTACGGTCCACGATAATATGTGTGGCAATGGGTTGGTTTTTATCACTTAGACAACAAACCGATCGCCTGACGCTGGTAAAATAGGGCCACCTGAGCATTTACCTCTGACAATTCGCCGATAGCTCTGTAATTGATATGGATTTTGGCTCTCGCCGGTACCTCTTAGCTTGTCAAATGCATTATTAGTTCTTCCGAATTATTCAGGAATGCACGTTATGATAGAGAACGGTTCACACTTATATCGCTCGTCGTCAAGACATGTGCGTAGCAGGAAATAGAAAATCCAGAGGTCACTCAGACCACATTCTTTCTAACGAGACGGTCGAGCATCGAAAACGTCCCGAAATGGCTGGAAGAACGATCACCGTGACAGATGTTCCAAAAGGTGGACACATGTTCTACAGTATGGCTACGAGACAAGGCGTGCGTGCTGACAGAACTCCTACACATTGTTTAAGTAGCAGAACATTGCATTTGTCATGCGCCAAATGCGCTCATTAAAACAATAAGGCTACATATATGGCTTGGAAACCAAACACAACGTCTGAGAGTGCCTCCCGTCATCTGGTTAAATCCTACAGACGTCATTCGCAAGCGTCAATCGGAGTGCATCTGGAGCCAGTGTTCCACAGAGTTGAGTGTACACATCTGACGACAACAGCATAATGACTGACGGTAAGTATTCCACATCTTGTCACCGTACAGATGACTGACCCTGAGTTACGCTGCGACAACTGCTACTGGAAAGCGGTGAATGTGGGTTTTTTTCTCAGTTTCATTATGAAGTAGGATACAAAATAGGAGTTAGTTGCGGCCTGTTGGTGAAATGACATTTCCTCTCAGTTGTCTATGGGCTGACCCTTGTCCCTGGGGCTGTCGATAGCATTAAGGTTTTCATGGCAAATGGCAGGTTTACCGAAACCCAGCCGGGGGACAGGGGAGAAACAAGATTATTGCCAAGAATTCCCAGAGCACCCCAAAAAAACGAAATGACAAGTGATTCCCCGTTGACCTGAAAACCTTGGCTAATGCTGCCTGGGTCTCCTACAGTGATCCAGCGATCGTCCAATAATCTTACTGCAGTAATGTAGGCGCTCCTAACCTCTTTTACGTTTTAGTACTTTCATAATAATGTGCCGTTAATGACGACAAAACACGGAAACTGGAACCTGTGGAAAAACGAACACACTCAATAACCAAAAACCCTCCAGAACAAACTCAAAAACAGACCCTGGGCATTATAGAGGCTGTTCACTCCTGATCCGAGCGCTTATCATAACGACTCAACCGATGCAATCCGAACGAGAAACATCGGAACAAATCCACCAGCTACTCAGAGGACTCCAGAGCTAATGTATGCGTATACGAATTAAATGCCGTGCACCGAACGCGGCGCTCGTTACAGGTAGCCATCTTAATCAAAGCTCCTGATTTAGATTGTTTTAATTCCCTGCTGTGGAACAGGAGTAGAGGCTGGGATTATGCTGGTAATTGCATTGGACGGAACAGAATGTTTATCTGCCCGGTCCACAGAGGGCCCATGTAGATGTACTGCCACGGCATCCATCCTCTAATCACAAATTGCTCTCAGAATGTATTCCCTCGCACCGATATTCATCTCCTACTCACTCGCAGTCTGAGGTATCCTTCAGGAATAAAGAGCACACACACACACACACTCGTGTTCAGAAGAAATTGTCGGAGGAACCAAGATGGATTACTTGTGCTGTGCTGGCGGATTCTTTCTTTGAAAAATGATATCTGCAGAAGTCTCTCCTAGATAAAAATAATCCCATAAAGAAGAACATGAGACGTGGACGGGAGAAGAGGGTTCTGACCTAATCTCAGCAAACATCTTCACGTTCACTTTTGCTCCAGGTCGAAATTTATTTGGGTTAAGTCGATCGACTCCTCTGGCTTGAGCTTGTTTTACAACTCTTACAAGAAAGGAAATACGAGTTGAGCTAACCAGATATAGAACTGTTGCTGTGGCTCATCCCATAAACACTGCATATTTGACAGACATCTCAGTGTATTATTTATTCAACGTTATGGGGTGGGGGGTGGGGTGTTTACATACTCCCACATGAGTTTTCCTCTGGCACATTTTCTAATTATTCCATATTTTTCCAGCACTGGTTGTTTCTTACTTTCCTTTCCTGATTTCTCTACACTTGTTTGTCGTTTTATGTTGAAAAAGCATTTGCAAATAATCAGATCACAGCTCGATCAAGCTTGATCGTATCATAACTTGAGTGAGAAGTCATGTTTACGTATACGTTCACTGACATCAATACATATTTCAAGCAACTAAGTAATAGCTGTTTTAATTGGGAGTACATGCAGGTGTTAACTTATCAGGATCTTTAATATCCGCCTTGAGATAATTCCATATGTCTCGTATATTGTCTTTGATCTACTCATAAAGAGGCTGCACTGGCGAGTTCAATGAAGTTAGATAAAAGCTGAGTTAATGTATGGACAAAGGGTCTCAGAGAGCTTCCAATTACATGCTGGGACTGTCAAAGCTCGTTCAACACGTTGACTACATTATTCTAGAAACAATAAGCAAGCAGCATTTGCAATTAAGAGTCTGCATTTATTTGTATTCATTTCAAAAGAAGCCAAATAATTTATTTTTTAAAAACAAAATGTATAATTAAACAATATAGGCTCAAAGAAAAACAAAGATAGGAACAAAATAAAATGGGGAACACCAAAAAAAAGACATACAAGATACAAAGGGAAAGCAGGAAGTTAAATAGGGCCCATGATTCTGGAGAACAGGTGCGAGAAATAAGAAACGGAAACAGGTGTACGTGAGGAAGCGAGGGAGAGAAGGCGTTGGATTCACATTCGGCGTGACAAGAATCATAGGCAACAATACAGGACTGAATATAATAGCATTGTACATTTCAGACAAAACACCATTGAATTCAAATGTGAATAACAATAAAGGTTTAGTATTCATGCATATAAAACCATTCTCTTTTTTCCGGATTTCCACTGAACATGACCATGTCTAATTGTCACGGATCCGTACAGGTGAAGTGCAGAAGGAGCGAGATGCAGAGCCAGATAATCACGTTCGTCGTGTTTAATTGTAGTCTACAACAAACATAGAACAACGAACGGACAAAACTATACTGACGATAAATGAAATGCGCTTACACAAAGCGACTTGTACATTTACAAACACAACAGTATCAATGGGACTTATACACAACACTCACCTACAACGACACGTAACGTAAAATAATATCAAGCACCAGTGAACCTAACCAGGGGACTTAAATAGCCTACTGATACAAACCTATGCCCGGTGCTTAATTAACCCAACTCAAAACAGCTGTGCTCCTAATTACAATATACATACACAGAAGTGCTCTCCCAACCACCCTGTGTACAGCACAGCTCACCCAATATGTTACAGTATCCCCCACTAAAAGGCTGGCTTCCAGACAGCCTAACCAAAAGGGAAGGGGAACAGAGGAGACATATATTGTCCGTTCAACCCGGAGGCGGGCCGGGACAGTTAGTCCAGCCCTCTTTGGGCGTTCGACAGTCTGCAGCAATCTTGGGCGGCAGCCATCGTGGGCGCGTGGCGGCGGCCATCGTGGGCGTCGTGGCGGCGGCCATCGTGGGCGCGTGGCGGCGGCCATCGTGAGCGTAGTCGTGGCGGCGGCCATCGTGAGCGTAGTCCTGGCGGCGGCCATCGTGAGCGTAGTCCTGGCGGCGGCCATCGATAGCGTAGTCCTGGCGGCGGCCATCGTGAGCGAGTCCTGGCGGCGGCCATCGTGAGCGTAGGCGTGGCGGCGGCCATCGTGAGCGTCGTCGTGGCGGCGGCCATCGTGAGCGAGTCGTGGCGGCGGCCATCGTGAGCGTCGTCGTGGCGGCGGCCATCGTGAGCGAGCGTGGCGGCGGCCATCGTGAGCGTCGTCGTGGCGGCGGCCATCGTGAGCGTCGCGTGGCGGCGGCCATCGTGAGCGCGTCGTGGCGGCGGCCATCGTGAGCGTCGTCGTGGCGGCGGCCATCGTGAGCGTCGTCGTGGCGGCGGCCATCGTGAGCGTCAGCGTGGCGGCGGCCATCGTGAGCGTCGTCGTGGCGGCGGCCATCGTGAGCGCGCGTGGCGGCGGCCATCGTGAGCGTCGTGGCGCGCGTGGCGCGGCCTTCGTGGGCGGCGATGCAGCAGCCATGGTGGGCGGCGATGCGGCAGCCATTGTGGGCGGCGATGCGGCAGCCATTGTGGGCGGCGATGCGGCAGCCATTGTGGGCGGCGATGCGGCAGCCATTGTGGGCGGCGATGCGGCAGCCATTGTGGGCGGCGATGCGGCAGCCATTGTGGGCGGCGATGCGGCAGCCATTGTGGGCGGCGATGCGGCAGCCATTGTGGGCGGCGATGCGGCAGCCATTGTGGGCGGCGATGCGGCAGCCATTGTGGTCGGCGATGCGGCAGCCATTGTGGTCGGCGATGCGGCCGCCATCTTGAGCGCCGGCGTGACGGCAACAGCCATCTTGGGCGCCGGCGTGACGACGGCAACCATCTTGAGCGCTGGCGTGACGGCAACAGCCATCTTGAGCGCTGGCGTGACGGCGGGAGCCATCGTGGACGCTGGCGAGACGGCGGCAGCCATCTTGGGCGCTGGCGGGACGACGGCAGCCATCTTGAGCGCTGGCGGGACGACGGCAGCCATCTTGAGCGCTGGCGGGACGGCAACAGCCATCTTGAGCGCTGGCGGGACGGCGGGAGCCATCGTGGACGCTGGCGAGACGGCGGCAGCCATCTTGGGCGCTGGCGGGACGACGGCAGCCATCTTGAGCGCTGGCGGAACGGCGGGAGCCATCGTGGACGCTGGCGGGACGGTGGCAGCCATCTTGGGCGCTGGCGGGACGACGGCAGCCATCTTGAGCGCTGGCGGGACGACGGCAGCCATCTTGAGCGCTGGCGGGACGGCAACAGCCATCTTGAGCGCTGGCGTGACGGCAACAGCCATCTTGAGCGCTGGCGTGACGGCAACAGCCATCTTGGGCGCTGGCGTGACGGCAACAGCCATCTTGGGCGCTGGCGGGACGGCAGGAGCCATCGTGGACGCTGGCGTGACGGCGACCATCTCAGGCGCAGGCGTGGTGGCGACCATCTCAGGCGCTGGCTCCTGTAAGTCCAGCCATGTCCTCCACCACGTCCTAATAATGGCAGTGGGCTGGTCATCCAACCCCTCCGGGGGTTTTTCTGTCCCTGACGTCGGCGGCAGAAAAGGGTCTTCCCACGGCGGGGGTAGTGGCTGTAGCTCCAGGGGTTTTCCTCCCCCTGTCTGCAGCCCCGGAGCAGTGGGTGGCCGTTCCTGCAGCACCAGGACCGTGGGTGTTCTCTCCGCGGTCCTCCCGGAACACCTCCTTAGCTCCCCCCCAAAAACCTTCTTGGGACGCCTTCGGGTGCCCTCTTGCCTTCCTCCGGGAAGGACCGCGGACCCGATGTAATCAGCCCTGATAGCTGCATAGGTGGTTCGTAGCCAAAGTAAGCGCGGAGACGCCTATACTCCTCCTGGGGTGTCTCCGGCTTAAACCAGTCCCACTGCTCCGTGGGGTGACGGTAGGAGTAAATCTCCCCGGAGGTGTAGCAATAATCTCCGGGGAAACCTCTCTCCGTCAGGCTCTGCTCGCTCATTTCGTCGGCTTGATATTCTGTCACGGATCCGTACAGGTGAAGTGCAGAAGGAGCGAGATGCAGAGCCAGATAATCACGTTCGTCGTGTTTAATTGTAGTCTACAACAAACATAGAACAACGAACGGACAAAACTATACTGACGATAAATGAAATGCGCTTACACAAAGCGACTTGTACATTTACAAACACAACAGTATCAATGGGACTTATACACAACACTCACCTACAACGACACGTAACGTAAAATAATATCAAGCACCAGTGAACCTAACCAGGGGACTTAAATAGCCTACTGATACAAACCTATGCCCGGTGCTTAATTAACCCAACTCAAAACAGCTGTGCTCCTAATTACAATATACATACACAGAAGTGCTCTCCCAACCACCCTGTGTACAGCACAGCTCACCCAATATGTTACACTAATCGTAACTTCAACGAGTTCCAGAGAGTCAAAGATACTGCAACAAGCTGTTCAATGCCCGCTCAACCGGAAACTATTTACCAGTAAATGCTCACTTGGAGGAGAGCACATTCCCTGGCTAACAACCACAGAATTAATTAGACACGATGAACCGCAATAAGTTGCTGGAGCGAGACAATACAATGTGCTGACGTCCTGGGCCGCGCTAAACTATTTGCACAGTCTTCTGGGACCACTGGACGCTGTTGGTCGAACTTGAACTCCTGGCCGCAATCAAGTGGGCGTACTGAACACTCAGAACATGACGACAACAGTAAACACATCTCAGCATAGGGGGAAATATGTTTTGTTCACTCTGTTGGTCCAACGGAAGCAAGCCCCAGAAAAAGCGAAACGTACACCTACTCTGTTCCTAAGTCCCTGTAATAGGCAACCCACTGGTTATCAATTTGATCATCATCATCGATACAGGTAAATCCACTATCCACTGCACACCTTGCCAGGTCAAGTTAAGTTCAGCCTTCTGATAAGAGAGACTGTGATGGAAGCCACGACATCATTTAGAGGGAAATCGTGACAATGCACGGGTGATTTTGCATGCTTGCGTGTGTCCGTGTGTGTGCGTTAGTCCATCAACTGCGTTCGTGCGTATGGCGTGCTTTCATTCGTGTTGGTGCGCTGGTGTGTGTGAGTGTGTGTGCACTTTCTGGCTGCCAGAGATGCTATCTTCGGCATGCTCTTGTCATGAGGTGGGAGGTCCAGTCTCCTTCATGTGACATTCCCGGCCTTGCCAACACCAGACTGTATATCTGAGGAGACCAGCGAGCGCTAATAGGCACGAGCAGTGTCACATGCCCGCCCACACACCCTATCAGGTGGCCTCCCTTCAAGGTGTCGTAATGAGATTCGTTTATTTTGCAGCAGAACCTCTCAATATTCTGCTCGGGACACAGCGTGGTGCAGGCACCTTTCCCGGTCCCAGATTTCCACTTCATCCAGGCAGATGTTCAATTTGAACCGAAATTAGAGACGCGATTAGTAGAAATTTGAGGCGACGTTAGAACGCGGTGAACGTTGTTTACGATAAGCACAACAGCACGGAGCCCTGTTGAACGGGACGAACACCAAGATGTCGGCCTCGTGTTCGCACGTCGTTTATCCCCGGGTTTTATTAATAACTCACCTGTTTCGACGTGGCACAGTTTCATTTTGGGATTTCATCATGTAACTCCGGGGAACGTTTGATAAAAATCGCATTATCTTTTAAAATGTTAAAGTGTGACACTTCATTATGCCTGAGTAACGACTGACTGCCGGGTCGCTGATACTAAGTCAATCTAAGTAAGTGCATCACAAGCTTTCTAAGTGGATGCTAATAAAAATTTGCTTGTAGTTCTCCCACATTGGGTTTTGTTCCTGACATTGATTCATCGCAGATGGGGTTTGCAAATGGAGTTCACTCTGGCAGACATCGCTTCATTTATGAGAGCCATCTCCGTGCCCAATTACTTTGCGAGCAGGGATCGCGATGGGTCATAAGGACGTCTCGATGTGGAGGAATCTCACTCTCGTCCCTGTCGCTCTCAATACAGGTGAGCGGTCGGGGACAAATTATCCACGGAACCTTCCAGAGGCCCTTGTTCTGATTACAAACAGGGAAATAAATGCAGCTCGCTGGACGTAGGCGAGTAGGGATGGGCGGTATTTATGTATGCTTGGGAACGGAACTGGAACATGGAAAAATCCAATGTGAAGCCCCAGAAGCAGGCAACCATTATGCCCCATTATGTGAAGTGCATGCGAAAATAGACACATTCTGATTGGCTGTTTATCGTGAAGCCTGCTGAGAAGCTACCTCATTTAAGTAACTTTACTGGAAAACTGAGCGTGGACCGCAGTCACCTGCTTACCTACTTCCTGTTTGTGTGCTGCAGACACACCCTCTACACTAAGCACTGCAGTCTTCCAACTGGGCGATCTATTGAAGAAACATTTTGAATTCTGGGGAACTTAGTGAAGCTCTACTCCCGATGTCTTTGGATTCACTATAGATCATCCAATGCCCTGTGATCTATAGTATTAATAAAGCCACATTGTCCGGGAGCTTTCTGTCAAACCAGTGCCAGGGGAACGTTGGCTTAGGCTACTACAGCTAAGGCCCGGGCTCTCTGTGTATCCATGTCTGTCTCCCTCGGCAGACTCTCACTCTCCGGTGCTATACATAGTCTTTTATATCACCTTACATTACAGCATTTGCTTGTTGTGTTTAGTGCTGCGTTGAACTATTAATGAACGCACCGTTATGTGACATCTGTCTGAAGGGAGTGAGTGCTTGAACACGCTGTTTGTTATTTCGGATTATCCTTTGAGCTGAATTGATTTATTTATCGTAGGAATATTGTGTGTAGGCCTGGAGACATTGTGCCTTTGCTGTTGTCAATTCCACCCCCCCCCGCATAAACAGAAAGACACTGAATAATATGGGACATCCTGAAATGTCTGCCAGTGGGTTCTTTATATTCGTATTGCACTTGTTCTAACCACTGTTATTGAATAACATTCTCCAGGTTGATTTACATTTGTTTAGACTGTTGTTCATATTGATGTGTTTTATGCTTTGTCTTCCGCTGATGTGTGTCTGGGTGTGGAACTGTCTCTCCTCTCTTCATATCAGCAGGCTAAACACCTCCCTGGCAACGCGGACACAAAATCCTTCGGTTTTCAGAGCTGACAACACCTCTACACGGTCAACATTCATTGTCCTGTCTGAGGAACCCCGCTGTTCCTTATTTCTACCACTCAACCCATTATCCACTATGAGGAAGCCGAGAGAATATTCCAGAATAGACAGAGCCCATTTTAGCGTCCGGCTCGGCATTCAGTGCGTGACAGCCATCAATTAAGGGACCTCGAGAGAGCGTGGAGAGAGCGCAGACTAACTCAGACCAAGTCCTCAGACAGTCTAATCATAATGCACTTATTGCATGTGAACAAAGCAACTTATACAGAAGGCAGGTAGAATAATTACATCTTCCTTCTCATTTTAAAGCCCAGAGGCAACACGTAATAAAGGTCAACGCTACAATAATAGATTTAAAGTGAGTGATTTATAAAAGACGATCCTCCCAGCGTGACATTTTCTGAAAGTTAACTTAATAGACTATATCACTCATTATTTCTTGATATAGTCATTTCTGCAGAAGCCAACGTATTACGAACCCCTATGACTTGTGGATTTCATATAGGTTTCTAGTTCGTCATTTGTACAAGACAACTTCTGAAGTACCCGTTTGACTACAGACTGTACACAGTTAACAAACATGCTAGATTACCCTTAGCGTAAACAAGAACATATTTAATATGGCACTAAATTGGCGCTAACTAATTCTACTTGTCCTTCCTCCTTCAGCATACAATGGCAAATTTAATATACAACCATAACACAAATCTCACCCCGGCGACCCCAAAAAAACTGCAGTGTGTTAACAGCCGGCAAATCACAAAGACACATTCAGATCTCAGATTAATACTACCATCTAAAGCCAAGCAACAACATCAAAGGACTAAAAGCATTTTGTAATATTTGTATGAGTGCTGCTGTCGCATAAGATAACTCCAAACAGCTCTTTTAAAAAAAACTGTCATGAATTTACGGAGACGAGATATATCGCAGAAAAAAGAATGTCAGCACCTCCAGCAGGCTGGCAGCATAGGACACTAATACAGAGATAGACCACTGTGTGGGTCTGGTGTGTGTGTGTGTGGGGGTCTGGTGTGTGTGTGGGTCTGGTGTGTATGTTTGTGTGTGTGTGTGTGTGTGTGTGTGTGTGTGTGTGTGTGTGTGTGTGTGTGGGTGGATCAACGAAGGGGTGCGACACAGTACTTTTCCCGCTCTCTATTTCAATACAGTGGTGACATATTGAAATGGCATGTTTTTAGGCCCTAGTCCGTTTCCTGACACGGCCCACTTAGACAGTCATCAGAAAGACCTGAGTTCTCAGCTGCTTTGTTTCAGCTGATGTAATCTAAACCAGGTCCCTGCAGGGTTGTCTGGGAAAGATAAGACACCCCCATCGACCCCCCCACCTCCCCCATCCATCCACCCCCCCACACACACACTCACACCGGTCTCCCGCTGAAAAAAAGGGCTGCTGCTATGAAGATGGATTACCCAGCTGGTGACACTAGCTCCCCTCCCTCTGCAGCCACAGTGAAGTGCTAACGCAATTAAGGCAATTCATCTGGAACAAAAGGGGTTCACCACACCCCCCCCCGCCCCCTAATTCTGATTATGTAGGCCGCTGGGCAGGTGTACCAACATATCCCCCGCGTACCTGGTCTCGGTAGAACAATGCGTGTGATTGGAATACTGGTTCAACAATATTGTGATTTTTTAACTACTGATGTGTTCCTGCTCTGTTTGCCCTGTTTTGTGTGCGTCTTAAAATGTGTCTTCTAAATGCTGCAGCCAGTGGTCAGAGAAAATCCCTGTGTGTGTAAACAGACTTGGAGAATAAACCTGATTCTGATTCAGATCACAGCGGTCATCATTGCGTTTGTCTTCCGCTAACAGTCAGTTCGACGGGGACAGTCGTTCCCGAAATCAAAAATGACAGAATAAAAATGACGGTTTGGGCACACGTGGGTTCGAAATTTGGGCATGTCTGCAAGATGTTGGCAGACAGGCTTTTTTGTCTGTGAGCTGTTCTCGTGGGTTGGTCTTGACATCCGTGTTTTGCATGTGAGATAGATATACGCCAGAGAAAAAGTGGCATGTGCTTTGTACATTAAAAAGGTTGTGCTGTACCGGTTCACGTGCCTGTCAGAAGGTTTCCTATGGTGTCCGGAACAAAGCCATGAGAAGCAGATCATTAAAGTCCTGCAAGCTGAAGCTGCTATGGATCGGACTTGTGGGTCCGGCACATCACACAGATGCTCAATCCGATTGAGATCTAGAAAGTTCTGAGGCCGGGGCAACACCTTGAACACTTCATCATGTTCCTCACACCATTCCCAAACAATCTGTGCAGTGTGGCAGGGTGCATTATTCTACTACAAGTGGCCACTGCCATCAGGGCATACCTTTGCCATGAAAAGATATACCTGGTCTGCATGATGTTTAGGTAGGTGGCACACGTTGAACTGACGTCCAGAAGAATGCCCGGATCCTGGGTTGTTGTGACACATTCCTCCCGTAACCACAGTTGACATGTTCTGTAACTTGTGCCACAGTGGACCTTCTGTCGGTTTGGACCAGACAGGCCGTTGTGCATCGATATGCCCTGGCTCTCAACACCCTGTTGCTGTTATGTGGCTTGTCTTTGTTCAGACTAGTGGATGGGTGCTCATCACTGCTGACCGGGAGCACCTGGGCACCAGTTGTCAGCCCATAACCATGTGGTCCTTGTCATTAGTCCTAGCCATGTCCACTGCATCCAACACGTCGACTACGAGAGCTGATTGTTCACTCACCGACTAATCTACCCAGATATTGACATGTGCCCTCGTTAGGAGATGATTAACGCTATTCGCGTCAACTGTTACGTTATAATGTTTTGGCTCATCAGTGATAAAGAGTTGCCATACTGAGGACGTAATGGAGAACCGGGAGAACATTTGATCAGAGAACAGATGGAGAGACGCCGCGCGTTCACCACCTCACACACATGATCGGTTCTGCGAATAAGAACTTGGACCAGTTCCACCTATTGACAATGTAACCCAGTATCCTGACAACATGTCTTCGGGCACAACACAATCTGGCAAAGACGCAGGCAAAATTGTAATCATCACATTTTTCTTTTTAATTACCTCTGAGTCAAAGACACACCATGTGGTCTTCCCTGAATACCGGTAACAAAGTAAAAGCCTAACAATTTACTTTTCAAGTGGAAAAAGGCCCAGAGAGCCACAGGAATGCCTGTCGAGAGATGTTGTAATGTACATCCCTCTGTGAAAATCATGATAAATTGTGTTTCATACGACAAAGGCACCGGCCCAGGTTTAATTATTCACCTTTGCTTTTGTTTTATACAAGTCCCAGTCATAACACTGCAGTATTAACGTGCGCTATTTCCCAACTATTGATCTACCTGAACCTGGCCATTGTTATACAGACAAGGTCGGACAACCAGGACTCACACAAAAGCCGGAGAACAACAAGGACACCAAAAAACAACCAGCCATCGAAACACAGAAGAGCGATTGCTACAGAATGAATTCTCAGAGGAACACGCTCTATGCCTTAAGTCGCTGCAGAGACACATTGACACGACTAACAACAGAACTTTCTTATCAGAACAAATCCACAGACTAAAGGCAGAATCCTACAACCAAATGGCCAGTTTCATCAGCATCATGACAGAAAACATGAGCAGGGAAAACGCCAGTCTGTCTGTCTCACTCGACTACACTCCGAACATGCACACGGTAGTTCGAAGCAAGGAGAACATCAGCAAAAAGGAATCCTTAAAAAAAACATGACGCGTCCCAGCCTCGACTAGTCTGCCCGGAGAGCGGCGTTGACTATTTAGGCGTGCAGGGCAACCGAAGGGCGTCGTTCGGCGTAACCATTATGCAAATGGTGGGTCACTTTGTTTGACAGGCTACACGACTTTTTTGTGTATATGTAAACCATGACGAGGCGTCCCAGACACTGAGCACACAAGCCTGCTATCTGAGGTGTGCGGCCGGAGCAGTGAGACAGATGACCTCTGTCTGGATGAGGACCTCTGTCTGGATGAGGACCTCCGTCTGAATGAGGACCTCCGTCTGAATGAGCACCTCCGTCTGGATGAGGACCTCCGTCTGGATGAGGACCTCTGTCTGGATGAGCACGCACTATGTTCCTATAAAACCCGCCACCTACTGGCAGAACCAGACCCGGTCCATCCTGTTGGAAGTTCGTCCAGCACCATGCGTGGGTGCCGGGGGGCCACTGGGGCACCGCTCCATCACCACTACGTCACTGTTTTCTTCATAGTTTGCATGAGTCGCGGCAAGGCCATTTGCAGGAGCCTGGTGTAAATCTCTGAGTCCATAAAGGTGTGGACACGTGTCAGGTGACAATGACTGGTAAGGTCATCCAGATTCGCCCAGCCCCCCTCCACCCTGTGGAGGCCGAAAAGTGCTTGATTAGCACCCAGACTCTGCACAGCAAGGGCCATGTCAGGACACCCCTAGGTACTAGCCAAACCAATTATACCTTCAGTCCTCACGCTGGTTTGTTTGTGCTGATATCTACACTGCGAATTACAGCAGGGGTCATGTGGTGGAGAGACTGCGATGAGCTGGAACCTCTACTGAGGCTTTCAGGAGTGTCTGATGAATCCAGGCAGCCAGACAGACTACATAGAGATGCACTTTATCCCAAATGCCAGGTAATAAAATGTTAAAGGACGTATTGAGTAATAACCTGCTGTTATCTCAATATTAAATCCATCCGGACCACAATTTGATAACTTACACTGATTGTTTTCAATTAAAGGGGTCCAATAGGAACTGAAATAGCTTTGTCAGCGATGAGTCACTTCTCAAGCAATAATTTAGAAAGAATTGTCTGGGAGTGTTCTCTAAGTGGAGAGAGGAGCAGATGCTGTTATTGGCTGAGATGTTTAAAACGTGCTTCCTTATTGGTTAATTATTTATAAATATATTGCCTGGTGATACCACCAGTCTGGCTAATACAAAAAGGGTCATTATCGTTATTTTTCTAAATGTCTACATATTCTTTTAAACTTGTGTACATATTCTTTTTATAAAACAAAGTAAAACTGTGTTATTGACTGCACTGGCACTTTAACCGTAAAAGAGGGTTTCTGGAACGGAGTAGAATCAATACGACCAGAGAAATAATATGAAGTTACAGAACCTGACCAGGTAAATATACAGTAATCATAGCCAGGATTGTCTGGCATTTGTTCTTGGTCAATACTACAAGAACAGCACCTCCAGGGCAAACCTGAGCAAATGTTACAGTAGACCCATTCCCAAGAAAATAAACCCGTTTACACAGAAAAAAATCGCCCATTAAACTAGTCTTGTGGATTGATGAAACCAAAGGGAAGCCCGGCGTGCTGAAGAATATACATTTTTAACAATAACGATATTTTTCTCATTTTATGAACATAGAGGGAGGGATACAGCGCCCCCTCTGTCTCGTTGTGTGTAAAACACCGTAAGAGGTCCTTTATGACCAAATGGCCAGGTAGAAGTCTGTATTCAAATAATTGTTTTATTTTAAAACAACTCGCCAATTTGCATTGAGCTGGGCTCCACTGTGGGTGATCTTTTCTCAAAAATAAAAATCCTTACGGGAGCAACATAGGATGTGGTTTTAAATCAATCACATTAAAATCAAATCTAGGACGGAAAACATTTGCAATGTGTTTTTTATGTGAATTTCCTACATTGTGTGGTGGGCCTTAGAAGATGCAGGTTGCTAATGTTTTCTGGTTGGCTTATGGTTGCCATGTAATGAAGGTGGCCTTCTCTAAGACTGCTAAAAATACACTGTTGATTGAAGTCAGAAGTATTTAGCATGTGGGTAACATGAATAAATCTGTTCAAGTCATGCATCACACATGCATCACGCGCACACACACACACACACTTTGCACACATTAAAGGAATCTCTTATCACCCATTTCATCATCTACAAATAGTCTTTCAAACACTTCATGACACAACTTGTCAATATTACATATAATACTAAAATATATGATGAAGTCATGAGCAATTGTAAAATAAATAAAAACAATCATGTAATATGTTGCTTCTATTAATTTCACCGTAGAGCTGTCAATGCTTGTCAGATGTAGACAAAATAACAACAACCTGTAACAACTCTTTATCAAAATTACATTTTAGTGGAAGTCTAATTGTATGTCCTCCTATTTAAAAGAAGCTAACCAGAAAAATAAATACATTGATAAAAACAGTATCATTCAGTTTACTCTAGTATCAAGCCCCCTTTTCAGACATATGATCTGTGGCACGTCAGGAGCTCTTTGGTTACGGCCTAGTTGTATATATGTAAGGACACCATATTACTTTTCAAATGCGGTCACAAAGCCTTCTCTGAAGATAGTTTTGAGGTGCCCCTGAATAGCCTTTTTTGGTCTGTAAAGAAATGTTGTGTCTGAAGCGTGACTAAAGTCCATCAGTATGCAGCCAGTGCTGTCAATCAAATAATCTTAAGCTGCGTGTGTTTCCAAAGCCTGCCTGCGTACTTCCTGGGTGCCGACCATTCCCCTTAAAAGCTATGCACCGGTTTGGAATATAATGCCCCTAAAGATTATTCAGTAAAAAAACATGCATCTTGCCACCGTACCATAATGAAAAGGATACAGACAATCAACATGACATTTATATGAGTTTTACCTATCTGGGAAATAACAATAAACTATATTTGCCCAAGCAGAATTACGTTGACTGAGTGTGCTGATGAAACTTTTTTAAATTGTCTGAAAGATAAAGATGAAAATCCCGCGATGAAAACTTTACCGTAGCGGTGTTATTCGTATGTCGTTAAGAGGTAACATTTCCTTCCACGGAACTCTGATGATAGCTGTTGACATGACACGATCAATTCTAAACCAATTAACATTTACCACTGACTGAAATAAAACACTAATATTACCCAGCATTCAACTGGATAGTAGGATAATCCACACCACCTGAAATGCATCATAGAGCAGAAAACAACAGCAGGTCATATTCTTGTTTTTGAAACTACATTCTTTAAACTAACCTCAAGTACACATTTTGATTTAACAATCAATGCTCTGGGTCTGGAAAACACTCTGTGTGACGAAACACAGAACTTTTAAACCATCAGACATCTGGCTATAAGAATTGTCAATAACACCTCCTCCTGGCTCACATTTAACACCGAGGCCCCCCAGGGGTGTGTACGCAGCCTGCTCTACTCCATGTTTACCCACAACAGTGTGGCTCTGAACGACACAGACTCCATCAAGTCCGCAGACGACAACCCAATTCGTGGGCCTGGTAGCCAACAGCGATGAGTCAGCCTATAGGGAGGATGTAAGCAGACTGGCACGGCCTTGGCAGGGCGACAACTTCTCCCCGATCGTCAGCAAAACCAAGGACATGATTGTTGGTATTAGACAGCAGTGCAGGAAACACGCCTCAATCCACATCAATGTGGCTGCAATACAATACGTCAGCAGTTTTAACCTCCTTGATGTCCACATAGCTGAGGACTTGTCAGGGACCATGAATGCCACCAATGTTGCCAAGAGAGCAAAATGCCGACTCTACTCCCTAAGGCGACAGATACAAATCAGCACGCCACCATGGGTCCTGTCAAAATACTAACACTGCGGCTCAGAGAGCTCCCTGACCAGCTGCGGTGGTGAAGACGGCCACGCCCCTCACAGATGCTGAGACTGAACAGTATTAGTGAGGAGCCTTTATATCCTAACTCATGACTAACTCAAGGCATTATTAATGAGGAGCCTTTATATCCTAACTCATGACTAACTCAAGGCATTATTAATGAGGAGCCTTTATATCCTAACTCATGTCTAACTCAAGGCATTATTAATGAGGAGCCTTTATATCCTAACTCATGACTAACTCAAGGCATTATTAATGAGGAGCCTTTATATCCTAACTCATGACTAACTCAAGGCATTATTAATGAGGAGCCTTTATATCCTAACTCATGTCTAACTCAAGGCATTATTAATGAGGAGCCTTTATATCCTAACTCATGACTAACTCAAGGCATTACTAATGAGGAGCCTTTATACCCTAACTCATGACTAACTCAAGGCAGTCGGAACGCGGGGAACTTGACTGCCTTGAGTTAGGCATAACGTAATACACACACACGCCTCACACACCCAGACAATCAGACCTGCACACACCTAGCATTGGCGTCTCGATTATTTTACATTGTTGTGTTCAGTATGTTACATTGTTGAGTTCAGTATGTTACATTGTTGAGTTCAGTATGTTACATTGTTGTGTTCAGTATGTTACATTGTTGTGTTCAGTATGTTACATTGTTGTGTACAGTATGTTACATTGTTGTATACAGTATGTTACATTGTTGTGTACAGTATGTTACATTGTTGTATACAGTATGTTACATTGTTGTATACAGTATGTTACATTGTTGTATTCAGTATGTTACATTGTTGTATTCAGTATGTTACATTGTTGTATTCAGTATGTTACATTGTTGTGTACAGAATTTTACATTGTTGAGTTCAGTATGTTACATTGTTGAGTTCAGTATGTTACATTGTTGTATACAGTATGTTACATTGTTGTGTTCAGTATGTTACAATTTTGTATACATTGTTTCGTCATGTTCTATACACTATTTTACATTAATGTATACTGCGTTCTACATTGTTGTATGGTATCCCGTGTCTACCTTATTTACATCCGAGTCAAAAGTACTTATCCGTATAGATGAAATGGTGTGTCCAAATGTTTGACTGTTAATGTATAATAAAGAGAAAACCCTGAACCCCTGTATTGGAAAACATTTTCCCTCTTGGGAAACAAGAAAAGGTTCGCACAAAGTCAGCATTTCCTTGTGTTAATGTTAATGTGGGAATTAGAAGCATAAAACACCAAGATTAAATGTTACTTAGCAGGCTTGTTGACTAAAACAAATAGAACCGTCAACTGCTTTTCTTCGTTTTGTTACTATATTAACAAACATGAACAAAAATGTGTGATTTAAATTTAGGTTAGAATGTCCGGGGTTGAAATTATACAAAAATATTGAAGGCAACTCTATGTTTTTCGTCCGGACTGGTTTTAAATCAATAAGCCTATATGTTTAGTATTATAAAAAGCTGAATAATTAGTTTGCTCAACAATGCTGTATATGTTTTGTAATATGTCATGTTAGATTCAATATGGTTCCTGGACTTCTATTGTGAAGCCTTATACAAACATAAAACACAATTTCACAACACAGGTCACACATTTCTCAGTGATTTCATTCATCTCCATTGCAATCAATATAAAGTTAGAGTAAGTTTACCTGTTGCTCTCTTGCAGAGCCTCGCTGCCCTTCCTCCAGGAGATCACTCCCCAGGGGGACATCTTGGGCTGGCACTCTATCAGCACATCTCCACTCTCCTTCACGTTAGTGTGGCTCCTCAACTGGTTCTGGGAGAAATCTGGGGCAACAGCTGAGACAGGACAAGCATGATAAAAACTCAGGGCTTCACTGCACTTTTTACTTTCTTATATCTTTATTTTGACATTTATCAGATGAGCGTAAAGGGCACGACTTTAGTCTCGACGCCTATCCTGAACTTGGAAAACCTCAGGGCGCGGATACATTCTGGTAAGGTCACGTTGTCTAGAGGAAGAATAATACTGCGTATGGACCGATGGAACAAGACAGGTCCATTTCGAGGGGACTGGAGAGTGTAATCATCAGGGCTCGAACTAGAGATGTTGTTATTGGCTAGAGTTGGCGATGATAGCACAGCTCACGCCGCTGCTCGTGGGGAATACTGACACAGATTCAAAGGCAGTGACACTTATAACGAAACAGAAATAATTATGAAACCGAGTGTTATCTGTGTAACCCCTAAATGTTTTAATTAGGCCCTGGCGAAGCTGCCGTGTTTTCCGGATTGTGGCGTGTGCTGCGTCTGCGATGGTGAGCAGATATGTCAGGCGAGGATGGAGAGAGCTACGCTGCACTCCGTAATTAACGGGGAATCCATTTCTCTTCGAAGAAAAACAAAGGGAAAATGTCATGTCCGTTTCTCAGCTCAAATTAGTTCTATCATGATAATCTCCTCTCCTGGATCCTCCCATTGCTTTTATAAAGCACTTCAATTAGTGTATCTCTGCCAGCGACTGTCAATGCAATTTTTACCTCCTCCACGTTCAATTTAACCCGGGCACTTTGGCTGTGTAGGATCTAATTCCAATCAATGACAAAGCAAGGATCAAGCATGGTGGGAGATGAGAGTGAGTGCTGGAGGCCAGGGCCGTGCCGGCAAACAGGGTCCCGGCTGACAGGACTGACAGGGCAGATATGTGGGACCGGGGAGCATGATGGCACAGCAATACATCAACAGCACTCCTGTGCATTCGTCTTGTAATTAATGCATTTTAATTAGGAGCGGGGGACGGCGGCGAGAGGGGGAGGGAGGGAGGTAGGGGGCATCACATCAGAGAGGCGCTGGAGGTCATATCGTGGTGGCGGAGAACCAAAGAGGACAACAACCGGTAACAGCGCCGAAACACGCGGCAAGAAACAAAGCGACGACAACGCCGCGGAGGTTCGGGGGGCACATGGTGGCCCGGTCCGCGTCACACCTTACCTATGACTCTGAGCTCGGCGTTAGAGTAGACCTCCCCGTGCTTGTTCCCCGCCACACACTGGTACATCCCGATATCGGACAGCGTCAGCCGGCTGATTGACAGCGCCCCGTTGGCCACCTGTACGCGCTCCTGCGAACAGAGAGACAGACACATGATATTCCCCGATACGCCTTATTTCCCCGTCGCTCATTTGCATAAAAGCACGCGGCCGGCCAGTGTGCCCGGTGAGTTATGGCGTGCCGCTGACGGACGTGCCGATAAATCTTGGTTTTCATCACTAATGGAGGGAAGGGGTTGGGTGGAGGCATGCAGGCTAGTGGAAAATGACCCTAATCAATCTGCATGTTTATGAGAGCGAAATAAAAGCGTGCCCTATTTATATCTCCGCCCCGCGCCACAGGCCCTGTTTCCCCTTCAGCACCGGGGCTGGATGTGAGGATTAGCAATATCTTAACATCGGAGCCGTAATGCATTGTGAAAATTGGTTTCCTGATAGGTATGCCTCTCTACATACTAAATAGCATACCCTGTTATGTACACCGATCTCACTGTACTCAGCCACCGTGGGGCAGCAGATGTCTGACGTGGGATGTGGAGGAGATACCTCCGCTGTGGGAGGAGATACCTCCGCTGTGGGAGGAGATACCTCTGCTGTGGGAGGAGATACCTCCGCTGTAGGAGGAGATACCTCCGCTGTGGGAGGAGATACCTCTGCTGTGGGAGGAGATACCTCCGCTGTAGGAGGAGATACCTCCGCTGTGGGAGGAGATACCTCTGCTGTGGGAGGAGATACCTCCGCTGTAGGAGGAGATACCTCCGCTGTGGGAGGAGATACCTCTGCTGTGGGAGGAGATACCTCCGCTGTGTCTACTAACCCGGATCTGGATAATGCACTCACACTTGCTACGTCGAGGCACTGTGTGTTTATCTGTAGTCAACTATGAATATTTATATATATATATTTATATTTTCTATACATGCAGTATATCCTTATTTTCTGAACGACATTATAAATGGCACTTATCAGTGACATGTCTAAAGAGTGCTTCCTGCTGCCTGCTTCCTGCTTCCCCTGATCTACACTGTTTTCCACTGGCTCAATCATAATGTTATTAGTGCACATTTCCATTTGGTGTCGGCTCTCCGAGGCCCCGAACTGGCAAGGCCGTGACTCCAGTCTGACGGGATTAAGGTACTGTCACATAAAAAGAGGAGCCGTCCTCATTGAAACATCAGCAGCTAATACCACGTCCGGCAGGTCACGTTGTGAATTTCCATGACGATCAGCAGCTCGACGGTGGGGGCGAAGGTGCCCGCTGGCACGTGGTGGAATAACGCCGGTGCTTTGTGCCAGTCGACCCGCCGTTAATTAAGGATGACGTTCCTGGTAAATCAGCAGTTTTTTCATGAGGGGACCTGAGGGGACCATCTGCAAACCTTATGCTGAATGGAAATGATTGGCAATATCACAGACTGGGTCACTGGATTTCACGTAGGAGAGAGCGTAAACAACGAGCCGTCCGACTCAGTTGATGTCACAAACAACCATCTTTTTTTGCCCCTCGATTGGTTTTGATGTTTAATCACGGTCTATTTCAGCAGGTATGAGAAACACGTTATTTCCTGATTCAGAACTATTAATACCCACATGTGGTACCTAGGCACTTTAGCTACAGACTTAAAGAAGACATCGAATGAAGGTAATATCATAAACCCCAGCAGAAAGTTCCCCTCTAATGTAGTCTAATGAATCACAACAGACAGTATGTCCTCCTGCCTCTCCTCCTCCACTCCTGCCTCTCCTCCTCCACTCCTGCCTCTCCTCCTCCACTCCGGCCTCTCCTCCTCCACTCCGGCCTCTCCTCCTCCACTCCTGCCTCTCCTCCACTCCGGCCTCTCCTCCTCCACTCCTGCCTCTCCTCCACTCCGGCCTCTCCTCCTCCTCTCCTGCCTCTCCTCCTCCACTCCTGCCTCTCCTCCACTCCGGCCTCTCCTCCTCCTCTCCTGCATCTCCTCCTCCACTCCTGCCTCTCCTCCACTCCGGCCTCTCCTCCACTCCTGCCTCTCCTCCTACACTCCTGCCTCTCCTCCTCCACTCCTGCCTCTCCTCCTCCACTCCTGCCTCTCCTCCACTCCGGCCTCTCCTCCTCCTCTCCTGCCTCTCCTCCTCCACTCCTGCCTCTCCTCCACTCCTGCCTCTCCTCCTCCACTCCTGCCTCTCCTCCTCCACTCCTGCCTCTCCTCCTCCACTCCGGCCTCTCCTCCTCTCCTGCATCTCCTCCTCCACTCCTGCCTCTCCTCCACTCCTGCCTCTCCTCCTACACTCCTGCCTCTCCTCCTCCACTCCTGCCTCTCCTCCTCCACTCCTGCCTCTCCTCCACTCCGGCCTCTCCTCCTCCTCTCCTGCCTCTCCTCCTCCCTCCTGCCTCTCCTCCACTCCTGCCTCTCCTCCTCCACTCCTGCCTCTCCTCCTCCACTCCTGCCTCTCCTCCTCCACTCCTGCCTCTCCTCCTCCACTCCGGCCTCTCCTCCTCCACTCCGGCCTCTCCTCCTCCACTCCGGCCTCTCCTCCTCCACTCCGGCCTCTCCTCCTCCACTCCGGCCTCTCCTCCTCTCCTGCCTCTCCTCCTCCACTCCGGCCTCTCCTCCTCCACTCCGGCCTCTCCTCCTCCACTCCGGCCTCTCCTCCTCCACTCCGGCCTCTCCTCCTCCACTCCGGCCCCCCCTCCTCCTGACCTTTAGTTATTAGATGGATGAGGCTGCCTGGTTGATGTTGACATTTGAAACAATGGGACTCGTCTGTTTGATTAATCAATTTATCGAATGCATTACTAATCTTCCTATTTATTATGTCCATATTAAAGAAATCCTGCTTCATGCTAATTAACACTGTCAATGTGTCTAACCTTTCATCACAGACACAACAGAAGTTCTTTGACACAGATGGTCCCCAAATCTGTTGCATTCAAACTGTGTTTTGGTATAGAAATACTGACGGCAAACAATAAAAAAGTTATTAGAAGTATTGCTCTTTCCTGGAGACAAACAGATGGAGGAAACATTGGTGCTTGATTTAATTCTTTCCTAGATCCACTGAGTAAACCAAAACAAACCACTTCAACAGACAGCGTAACGTTATTTTTATTTTTTTTAAGTCAAGCGATGACTGGACAGATTGTTAATTATTCACAGCTGAAGGCAACCTTATCCGGAAAAAACCGAGGCCCAATGCGTGCTGCTATTCTGCAGAGCTCCGCCTCCGGTAGCAATAACACAGACCCGTGTTTCTCATGTCTACCACATATAGAACATTGATCGACACCTTCTGTTTTGTTTGTGACCATTTCTGTGTAATGAAGAGGATTAACATAAAGTCTGTTTATTTATGACGTCCAAGCTGTGCCTGAGTGCTCGCCATCACTCACCAGCAAATAACCCGGCCAGTGTATCGCGGCACAAGGACCCCACGCGCTCCCATCCGGGGACATCCAATCATATTTCCACAAAGCCGTAATGGATTCCTCTACGACCACTGTACCTTTATTGTCATTAATATTAGCAGAGCAAATAACCTTTCTGTGGCAGTCTACTGTACGGTATTGTGGGTAACGTTTACCTCTCTTTATTGTGCTTGTGATTGGTTGTCTGAGAGGCACATATCTACAGCACGGATCTAGGATAAACAGTGTTTAGTGTGTTCATACGGGCCTTGCTACTGGAGAATAGTGGATCCCAATCTGAGAGGACGCACATGGAATATGAGGTGCTAATGTTTCATGACCAGAGGCCAGTGGTTCATAGTAAAACACCATAAATGCCCCATGAATTAATTTAGAATGTGTATATTTGAGAGAATTTTTACTCAACATTTTAGAGGTCCAGCTATAACACGTGCGAAGAACACTGTCAAAATAATTGTGGTATTGAATGTTCGAAGTAAGATTTCAACACTGACACTTCCCTCATTTCTGTTTTATATGAATGTACAGTAAAGGCAGTAATGTCTGGCAGTGTTTGCTGTGGGGCCAGTTACTATGGATTGAGCATTTGGCTCAACTATGCCTGCCAAAATTAGACAAATGATCTGATACATAAATCAATGTTAGACAAAGGATCTCGCACTAGATAGGATTTAAACACATTTACATGTAGGCAGTTTAGGAGATGTTGTGTATTTAATTTATTTAAGCAGAATATGGTAAGATCAGCGCCAGTCTAGAGGGGAAATAGGAGAAACAATGCACTTATATCTTTAGACAGCCATCACTAATAATTAACTAGCTATAGTTGAAATCTACAGTAGCTAACGCTATACAGCAGGTGGTCCAGAATTACCATTTGTATAGCCTGTCCTGCACACAATACCTTAACCTAAAGCAATTATTTGAGTGACAGGAAGCCAATGGACTTCATCAAGGACAGGTTGATGTGGGCAAACATTCCCTTGTTTCAGAATCCTTGCAGAATTTAACAAGCTCTTATTTAATAATGGAGTTCGCACAGTCAGGTAAAGTACTACATTCCCATAATCAATCGTGACAAAATCAAATGCATTACTAAGCATTTCTGCATCAGCAGTGGTTAGCAAGGGTCAAAGGTGAGTGATGTCTATCCAGTATTTCGCAGACATGACTAATGCAGACATTTAAAGAGAGAGCAAGGGTCAAATTCTACACCCAGGTTGGTGATGACTGATGAGGTCAGATCCTGCAGGATTTGGTGATCTGCTGTGGGGTGCCTAGCACAATTGCCACTGCCTTGCTGCTATTGAGTTGGAGGAACTTGTTCTGCATCCTCTTCCACATCGTTGGACAGGGCGGACAGAGCAGATATGTCAGGCTCGATTTTAATGTATGACGGCTTCAAAATAGCAGAATTAAACCTTATGCTGTCTCAAGCTCTAGCAATGCGGAAGGATACACAGCAGAAAGAGATGGGTCTTAGCACCAATCCTTGTGGGACACCACAAGTCATTTTGGACTCCAATGATCTTGCATCATCAATAGTGACATATTGTTTCCAGTTAGATAAATAAACGAGTTTAAGAAAGTCCCACGGATGGCAGTGTGCACTCTGAGGTGCTCTACTGGAATGGTGTGATCTACTGGTCAGAAAAAAGCAATCAGGGCCACGAGCAGGACATGTTCAATCTTTTCCAAGCCAGAGTGAAGAGCCTCATTAAGCTGGTTAGCGCCGAATTGTGAGTGAAGTTTAGTTGCCACTATCTTTTCCAGGACTTTAGATAGAAGTCGTTAGAAATCCGTAGTTTGAGAGGAGGTCGAGGTCAAGAGATCGTTTCTTCAGCAAGGGGGTGATTACGGCAATCTTGAATAGTGACGGCACCTGCCCAGTGCGGAGGGACTTGTTCAACAGATTGGTAACAAATTGGATGAGAATTGGCTGAGCATGTTTTTGAACAGTGATGTTGGAAAAGGGTCGAGGGTGCTGCTGGTAAGTTTCATTTTTTAGATTAGTTCTAACACAGAAGCAGGTAACACCAGAGCAAATTCACTTAGAAGATGAGAAGAAAGAGGTGGTCGGGTAGAGGCCAGAGAGGGATTGGAGGATATAATGTTCTCCAGGTAAGTGTTGAATTTGGCTTTGAAGAACTCAGCAAATGCGTTGCATTGTACAGTGGCACAATGCAAGAAGGCTTGTCGGTAGCGTGGACGAGGCAATTGATGGGGGGAAAGATTTTCTTAGTTTTTGTAAAATCGTGGAAAAGTTGAATTTGGAGAAAATGGCTATAGTTGGGGTCTGACAGTAAACACAGTAAAATGACTCAAGTACCCAACTTGGAAATAAGGTGTATTGTTTTATATTGTAAGTCCCAGCACAAAAGTGGTGAAAGTGCGATCCAAAGTGGGTTCAATACCTGTTTCTATCCTTCATCTCTGAGTCTCTACCTTGTTGATTCATATTGTTAATAAAAGCCTTGCAAAGAAAACCAGAAGCAAGAACATAAGCTCTCAGTTTAAATTGCCACAAACTCTACCTGATATATTATGATGAATTTCACTCTGTTTCACGTCATTTTGAATGTAAATGTTTAAACATATTTAGGTGTTCCCTGGAGTCAATTGGTTGTGGTATTATCGTTGCTTAGCAATGAACCGATATGCCTACTATTTTTCTATTAACTAAAAGGATTCCAGTTTTCTTGTGAGGTCAACGTGCCGTTTCACTTGAGAGATATCCAATATTCACAAGATGAACTGCAGCACAAACGAGCAAGGAATGCTGGGCTATGTGCTTACATAGGGGGTCGCTGTTCAATTAGCCAAAAATGTAGTTAGTGCAGAAAACCTGATAATTAACAGCACCGACCACAAGCCGATGTGTACTGTGAGACAAAGCTATAACACAGCAACTGAAAGTTGGCGTTTCAACTTTGAAGAACAAAAATGTCGTTTCTATTTTAAAGAACTGGAGTACAAAATTATCAGAATGCACAGCAGGAGAATAAAGGTACGATTGCTTAAACACTAAAATTAAAAGTAGTACACTATTAGCAAAACCTTACACTCAAGAAGCAAAACATCAGCCCATATTTGCACAACTATAAGCACATTGTACATACAGCACCTTGTTCTCCTCGTTCTCCTCCTCGTCTTACTCTTTCTCTGACTCTTTCCATTGTGCTTGAAAACCGATGAACTCACCTGCTGCTATTTATAGTGCTTATACACCTGATTGGTGTGTTTACAATTAAGCAAACACGTGTTTGCACACCTGATGACTGTGTTGAACCAATTGGTTGGACGGTGTGGTAATTTAACAGTCAGTGCTTTGGTATTGCAAGGAAGTGACTTCATGATAGATTTTTGTGTGTAATGTATGTTAAGTGTGTTTAGTGTTTTGCAAATCACTGTGTGTAGAGTTTTGCAACAAGTGTGAGGTTGACAATGTGCTTATAGTTGTGCAATATGGGCTGATGTTTTGCTTCTTGAGTGTAAGGTTTTGCTAATAGTGTACTACTTTTCATTTTAGTGTGTAAGCAATCCAAAAAAAACTGTAAGTCATTAAATAAAAAACAAACAAAAGGCTGGTATACGCTGGTATAAGATTTAGCTATAGAGACTTGTGGAATAAACCTGATATACAGCAGTCAGTACTTGTCTAATATGGCAGCAAACAATCTCTAAATGCTTGACATTAGTGAGAGATGTGTCCCGTTTTAGAACGCTGTATGCCCACTTTGGAGAGGTGTGTGCCCACTTTGGAGAGGTGTGTGCCCATATTGGAGATGTGTGTGCCCATATTGGAGATGTGTGTGCCCATATTGGAGAGGTGTGTGCCCATATTGGAGAGGTGTGTGTCCATATTGGAGAGGTGTGTGTCCATATTGGAGAGGTGTGTGTCCATATTGGAGTGGTGTGTGTCCATATTGGAGAGGTGTGTGTCCATATTGGAGAGGTGTGTGTCCATATTGGAGAGGTGTGTGTCCATATTGGAGAGGTGTGTGTCCATTTTATTGGATTGGAGGTGTGTGTCCATATTGGAGAGAGGTCCATATTGGAGAGATGTGTGTCCATATTGGAGAGGTGTGTGTCCATATTGGAGAGGTGTGTGTCCATATTGGAGAGGTGTGTGTCCATATTGAGAGGTGTGTGTCCATATTGGAGAGGTGTGTGTCCATATTGAGAGGTGTGTGTCCATATTGGAGAGGTGTGTGTCATATTGGAGAGGTGTGTGTCCATATTGGAGAGGTGTGTGTCCATATTGGAGAGGTGTGTGTCCATATTGGAGAGGTGTGTGTCCATATTGGAGAGGTGTGTGTCCATATTGGAGAGGTGTGTGTCCATATTGGAGAGGTGTGTGTCCATATTGGAGAGGTGTGTGTCCATATTGGAGAGGTGTGTGTCCATATTGGAGAGGTGTGTGTCCATATTGGAGAGGTGTGTGTCCATATTGGAGAGGTGTGTGTCCATATTGGAGAGGTGTGTGTCCATATTGGAGGTGTGTGTCCATATTGGAGATGTGTGTGTCCATATTGGAGAGGTGTGTGTCCATATTGGAGAGGTGTGTGTCCATATTGGAGAGGTGTGTGTCCATATTGGAGAGGTGTGTGTCCATATTGGAGAGGTGTGTGTCCATATTGGAGAGGTGTGTGTCCATATTGGAGAGGTGTGTGTCCATATTGAGAGGTGTGTGTCCATATTGAGAGGTGTGTGTCCATATTGGAGAGGTGTGTGTCCATATTGGAGAGGTGTGTGTCCATATTGGAGAGGTGTGTGTCCATATTGGAGAGGTGTGTGTCCATATTGGAGAGGTGTGTGTCCATATTGGAGAGGTGTGTGTCCATATTGGAGAGGTGTGTGTCCATATTGGAGAGGTGTGTGTCCATATTGGAGAGGTGTGTGTCCATATTGGAGAGGTGTGTGTCCATATTGGAGAGGTGTGTGTCCATATTGGAGAGGTGTGTGTCCATATTGGAGAGGTGTGTGTCCATATTAGAGATGTGTGTGTCCATATTGGAGAGGTGTGTGTCCATATTAGAGAGGTGTGTGTCCATATTAGAGAGGTGTGTGTCCATATTGAGAGAGAGGTGTGTGTCCATATTGGAGATGTGTGTGTCCATATTAGAGAGGTGTTTGTCCATATTGGAGATGTGTGTGTCCATATTGGAGAGGTGTGTGTCCATATTAGAGAGGTGTGTGTCCATATTGGAGAGGTGTGTGTCCATATTGGAGAAGCGTGTGTCCATATTGGAGATGTGTGTGTCCATATTAGAGATGTGTGTGTCCATATTGGAGAGGTGTGTGTCCATATTAGAGAGGTGTGTGTCCATATTGGAGAGGTGTGTGTCCATATTAGAGAGGTGTGTGTCCATATAAGAGAGGTGTGTGTCCATATTGGAGAGGTGTGTGTCCATATTGGAGAGGTGTGTGTCCATATTGGAGATGTGTGTGTCCATATTAGAGATGTGTGTGTCCATATTGGAGAGGTGTGTGTCCATATTAGAAAGGTGTGTGTCCATATTAGAGAGGTGTGTGTCCATATTAGAGAGGTGTGTGTCCATATTAGAGAAGTTTGTGTCTACATGCATGATGTTGTCTGCTATTTACAAACCCTACCTGAGCTTGGATGCCCAATAAAAGGTTTTGTTCAGCAAGACAACTTTCAAGAAAAATGGAATGCGTGCAAGCCAATCAAAACAACTGTTACTGTTTATGCTGTTGTTGGGAAAATTGTTGTTGCGCCATTGTGAGGTGTTTTTACTGTTTCCCAAAAACATATTACAACATATTATGTATTCTGTTTGAACACAAAGCAGTAAAACAATTTCCATGTCAGTGTTTAATCCACTCCAATATAAATTGGGGGGGAAATTGTCCCACCGAATATACTTACATTGAAAGGTGACGTGCGACAATTTTCAGCTGTGCACAGTATCAGTATATCTATATATCTATATATCTATATATATATTTATATATATATATATATACCTATAAGGCAAATCTGGCAACAAGTCTCGTTCATCTAAATAAAACTATCATAGTGTAGTAACACTTTAAGGTTCTGGCTGTACACAGTACATGTAGAATTCTCTGTTTTCTCTGTGTTGATAAGGGTCTGGCTACACAGTACATGTAGAATTCTCAGTTTTCTCTGTGTTGATAAGGGTTTCCACTCCATTTTCTCACTTGGTGGTAAAGGATTAATGACTGCACTCAGAAGAGAGATTAACCAGAAGATTATGATGGCACTTACATTGTGGCACTCTAAGATGAGCATAAAATTGGTGGCTTGTTTGCATTTTGCTATTTTAACAAATGGCTAGTAAACACTTTCAGAATAATCTAAGTACTGGTAGATACTGTAAGTGGTGTTCTGCGGAAGTGTACATGCCATGCTCTAAAGAAATTAAGGTGCAATCAAATTGTATTTCGATTTCTTTTGTTTTTACTACCCAGTGCGTCAGGGAGCAATATACTGGGAGAGTAAGGCCAAACAAGCCAGGCAGGAAAAACACTGCATTGTCAAGTACTGCGTTTATTACAGCTATTGAAGTTCATAAAACCATCAGCATTGGGTATGCTAGTAAAAGGAGATTCACGTCTGTTCAGCACAAGGCATTTCTCCTATAACACTCTGTTGCATTAACCTGAATCAGCCCTGGTCATCATATCTATACCATTAATTATACTGTGAACCACATTAACCTGAATCAGCCCTGGTCATCATATCTATACCATTCATTACACTGTGAACCACATTAACCTGAATCAGCCCCGGTCATCATATCTATACCATTAATTACACTGTGAACCACATTCTTCTGAATCAGCCCTGGTCATCATATCTATACCATTCATTACACTGTGAACCACATTAACCTGAATCAGCCCCGGTCATCATATCTATACCATTAATTACACTGTGAACCACATTCTTCTGAATCAGCCCTGGTCATCATATCTATACCATTCATTACACTGTGAACCACATTAACCTGAATCAGCCCCGGTCATCATATCTATACCATTCATTACACTGTGAACCACATTAACCTGAATCAGCCCTGGTCATCATATCTATACCATTCATTACACTGTGAACTGTAGGGCTCACCTCTAGGGTCTCCAGGTTCTCTCCATTCTTCATCCACCTATAGGAGGGCTTCGGTTTCCCGGTGGCTTTGCATTCCCACACCAGAGAGTCATCAATGGCTTTTTGCACGGCCTCAGGTTTCTCTATCAGGTGTGGAGGTGCTGCAAGATACACAGAGGTACAAAAAGGTTTTCACAAGATATGTTGTAAACATTAATATTTACCAGGTAATTCCGTATGTACAAGAGCTACAAAAAGGTTTTCACAAGATATGTTGTAAACATTCATATTTACCAGGTAATCCGTAAGTGTAAGAGCTACAAAAAGGTATTCACAACACAGGTTGTACATAACTATATTAACCAGGTAAAATGTACGTATAAGGACACAAGGTATTCACAACACAGGTTGTACATAACAATATTAACCAGGTAAAATGTACGTTTAAGAAGAACACAAGGTATTCACAACACAGGTTGTACATAACAATATTAACCAGGTAAAATGTACGTTTAAGAAGAACACACGGTATTCACAACACAGGTTGTACGTAACAATATTAACCAGGTAATCCGTAAGTACAAGCAAGTGTTGCAAAATTAACTTGAGTTTGCACACAAGTACAATCTGAAGGAACATCAATAGCGTAATGGCACATGGACCACCCAAGTGTTGGGTTGATTACACGTGAGACATTGAACACACCAATCTGTGTCCACGTGCGGTATTGTACAGGGCCGTAAAACACCTCTCCCAAAACTATTCAAGTAAATGATGGTGTAATTACAGCGCAGCTGCATTGATTCCTAGTGAACCTTCCAAATAACTCATGACTGGTTAACAAATTAGAAAGAGGACATTTCGGGGACATAAAGCATCAGATTCACTCCTTGGTATCCGCCTATGTTGTGGATGATGTTTAGGTCAATCCTCCATCATCCTCTATCCCACTCGGCCATTGTTACGACAAGAGTAATGGCGCACCACGCGTTTCCATTACACAGAACCTGACTAATGCCATACTCCCAGACTGACCTTTGAGCTGACTTCTCTGTAATAGTACATACAAATCCAACTCTAATTGGGTTCCTGCTTCAGCTTAGCTTGCTTTCGAGAAATTTCGAATGAAACACTGAGAAATCCAATAGTAATTGCAAAATGCCTTCCTATCCCTCCTGTGTGTATTTGATGTGATGCGTGTGTGTGTTTGAGCAGGAGAGAAGAGAGAGAGTGCATTGAGAGAGAGAGAGCGAGAGAGAGAGAGAGAGAGAGAGAGAGAGAGAGAGAGAGAGAGAAGAGAGAGTGAAGCGAATGAGGAATGAGTGAGGAAGCGGTAAAGAGAGAGCTTGTGTATTTGTGTGGTCTGTGGGTCTCTGTGTGTCCAGGTATTAAGAGGGTAGCCAGTGTGTGTTTTGGACAGAAGAGCCGCGAGACCAGAAAACAGGGAGAGTGGGAGATATAGCGGAAAGAGAATGAAGCAGATATCTGAGAGAGTGATAGATAACAGAGAGAGAGAGAGAGAGATAACAGAGAGAGTTAAAGAGAGAAAGGTACTGTGAGACTCCATTATCAGCAGTCATTTAGCATCACATCCATGCCATCTTAGACAGAAGCCTAGAGGCCATGCTCCACCTCCCAGGACCCCATTGTTGTTGATGTGGTTTATCCCTCTGTCAGGGACACTCACTCCATCCCGGACCCACTGTGAATGCATCGACTCTCAGTCACACACAACCAAATGAAAGCGGGCAGACTATCCCAGGCTGCTGTGTTCACAATCAGTCCAAACATTTCAAATCTACCAGCTAAAACAAAGAGGGAGATTGGGATATGGGAATCAGAGTGAAACCGACAAGCAGGTTTATATATATTTATATATATTTATATATATATTTATATATATATATATTTTGTAGGAACGTTTTAAATGAGCTACAGAGGCAGATATTGATTAAAACGGAGAAATCAATGGTGTTCTTAATGACAAAATTGAAGTATTATATTCGCAAGGGTAAGTTACCTTTACAATGTGATGTTCACAAAAGACAATGTGCCACACCAGTCTCTGTACATTGCTAAAAATGTAAATCAACATTGCAATAAACAACAATAAACATATCAACATCTAACCAGAAAAACCCCAGCATAAATTCTATTCAACGTTGCTTGAAATGACATGTTAGAATTGATTTCATTGGCCTTGAAGAAATCCAAAATGCAGGGAGCCCAATTAAAACATTAACGTCTGACTTCTAAAGGCTCCGTGATCATTAGAAACTCTCTGTATTACCGTCCCTTCATGTGTTTCCTTGGCAGGAAGCTGAGGCTTTCACAGCTTTTGTGACTGCAAGTTGGAGCCCATGTACACAAGATACACTTATCGATTTCCCAATTCCCACACACTGCTGACGAATGTCTCAAAGGCTTAATTCCAAGGGACTTCAAAATAAGATTACAGATTTTTATCACCTGGCGAGTGAGAAAGAAAAAGGCAGAAAGTAAAGAGAAGGAAACAGAGAGACAGATAGACGGTACAGAGAAAAAGACAGTGAGACAGAGAGAGAGGGAGATAAAGTGGGAAAGCACATCAAAAGAGGGCCGCCCTACTGCTAATATGGACAAACCGTCCCCCATAGCTCACAGCTAGAGCATCACTACCACTGGTTTCCATTACAGAGAGGTGCAGGAAGCTTTGTCACAGAGGCTCCTAGTAAATAACGGGAAATTGTTTAATGCACAGAATGAGTTATCCCGGACGGCTGACGGGGCCTGGCTGACGGGGCCTGACTTACGTACCGCGGGGGGCCGCCGCGGGGGATGGGGGGAGGGGGGTAGGGGCGCCGCGGTACGTGAAACAAAGTGACAGCGAGAGCTTCAGTTTAATACGGAAGAATATCAGGGGATCATAAATATTTACCCACATTGAAAAAGTAGTGAAGTAAGTGTCTGAGTTATTAGCCGCAACTCTTTATGCTGTAATGCATCTATGTGGGACACAGCGCTGTCGCAGCTACCACGGCAAACGCCTACTTAATTCATTAGTCCGGCCAGCCATGTGTCTTCACAGAGTTCTCCGGCATCCTATCATCCGGTGATTCCATATTGTGCGGAATATAAACAATGGAACAACAAGTCTAATAAAACATTCGTGGAGCCCAAGGAGCTATTCGTGTAAATGGGTCATTAGACATGCGGCGGAGAAAGAGTCAGATGGGAGGGATCCAGCTCTGTGTGCTACGATAGCCTACAGGTACATACTTAATAAGAGAATGTCTTCTGTGAACAATGCCGTCGTGACTACCAGAGAACAACGGAAGGTAGCGACCCTTAATTTGAATGTCCATAGTAAATGCAAATGCGCTCGGCTGAAAATAGACTCCGAGCTCCACCGACCGAGCCCCTGGTCTGCGTCGTGCTCTAATATATTACGTTACAACACTGATTAGGCAACGCTGGAGATGATATGAACTAAATATTTCTGGCCTTAACAGGGAGAGGCAGACGGTTTGAGGAGAAATATTTCATTTCCTCTTCAATTGAACAATACCAAACAAACGCAGCGATGATTTGTTGATTTTGCATCAGACTAGACAAGTAAAACAACTGCTCGGATGATTACGACGATGACAGCGGATCCAGACATATTCAGTAAAGGGACATTGCTGGCCTGGATTATTAACTGAGAGCTCCAAGTAGAGGATGTCACTAGAACCCGTATCTGAATTAACCGTATATGAATACAACCAATACCGCTAGCAATCACTGTTCCAAGTACTCTACTTCCTCTCTGTACAGATGCCGTTCGGGATTATTCCTGGGACGTATGTGGCCCCGGCCCGCTCTAAGGATAATACATTTAGCGGCTTTGATCCCCAGTCAAGCTGGATGTCAATCACAATGCCATCTGCTGGAACCAAATACAAAGCCCAGATACAAGGTCACATCCCCGGTCTCCTTGTCCACTCGTCACTACTTTAATCTGGATGAAAATATTAAAGGCATAATGGCCGCCGGGGCTGGAATCATTTGGGATACGCTCTTAAAACCATGATCTCCCATGCAAAGTGGCGGAGCCTCGGTTGATTACCGATGGCTCTGTTTTAAACCCGGTCAGGTCTCCCCTCTGATGCCTCTCAGTCTGAGCTGAGCTGACACATGCAGCCTGGGCCGGTTCAAATATTCATGTGGTTCGGCGTCACCTACCATAGAAAGACAGCTTCCCTTTCACAGTGTTCTTCCCCCTGGAGTTCTCGGCCACACACTCGTAGGTGCCCGCGTCTTCCTGCTGAAAATACGGGATTTCGAGTATGCCGCTGGCTTTCCTCACGTCCACCTTTCTTGAAAAGGGGATTCCGTCCCCTCTGCTCCAGTTTATGGAGGGGACAGGGCTAGAGGAACAAGGAGGACAAATGTGCAGAACTTGTAGATGTATCACCTCGCAAACACAGATATTTTGTGGTTTACATTGGCATTGGTCCTGGACCTACAGTGTATATGGGAAGAATTCTGACTGCGTTAATGTTTCCATATTTACACACATTGCAGCCTCAACGGAGGAAATATTTTTCCCCTTTATCAATCAACACACAAAAGCACAGCGTGAAAACGGCAAACACATGTTTTGAAAGTTATTGTAAATTTATTTTCACATTTTTTATAGAAATATTGTATTTGGGTCAAGCTGGACACAACTGTATTAGGGGAATTGCTCTCATTCTTCTATGCAGATCCTCTCAAGGTCAGATTGGATGAGGAACATTGCAACACAGCCAATGTTCAGGTCTGTCCAGAGATGTTTGATCGGTTTAAGTTCGGACTCTTCTTAAGTTACTAAAGAACATTCATAGACTTGTCCAGAAGCCAACCCTGCATTGTTTCTGCTGTGTGTTTATGGTTTTTGTCCTGGTGGATCGTGAGTCTTCACCATGTTGAGCAATCTGAAGACGGTTTTCATCTTTCCGTTCATATATTCACTAGATCTTGACTTCTCTAGGTTTTTGCATCTGAAAAACATCCCCACAGCACTACGCTGCCACCATCATTATCCACCATTGAGATGATTTGGCCTGGGGATGATTTGTGCCAGGTCTTTTTTAAGGTTTTCCAGGATTTCATGTTTCAACTGAGTAGTGTCAACCATCCGGCCACTTGACCAAAAAATGCCTGATTGGTGGAGAGCTACAGAGATGTCAGTCCATCGGGAAGGTTCTCCCATCTCCACACAGAAATTCTGGAGCAAGAGAGTCACCTCCTGCGATCAATGCTCTTCTCCCCTGCGATTGTTCAGTTTAGCCATGCAGCCAGATCTAGGGACTGTGTTCTTTGGACTCAAGGTATACAGATATCTGAAGGATAATCAATGGAAACAGGATGCTCCTGAACTCAATATTAAGTGTCATAAGTTACAAAGGTGCAGAATACTGCAAATGTATTTATTCATACATTTGCAAAAGTCTGTTTTTGCTTTACTTTATGTGGTATTGATTGTAGATCGATATTTAGATTATATTTAAATAAATGTATACATATATTTATATTCATACATTTTTGAACAGGCCTCTAACGTAACACATTGAAGATGCCTGAATACTTTCTAAACGCACTGTATCAATATTGTTTCAGTGGATGACAGTGAAGAACATACATTGTGAGAATACTGCTGGTGAACCCTGGGGAGTTTTACACAGCCCCCACTCAACTCATTAAACTCAGGCCTCAATCAGAGAAGGGTCAGGGGCATACAGTGAAACATGAACAAGATCATGCTGTTTGTTAATAACCTTCTGGTGTTCAGGTACAGAATACTGTATGTGCGTCTGTACTCACTTCCCTAATGCAAAGCATTCCAGTTTCACTGTCGATCCTTTAGCCACATGGACAATCTCTGGAAACTGAACTTCGATCTTTGGCTCGTATTCTCCCATTATACCTGAAGGGGGAAAATCACCATCAATTACCAAAAAAGCTGAAAAACAACAACACAGATACCTATTGATATGTTGTTCCCCCATTGGTCCTGTAGGCAATTACAGCCGCACACCTAGAAGCTGTTGTTGCGGAGGACCATTAACAGGTTCTCATCGCCGCTCGTATCCTTTATCAGCAATTCGCTATCCCATTTCCAAAGGATTCTCAGCCTATATGGGCTCTTGAAATGGAGGAAACAAGCCAATTTAATCTCCTTGATTTCACGAGGCACGTGCTATCTGGACGGCTCCCCGCGACCGACTCACAGAGAGCTCATTCTGATCTGTATCTCCGTTGTCTAATCCAGCCAGGTAGCCAAGGCCCGATCACCCGTGGGAAATGAGACAGCCGGACGAGCCCCTAATGGTCTCGTAGCGTGACCTTTATGAGGGGACACGCGCTACTGTGTGCTGGATGGACGGAGAGACCATTACTGGTTCTCATTTGTCGGACCGGTACGCCAGACGCATTAGTGAAAAAAGAGACAGAAATAAAAAATACAAAACAGTACGACAGTGCTAGAAAATAGTACGCGATAGAGGTAGCTAGCAGAGCTCCACTCTGGAGCAGTGGAAAGATAGACCTAAAATAGTGTGGCTGTAGCATTTTGCTGAGTGGTTGATCTAAACAATTCCCATCTGACTGCTTAGATACAGTCAGTCGGTGTAATGCGCTGTAATATTCTGCTATACTGCCCGTGGCACTATTTGATGACATGGCTGACTACACATAAATGTTTCCCCAGATTCAACCACTTTTATTTGTCTTAAGGACCATATCCAATAGGGATGCTTTGTTTACTCATGTTCATATCTAGAGGCTTTAATTCTATAATGGCTCTTCATCATGCTATCAGACTGTATTTCTTTACTTTCACCTGGCAATGATATTTTTGAAGAAGAATGAAAATGTCAGTTAATATTACTGCAAATTAATGATCATGGAGTTACGCTATTTTCGCCATTCGCTTAATGGTTAATTCCATTACTCGTTCATTTTGAAATGAACGTCTCCTTAGGGAACTTCTCATCTGAAGAATGCTGTTAACAAATGGTGCTTTTATATTTTCCATAGCACATTTTATGGTTATAGAAGTTCCACAATATATTTATTATCTATCTTTATTTTCAATGTGCACTGCGTTTTCTGATCACCTGAGGACAAGGTGTCATCCTCGTCTCCACAACATTCGCTTTTTTCCTAAAAATGTGCTTCACATTCAATATACAACATTTACAGGAACATTTAAAACAATACTCATACATATCAGAATTGTTCACATGCCACGTGTTAAACATTAGTTAGAGAAATTATTCTCCTTGGTACAAGAAAGTCACCTATTAGATCACATTCAGACAAATGACCTTTTCACTGGAGACTCTTTGATAAGGCCAGCTTGAAGCTCTACAATCATTGGCTAGTGGGCCATCTTAAAATAAAAAAACAGCTAATTAACCTTTGGATTTTATTTGTATTCCTTATACCTTTCTTTTACGACAACATAACTCATGTTTTTTTCTTCTCTCTGAATAAATACATGTTAGGCCTCAGTTAGACACAAGCAGAGCTCTTCAAAGACATGTAACTTATTATATTGAATAACAAGGCATTTTGTTTCTAATTCAAATACAATAATATTAAACACATGCAGCTGGAGTCCTAGAAACGGAGCACATAGAAGCTGAGTGTACGTTTCACAGGGGGACCTCACCATCACTGCGCAACACCAGTGGAGCGGGCGGTCCCTGGACCCTGGTCTTGGTGACGGTGTTGGTCACCACACAGGTGTAGTTGCCTACATCCGAAGGCTCCACCTTAGCGATGTACAGGTTCCCCGTCTCCTGGGAAACGAAGCGGCGTGTATCTTGCTTTACAAAGGATGGGTACTCATTAAAAATCCAGGAGAACGTCAGATCTGTGGGAAAAGAGGAAGAATTGCGTGAGATGGAATAAAACTAGGCAGGGGTTATGGGTCGTGCTGACTTGTTCTTATCAGAATAATAACACAGAATACAGGGGATAGCAGAACCGTCCTGGTTTGTCTGACTGGAGTTAATTTGGTAGCAGGTGTGTGGTACTGATCAAATTCCTCCTTAGGGGTTGCAGATTCACCACAGAGCTACATGCTAGGGTGAGAATTAATGATCGTCCGAGTGTGATGAGCTACGAGGTGTAGTAATTATACAGACACATTTCCAAATTAATATTGTTTGTGAGGCAGGTGGTTTTTTGTAAACAAGCATATTGCATTTTGACAAAAACGGACGACACTTTATAGACGACACTTTTATAGGCTTTGAGATTGTCTTTACAAATCTAACCGAATCTTAACGAATCTAACCACGCAGGTCGTGTAATAGCTAATTGGCAGCCTGGTGAATTACGTTTCGTTTCTATGTCGCAGTGTTGCAAAGTGGAGTGGCCAAAAACATCAGGTCAAATTGAAAACATTGAAATAGTGAATAACCACGACGGCGAATCAACAAAAGGACATACAGTATACAGTAGAATATATCTGAAGGATCACTGAACAAGCCAGGATCTTACATCTTCTATTATTCACACAATAACAAGGGGGATGCTGGGCGGTGACTGTCAAATGGGCGATCTCTCAAGCCGCTCTCTGACTGCAAATGTCAACATATCTTTCATGTCACTTCTTTGAGGTACAATACGAAAAAAAGAAAGAAACACACATTTTGAAGAGTGACCTTTGCGAAGAGACTGTTTTGCTATTCTATAGATTCAATTACTTTCTGAGCACAGAGACTTGGGCCCCTAAGGCTGAATGGATTTCCGTTTGTGTCGGTAACTAAGACAAGTGAAACGCGGCACATTCTTTGTGTGTTTTTGTGTGTCTTTTGCAAGTTTTGTGTTAATCCAAGCACACGGATCCCACCAAGATGTTGAACGTTGTTCCATCCTCGTCGTCGAAGTCGCCATGCGTTTTAAAAGGTATGTCAAATCAACTGCAACCCTGTTACATATAATTGCTGTACGCCAGCGATAAATGCCGGTTTCCACCTTTGTCAAGGACACAGCGACGATGCATGGTGATTTCAGCTAGTTTGATCTCAGCTGGTGTGCTTCTCATTGCACTGCCCTCAGGGTCGTATTCTTTCCTGTTGCATCTCTGTTCTTTTCTGAGGATTCCGGGGACAGATTGGTATTTTGGAACGTTTTGATATTCCAATCAGCGTCGTGCAACCTCTGTTTTTCTGGGATTTTAATTGACAGTCCTTCTAATTGACGTCCATTTTCCCTGCTGAGCCTAATCAAATCCATTCCTTGTTAGCGGGCCGCTAATTAAACAAACAGTCTCTGAGAACACGTCCCTCCCCTTTCCAACTGCTTGGTCATTTATCACAGCGAAATTCGATCCATGATACAACTCACTGCCAGACTGTATAGGTATCGGATGCAGTGTTAAATAGAGCAGGACCCCTCAGCCTTTCAGAAGTGTGTTTTGGCAGAGTCCTAAGTGTGTACAGGCACACAGATGGTCAGGGCACAACTAGCAGGGGGTGGGGGCACTGGAGAGCACAGGGTGGGGGCACAGGAGAGCACAGGGTGGGGGCACAGGAGAGCACAGGGTGGGGGCACAGGAGAGCACAGGGTGGGGGCACAGGAGAGCACAGGGTGGGGGCACAGGAGAGCACAGGGGGGCACAGGAGAGCACAGGGTGGAGACACAGGAGAGCAGAGGGTGGGGCACAGGAGAGCACAGGGTGGGGGCACAGGAGAGCACAGGGTGGGGGCACAGGAGAGCACAGGGTGGGGGCACAGGAGAGCACAGGGTGGGGGCACAGGAGAGCACAGGGAGGAGACACAGGAGAGCAGAGGGTGGGGGCACAGGAGAGCACAGGGTGGGGGCACAGGAGAGCACAGGGTGGAGACACCGGAGAGCACAGGATGGGGGCACAGGAGAGCACAGGGTGGGGGCACAGGAGAGCACAGGGGGGCACAGGAGAGCACAGGGTGGGGGCACAGGAGAGCAGAGGGTGGGGGCACAGGAGAGCACAGGGTGGGGGCACAGGAGAGCACAGGGTGGAGACACAGGAGAGCAGAGGGTGGGGGCACAGGAGAGCACAGGGTGGGGGCACAGGAGAGCAGAGGGGGTGGCACAGGAGAGCAGAGGGAGGGGGCACAGGAGAGCACAGGGTGGAGACACAGGAGAGCAGAGGGAGGGGGCACAGGAGAGCAGAGGGAGGGGGCACAGGAGAGCACAGGGTGGGGGCACAGGAGAGCACAGGGTGGGGGCACAGGAGAGCACAGAGTGGGGGCACAGAGAAATATAGCATGTTGTCTGCGCTCCTTTTATTTTCCTGTTCATACATTTGCAAATGCAGTTAACTAATGACAAAGCAAGACCTTTCATGATAACGCAGTCATTTAAATGAAATGCCAAAGGTCTTTTTCTATAAAAAATATATATAAATAAATAAAAATAAGCTTCAAGTCGTTGAAAATCTGATAATACACTGACTAACTTATACACATTTCTACCCCCCTACAGGCCTAATGTGTGAAACTTTGAACGCTAGATAGATAAAGCATTATAGTGTGGGCAAATTATTCCAGGCTGTTGCTAAAAGATGATACGTTGGAGAGGAGAGGGGCTTCTACTTTGAGGAGTCCCCCGAGAGACTTGTCAGATGCTGATAAAATATAGTAGTGTGAGTCTAGACTGCTGGCCTTGCACAATGCCTCGGAGAAGCCACAATGAAATGAAGAGATACGCAAAAAAACGGAAAGACCAGCAGGTACATCATCAATGATTTGTGAAAGTGCAAAAATGATTTGGGAAGATGGAGGCACTGAGAAAGTCTCCAGAGGAAAATCTGCCACACTTCTAGACGACACAGCTGTCTGGAAGTTTTCAAATACAGACTTTGTCTACCAAATATTTCTGTCACACTGAAATACCGTAGAGTATGACTAAAATCCAGATCTGACAAAAGAGCACTTTTTACATATTTGACTTAATGAATAAGTCAATGAATAGACACAATCTATTAGCACATTTCAACAAACATAGTAGCAATTCAAATCACAAAATCTTGCATGGCATAATTGTGCATCTCTACATTTTCCCCAAACACAGAAAATATACACGACTGAAATAAAAATAACGCGGTTGACACCGCATCAAAGCGCTAATGAAAAAGTCTAATTATACTCTTCAATGACCGTCCAGATAACAGAATATAAAGTGAGTTTAATGACAAACGATTGGAACTGCTTTACACAGACACTCCTTTATGTGTCTATTAGTGTCACCGTTCCTAGCCAACAATTAAAACCCCGCCAGCCTCTTGGCTTTGTTCAAAGTAACTAACGTGATTAATATCTACATGCTGCAGGGCGGCAGGCATCTAGTCTTGGTTCCTACTGCACTGAAGCCAGCGGCGAGGCCTCGTGGGATCCCCCCGTGAAACCAGCCAGCTACAAACACACTGCATATTAATCCCAACATGGGGAATAATTATGACAGGGATGAAAAACATGTACGGCGGAGGCCTTCGCCAACAGACAAAACAGTCCATCTATCAATGCAATGGGGTGGTTACGGTTTATAAAAACCGCACAGGCTTATGTGATGCATCAGGGTTAATAAAGGCTGATTCTGAGGGGACGGGCTTGTGTTTGCATCTTCTTGTGTTTGCATCAGGGTTAATAAAGGCTGATTCTGAGGGGACGGGCTTGTGTTTGCATCTTCGTCGAGCGTTATCAGCGTCGATGCCTTCGATGAATATTAATCACAGATAATGACACAGCTGCCTGATCATCTGGTGTTAATAATTCACAAAGCTCACTCTGACAACAATATGCATTTTTTATGATGGCGCTGTAAACACCGGCAGAAGCAGCCGTGCGTGCTGTGGGAACAATCAACTGAAAACAAAAAGGTTACTAATAGTCGTGTTCAAAGTTTAATACAGTCCCCCAACGCAGGGAAGAAGTTGTGCACCGAGGAATCTCTCGGTTCCTCTGAAACGCTGCTTTGGTTTTACCGACGAGGTCCTAGCAGGACTAAACAGGCTGGTGGACCTGAGAATAAGGCACAATTAGATGCTCACACATGCACACAGAACAGTTTCACATTTCTCCCACTGTTTAATCAAAATAAAGGTCTCCTCTGAAAGGCTGCCTGTCTTCTGTGTTAAAAACACACAATTCCATCCCACAGCCGCCGTGAAAAACACCCCGTGGATCTACAACCACTCCAATTGTGTTACAAAGTGCAGCGCTCTGGAGTTTGGCTCCGGGCTCCAGGAATCACCACGTTATGTTCCTTTACATGACTAGACAGAGTGCACACGCTCTGTGTTCTCAAGGCCCAGGGTCTCAAGACCCAAAAGAACAAAGAGGCACACAACAGAGCACCGCCGTTCTAAGTGCACGGTGGACAAGTGATTTCCGTCCTTGAGTGCCCCTAAAAGGTCTTCCTCCATTAGAAACTGAAGGTCAGCTGCATTAGGTCCAGAACTAAACACAGTAATTGAGTAATACAAAGACCAAGGCGAGGTCACACGGGCGGACCTCTGATGTAGTGTGCATTGAGCGTGAGCGTAAGTGACAGCCTTTCAGCCGGTCTGGCTTCACAGATCCGAGGTGACTGTTGGAGGCCGCTGTAGATCTCTGTCTCCTTTCTGCACAGTTCTGGAAACATCAGAGGCGCGTTCGGCAAACACAGCAGCCTCGTCGCTAAAAGACCATTTTGACATCGCCGATGACATCACGTAAGCATGAATGTCTACACCATATTAGGGCGTATTTCGTTGTAATTACCACACAGCCCCAGCATGTCCCCAGAGCATGAACATAGGCTGGTCAAAACAGGCAGCGGTTCAGCGCAGAGAGGAAACTCCTCATCCAGCCTGTGTGCAGATCGCCTGTATCTGGACCTGCTGTCTTGCAGTGGCTTCCCTGATTGGCACCTAGCCTGTTTGTTATCTGCAGACAAGCAGTAAAAGCAGGTAGTCTGTGCAGGCAGAACATCAGCCTTCAGAAAATGAAACAGTCAACCTAAAAAATACTCCTGTCATCACATAACATCAAAAACATTTTAATCAGGTTCAGTTTAATGACCACCTTAGTGGATACAGCATGATTCAATAATGAATGGTGAAAAGTGTTACAATGCTTCTAGGGTTGTGCCACGTCAGGAAATAATTACTTAGTGTCTTTGAGCCTTGATGTCTTTGTGATTCTGCGTAGCTGTCACATGTATTTGAATGTAATTTAAGCGTAGGTGGATAAAAACGTTCTGGTCATTGGCGGCAAACCAGGCGATGCATTGGACATGCCCGAGTAAACCTGATGTAGAACCACCCATGTTGACTGGATAAAGAAAATAGTGGACTGGCTTAGAAAATAGTGGACTGGCTTAGAAAATAGTGGACTGGCTTAGAAAATAGTGGACTGGCTTAGAAAATAGTGGACTGGCTTAGAAAATAGTGGACTGGCTTAGAAAATAGTGGACTGGCTTAGAAAATAGTGGACTGGCTTAGAAAATAGTGGACTGGCTTAGAAAATAGTGGACTGGCTTAGAAAATAGTGGACTGGCTTAGAAAGCGACCAGTCTTTTACCAAAGTTAAAGAAATCCGTGAAACTTCTGATGATTAAAAGAAAATACGGAATACAGTACGAACGTCTTTAATCCTTTCATAGTTCAATTTACACGTAACTAAATAAACAAAAAAAACATTGATCCCTCGGATGTCTAAATTATAAATAAACTGTTATGTTAATTATTTATTGCTGCCAATTGACTTTTCATCGCTGAACAGGCACTGTAAAGTTTCTGCGCAGGCCCTATATACAAAAATAGCCTACGCTTACACTTACATCGATTAACACCATCGTTAAGTCCTGATAAATGAAATTTTGTTACTGTCACTTCCTCTGTTCCATGGCATCACGAAGCAGAATAGGCAGAAAGCTCTTTAAATAGATGCAATTTAAGTTTGACTAATTATTCCGTTCTGAGCGTGACTATTTTTTGGTAATGGTGAATCAAACATAGCACTTGACTATATTTTGTTAGTAACCTTGTTGATAGTCAGACTGAGGTATGAGTGTAATACAAATGGCACAAGAAAAACAGTTTGTAATTTTATGTATTGTATAAAAACAGTTTAAGCATCCCAAATTGCCAACATGTATAACGATCTAATACAATTCTAACACACACACACAAAACCTGTGAATTATTGGACTATGAATGCAATTAGATTTGTTTAGTCCTTCCTAGGCTGCTGGTGTACACTACAACATAGTGTACACTACAAGACGTGCAATGAGCTAAAGGAATTTCTCCATTGACATTAACAGCGCAGGATGTGTGAGGTGCCCTTTAGGATCATGAGTTACGGAACACATGATTAATAGTTTGCCCCATTTAACCTGTTGGAGACCACAGATTCATACGGTTCCTTGTAAATGGTTTATATGCTATGACAGACCTGTATTACTGCAGGTCAAGGCACAACAGGAGCCGGGGATAACAAATACATGTTAAATGTATATATATATATATATATATTTCATGGTGGGCATCATATCATTTCATATTGCACACCTAAGGTCAACAAATATAAATGACCGGGATTTGTGTTCGGAGCACATTTACAAAACAAGACGGTAAATCAATGCAATCATTGAAGGAGTCAAGAAAACATCAATCTATTGATTAAATTGTACCATAACCACACCCCCAGACAGCCCACTCTACATCAATCTTTTAGCTTATCAAATCGAGTGACCATTACAGCAAGCAATATTTGAATCAAGCAAGCACCTGCAATTTCACACTGCAATATTGCTATGCTTTTGAATAATGATATGAATTTATCAAACCCAAACCATCTAATATGAGAAAGAACACTAATACAGCAGAGGGGTTTGATAATATGCAACACCCAGAGTGTCGTCATGACTAGTAACAACACTGTATTCAATACATATAGAGAGGTTTAATAATATGCAACACCCAGAGTGTCGTCATGACTAGTAACAACACTGTATTCAATACATATAGAGAGGTTTAATAATATGCAACACCCAGAGTGTCGTCATGACTAGAAACAACACTGTATTCAATACATACAGAGTGGTTTAATAATATGCAACACCCAGAGTGTCGTCATGAGTAGTAACAACACTGTATTCAATACATACAGAGTGGTTTAATAATATGCAACACCCAGAGTGTCGTCATGACTAGTAACAACACTGTATTCAATACATACAGAGAGGTTTAGTAATATGCAACACCCAGAGTGTCGTCATGGCTAGTAACAACACTGTATTCAATACATACATACAGAGAGGTTTAATAATATGCAACACCCAGAGTGTCGTCATGGCTAGTAACAACACTGTATTCAATACATACAGGGGTTTAATAATATGCGACACCCAGAGTGTCGTCATGACTAGTAACACCACTGTATTCAATACATACAGGGGTTTGATAATATGCAACACCCAGAGTGTCGTCATGACTAGTAACAACACTGTATTCAATACATACAGAGAGGTTTAATAATATGCAACACCCAGAGTGTCGTCATGACTAGTAAAAACACTGTATTCAATACATACAGAGAGGTTTAATAATATGCAACACCCAGTGTGTCATCATGACTAGTAACAACACTGTATTCAATACATACAGAGGGGTTTAATAATATACAACACCCAGAGTGTCGTCATGACTAGTAACAACACTGTATTCAATACATACAGAGAGGTTTAATAATATGCAACACCCAGAGTGTCGTCATGACTAGTAACAACACTGTATTCAATACATACAGAGAGGTTTAGTAATATGCAACACCCAGAGTGTCGTCATGGCAAGTAACAACACTGTATTCAATACATACATACAGAGAGGTTTAATAATATGCAACACCCAGAGTGTCGTCATGGCTAGTAACAACACTGTATTCAATACATTCAGGGGTTTAATAATATGCAACACCCAGAGTGTCGTCATGGCTAGTAACAACACTGTATTCAATACATACAGAGTGGTTTAATAATATGCAACACCCAGAGTGTCGTCATGACTAGTAACAACACTGTATTCAATACATACAGAGGGGTTTAATAATATGCAACACCCAGAGTGTCGTCATGACTAGTAACAACACTGTATTCAATACATACAGGGGTTTAATAATATGCAACACCCAGAGTGTCGTCATGACTAGTAACAACACTGTATTCAATACATACAGAGAGGTTTAATAGTATGCAACACCCAGAGTGTCGTCATGACTAGTAACAACACTGTATTCAATACATACAGAGAGGTTTAATAATATGCAACACCCAGTGTGTCGTCATGACTAGTAACAACACTGTATTCAATACATACAGAGGGGTTTAATAATATGCAACACCCAGAGTGTCGTCATGACTAGTAACAACACTGTATTCAATACATACAGAGAGGTTTAATAGTATGCAACACCCAGAGTGTCGTCATGACTAGTAACAACACTGTATTCAATACATACAGAGAGGTTTAATAATATGCAACACCCAGAGTGTCGTCATGACTAGTAACAACACTGTATGGTGCTTTTCAACCAAAGCTTGGGCTGAGTACCATACAGAAGTGAGCTGAGTGTTACTTTGCTGGATTGTTTATATTTTTCAGGGCAGCTGACAGAAGTGTGAGGGAGTTACGAGGAGAAATCCCCATTGGCATGAGGGATTTGTGTTTATAGTTAGCGAAGGTCGTAAAAATTGATTAAAGGTTCAGAAAATATGTTTCTGATAAATGTAACTGCATAACGGACTACTCATCTTTTCAATTTTTCCCAGAAAATCCATCAAATACTGACCAGTATAGCACATAAACCATATGAGAGACAGAAAGTCAATGGAATCCAGACTTTAGAGGGACTTTAGCAGTTTGTGAAAAAAGGTTATTCTTCAAAGTAATACATGGCCAAGTTTATTATACCCGTGGACCTTACATGTGTTGTTCCAGTTGTAATAACTACACAATAAGTTATTAAAATAATTGTAGAATATGTTCAATAAACATTGTGGGCATAATATCATAACGTATTTAGCATTGTTCTCGATGAAACCAGTTCCATCAAACTATAAAACCCTCAAAATATGATGGTGCACCTATGGATCTTTGGATCTTAAAATCCTGGAACGTAAGTTTTGCTAAATAAATTGTCCCTGTATTGTCAATTTCTACTTTGCAATCGGTGAAGTGGCAATTACTTGGCAAAAAGATGATCTACTTTTGAAATACGGCCAAGTGATGGCAATGAGAAGCACATTTTCCGATCCGGGTGGCTTGAGCCTTGCTAGCATATTAGAGTCAGGAGTTTATTTATGGAGATTATAAAATGTGTCATCCACTAATCAGATTATGCATAAGCCTTGACAGCAGAAACTCTCCAAAATATAGAGTCACAGATGACCTGTCAATGCATTCCAGTAAACATTCTGCCGGTGTGTGTCCAGAGTCTACTAGGTGTCAAGCAGTGTGAACTCACACACAAAACACACAGAGCCTGCAGGAATTCCAGTGTAAGGGAATCTTTCAGTCTGTCTTTCACTACCTCACAGTCTCTCAGTCTCACGCACACACACACAGACACACACACACACGTGCACACGCGCAGTCACACACACACACACACACAGACAGACACACACACGCGCGCACACCCACACCCACACACACTCCCTTGCCAGTATCTCGTACGGCTTAAACTTCATGTTAGAGGCCAGTGTGTATGCACTCTGCAGTACAGGGAGCTGGTGGACAGCTGTCCGCTATACGTTATAGGTCCCCTGTGCGCCACTCTGGGGGTGAACAGGAAGTGAGGGTCCTCAAGGCTGGAAACTGTGGCCCGATTGGACGACATATGGCAATGAATAAGAATGCTCTGAGGTTCTGATCCACACTGCCACTCCACCGGCCACATGCAGGATTTGGGTAAGATATGGGTTTCATGAGATAATGTGTGGCATTAGGACGTCATTGTTATCCACACACAGTCACGTAGAGTGACACCATATGGAGGTCACTGTATCACCTGTCAAATGAGTGACGTCACGAATGAGCAACAAAACAAACTCTTAATCCGATTGATCAAGAGTCTGTCCCAAACCATTCTAGGGCACTACAGAACAAGCTAATGACTTGTATTCATACATACTTTACTACTAAGTCATTTGACAATCTCCAATCTACGCATGCATGACCTACAGTCAATCTGAATTCATACAGTCGGTTCTTGACTGCGACAGAAATCGTCCCATCAAATGTTATTATTACAGTTCAAAGACAAACACAGGATACAAAGTATTGGTTCAAAATCAGTAGACTTGAAGGGCCCAGCAAAAACACGATGATCCCAGCAATATTATTCTGTTTGGTTCCTAACATGTGACTTATCAGATGCTAATTTTGAAATTAATTGAACAGACAACTGCGGAAGGAAATGGCAGAACCAAACAACAGAAACATATTTTCTCTAAAGAAAGAGACCGTCGATATAGAATGTAACTAACAGGAAGTAGGACATTTGATGGAAATAATTCTAACAAATCTCTTTGAGCGGGCATACCACCCTTCAGGTTTAGCATAACTGTATGCTTTCTGAAAACAATATTGTGAGAATAAAAAATACCTGACACTCTCCATTACTAAGAAGACTTGTAACTCAAAGAGAATCGCTCCCAATTGACAGGGTGACACCCGCCACGAGGTGTGCTTGGTTACATGTATGACATGTCTGAAACGCATGACATGTTTCCTCTCCTAGTCAGAAACTAATAGGTTTATTAAAAACACAAAGTAAAACGAGATGTCATTCTCAAACATGGTTATCCCCCCGACGACGGCCGAGTCTCGTGTAGCTAAGTTGATGACGCATTTTGCATTCAGAGCCAGCATTGTCTGTTAAATTATGTGCATGTGAATATGGAATTAATTAACAATGAATATTTGAGGGTAGATCAGGATCACAATAACCGTGGCTGTATTTCAATGTATGCTAAAGGTAGGCAGAATGGGCTGGATTCTACATTGTTACAGGCAGTTTTCTGCACCTTTGTTTCAGCTTATAGGCACTGGTACAAAAATGTGAAATATGCACATCTGAAATTCTAATTGGCCACAGAGCCTGCCAAGTATTTGTTAGGAACCGTCCCGACAGGCTGCAAACAACAAATTGTTACAGGCCTTTTTGATCACCAATTCATATATCGCTATTTCAATACACTTACTGTACTTTTTTTCTCTTTCACTGCAGGGTTAGTAAGTGATTTTCTAACATCTGGGAGACACGTTGGAGCGAGTGAGGCAAAAGAGGATTTTCCGAATCGCTGCTGAAAGATGAAACATGGGAGATATCATGACAAAACAAGACTGAATGAGCCAACCGGCAAAAGAGGTGACAGACAAAATTGTCTAATTAGAAATCATGTGGATAACTCATTTTTGCCAGATGTGTACCTGCACAGGCAAAAAAACACCGTCATTTATATGGTGTTACTATAAGTCATTGCTATAACTATATTTAAATGGTGTTACTATAAGTCATTGCTATAACTGTATTTGAATGCTGTTACTATAAGTAATTTCTATACCTGTATTTAAATGGTGTTACTATAAGTCATTGTTATAACTGTATTTAAATGGTGTTACTATAAGTCATTGCTATAACTGTATTTGAATGGTGTTACTATAAGTAATTTCTATAACTGTATTTAAATGGTGTTACTATAAGTAATTTATAGAACTGTATTTGAATGTTGTTACTATAAGTAATTTCTATAACTGTATTTAAATGGTGTTACTATAAGTCATTGTTATAACTGTATTTAAATGGTGTTACTATAAGTCATTGCTATAACTGTATTTAAATGGTGTTACTATAAGTCATTGCTATAACTGTATTTGAATGCTGTTACTATAAGTAATTTTTATAACTGTATTTAAATGGTGTTACTATAAGTAATTTATAGAACTGTATTTGAATGTTGTTACTATAAGTAATTTCTATAACTGTATTTAAATGGTGTTACTATAAGTCATTGCTATAACTGTATTTAAATGGTGTTACTATAAGTCATTGCTATAACTGTATTTGAATGCTGTTACTATAAGTAATATAGTAGAGAATCGCAGACTTTAGAAAGGAATTGTCTGAGACATAGAACACTATTTGTTGCGAGGTCGTCCTTGCACAGCTGTCAGTTTAGCTAAGGTGACAAAATCTTTTTACCAGCTAGAAAACTATGATTTGAAGTTCTAGCATTCTCTACGCTAAATATTCAAACACAAACGACAAGAAATGTTTTTGCTACTTGTCAAGCTTTGTCATCTCCAAAGCACATTTAATTGAGATATTTCAGAAATATTGAGCAGGCCGGAACGTTCGAAAAGATATAATCCTGATGCTATATTTTTCTATTGGATGATACTATTGTAATTCATCATCAGCCAGAGAACATCAATGTGGGTTCAAACTGGGTATTAAGTTCAGTCTTCATAACAATTCTTCTCCCAATGCAGTAACTTCTGTCTAAGAAACACGCAGATACCAAACACCCTTTACAGGCACAATGAATGCAAACTCAGACTCTTCTGGGTATTTGTCATTTCATAAGAAACGGTAAAAACTAAAATAGACACGAATATCAGTAACACCTAAAATTGTATTTTATCGAAAAGAAGTATGTCTATAAAAAGTGGCCACAATTCATTTGTGCTTTTGGAAAGCATAATTCATTCTTCTAATTCATCATACAAAAATATAAAGCAAAAATGTTGGAAAAACTGTCACCTCCGATAGGTTTCTGGTAAGTTATCAGTGTGAGATAAAGTTATACCAGCCTATTGTCTTTGATGTTAAAACATCCAAGTTTATGAAGTACTGTTAATTGAGTAACACTGTCAACATTGGCCAACATACTAACAATGCATACGTGTAACAATGCATGGTGCTCTGTTGATGAATAAAGGTTATCACACTGATATGGAAAAAGAAAAAAATACGGAATAACAATATGCCAATTTAGCAGATACCTTTTACAAAAGCAAATTAGAGTGACGCAGCATGCATTTATGTTCAGACAGTTCACTGAAAGGAAGAGGACGACTGAAATAAATGAATGTTGACAAAACAAAGAGCCCATTCTGTGAAACAGGGGTAGGGACAGAAAGCTTAACTCCCGACAGTGGAGAATGGCTTGAAACCCAAGCTTAGCTGAGGAAGATAATGTTTAAGTTATCTGTTGGATACCAGGAAATATCTGTTGGAGATCACTGGCCACCCACCGAGGCTGGTGATGAAGGTGTCGGTTGCCCCTTGTGAGCTGCGAGCAAGGACATAAACACCTGTGTCTCCAGAGGGCAGTTTGGCAAGCTAACACCTGCTGACGGTCTGTGGAACACCAAATGCCAGGAAGATAAGCAGCTCCATGAGCTGAGGTCTGCAAAAAGAATACGTCTGCTCTGAAACTCACTCTCCTATTTTGATGCCTCGCGCAGGCTTTAACATCCAGGCTTTAACATCCAGGCTTTAACATGCATTTCATTGTTCATTTTTTGTACTTTAACCCTGTTTTTTTAACACTGTGCAATTCCATTTGTGATTAAAACCCTGCTTTAATGCAACAATTCCCAGTGGCATTGGGACAATCAGTGTCATCCAAATCCAGTGTCGTTCTGGAAGGAACAAAAAACCCTCACGGCTGGAAGGAACACGCTACCTGCTGCCTTGATTGAGCTAACAGGCAACCAATCCTTCACAAGTGGTCTGTAGAGCATGAGGAGGTAAGAGAAAACACAGCCAAATACAGACCCTGTAAACCCGGATGTGCCCACCCACAGCACCCTCTGTAAGACCCATGCCGCAGACAGTCATCACCACAGGGGGTCTGTGTTTGTTTTCTTACCTCCAGAGTGAGACGGGGGCCCACACAGCAGCACCATCCCTTGTCCCTCGCGAACTGACACAGAGCTTCTCCGGTGGGTCTTGAAGTTTTCCAAGTCTGAAAAACAATAGGCATTATTTATAATTCCCCCGCGTGCAGGGAAAAACAAAGACAGACTAACACATCGTATCTTTAAAGAGCAAAAAAACAGTAGTAATTGAATTGGTTTAAAGATTAAACACAAATTAAGACTACCTCTGTATTAAATTAAACATTGTATGGATTGTTAATTTATCAAGAGTGAACATTGATCCAAAATAATGTATAGTAAAGAGAATTTAGCTGGAGAAGAAGTCATGATTGAAATCCCAGTGAGCTTTACACTGTGTGGTAGGAATATACATGTGGGGGTTTGCAAACAGCCTGAAGCTAAACCTCAGGCGTACTCCCTGTGACTGTGTGTTTAATAAGAGAAGCCAATGTGCAAATACTGTCACACATACAGAAGTAAACAGAAAGTTGACAGAAACTACCATCCATCTAAACACGCCAACAAATGTGTCTTCTAGTGTCTAGTCTTTCAAAAGTGATGACCACAGTACACAAATGTGTTGGGGTGTTCAGTTTAAAGGTGACATGTAACCTGTTTGAGCGAACATGTGTAACAAACGATCAAAACATTATGACCACTCACAAGTGAGTCAAATAACGTTGATCATCTCCTGACGAGGTCAAGTGGCAACATATGACAGGCGGATAAGTTCTCGTTGTCAACATATTGAATGCATGAGAACCAGGTAGGAGTAAAGACTATGCCAAGGGCCAAATCGTTATGTGCAGACGACTGGGTCAGAGCACCAGGTGCTCCCGCTCAGTAGTGGTGAGCATGGGGATGCATAGCTGCAGACCAGACAGGATGCCCATGATGACCCCTGACCCCCTGTCGCTGTCCACCTTCAATGGACACGTGAGCATCAGAACTGGACCACGGAGCAGTGATAGAATGGTGCCTGGTCCAATGAGTCCTGTTAACTTTTACTTCACTTGGATGGCAGTGTATACGTGTGTGTATACGTACCACAGGACCTTTATGGGGTTTGTAGAGTCCAGGACTCGGCAGGTTGTACTATTTTGGCGAACACACTGTGTACACCAGTAATTGTCTGTTTACCGGTATGTGTTTTTACAGTGTTTTTGTCGCTTATCAACTGAGGTTAATTAGGTTACAGTCAGCGGCCCAGATAAAGGCTGGAGTCATTAATAGTCATAATTAATTTGGTTGATACTTATAACTATAAAATCCGGACGCAAATGTTCGTTGCATACATGTATTTCATGTACATATTGAAAAGATTCAATTTTCCCTGAAATATTACAGACCTTTTTGGCCAGAACACGGTCAGTGGCACTGAACATCAGATATAGCGATTATTTTATCTGGCTGCTTTCGGTGGCAGCAAATATCAGATAGAGGCACTATGACACTTGAATAAGGCAGTCAGTTATAATGTGGCTCCTAATCTGGGTTTTGTGAACAAGAAAAAACAACAATGGACATTTGTGTCAGACATACATGGACAACACGTGTTTAACAGAGGACATGACCCACAGTGAATCTAATAACACCCTGTATTTACTTATTTACCTTGTTCTGTCTCATCGACATATTGTTTTGTCTCATCGACATATTGTTTTGTCTCACTGTCCTTCTTTTTTTTGTTGACCTTGTTTTTGCGTATTGACCTTGTCTTTTATTTACCTTTCATTGACCTTGTTTTTGCGTATTGACCTTGTCTTATTTACCTTTCATTGACCTTGTTTTTGCGTATTGACCTTGTCTTATTTACCTTTCATTGACCTTGTTTTTGCGTATTGACCTTGTCTTATTTACCTTTCATTGACCTTGTTTTTGCGTATTGACCTTGTCTTATTTACCTTTCATTGACCTTGTTTTTGCGTATTGACCTTGTCTTATTTACCTTTCATAGACCTTGTTTTTGCGTATTGACCTTGTCTTATTTACCTTTCATTGACCTTGTTTTTGCGTATTGACCTTGTCTTATTTACCTTTCATTGACCTTGTTTAGTCTTCTTGAGCTCGTTTTGTCTCACTGACCTTGTGTTGTTTCAAAAACCTTGTTCTGTCTCACTGATCATATTTTCTCTGATTCACCTTCTTTTGTCTCCTGACCTTTTTCTGTCTCATCACCTTGTTTTGTCCCTCAAACTTATTTTGTCTCATTGACATTGTTGTTTTTCAGAGCCGACTTGCTCTATAGACCCCCAAACACCTGATGGGCCCAGCCACAATGCGGGTTGTGGGTGTCTGCGGTGCCCCAGTGATTTGAATTCTTGTTCAATGGCTGAGCCAAAAATCCCAAATTATAATTGTTGATGTTTTTTTCCAAATGAAATTATGAAATCATAAACTAAGAGCATTAAATTGGAAACAATGGACTGAAGTGTTATTGATGCAACCAATAAAGCCCAAATCAGTAGGGGCACCTAACCAAATGAGAACACGACTATGCAGAAAGGTATGTTGCTTAGCTTCAGTCATAAATACAGGACAGCAATGGCTCCAGTGGTTAGCAAGTTTTCATTTTGTTCAATTAAACAGCTAAAATTATATGGCAGTACAGACGAGGCTTGGAGACTGTAAAAATATGTTTTTTATTGAATCTCATTATAGTTGACAATTGATGGAAAACAATAACAGTTCACATCCCCTTCCTGCAATCCCCTATAATTGTGCTGGACCAGGGTAAAGGTAATTTGATTAGCACATAACAGTTTTCACGAATGAGTGTTTAGAGTATTGTTTGATAGTTTGATAAATACGTTGAAATGGGTAAATTCTCATTGCCTTTCAAGAGACAGTAAGCTGTAATTAGATTTGAAATAATGCAATAGCTACCACATTCATAAAAAGACCACTGTCTCAAAAAAATTATTATTTTTAAAGAGCAAAACTGTCCCAACAGGTACAGTATAAAGCTCATAAAAATAAAACAGTAGCAGTGAGGATTGTCTATATTCCGATAATTCCCTCTTTTCAACAAGTAGGATTGCATGGCAAAACTGGGAAAGCTGTGTGAAAATTTAGAAAATGTAAATCTGTTTTCATGAAATGTGGTCAGATATTAATTTAGAATAATTTGCCACCATATTTAAAAAACCAGTGGCAGCATATTGTGGAGAGGTCCTGACGCCATTCATGAGGTTACGAGCCGCATGAGGCAATGCGTCGCATTATTGCTAGCATTGTGCCTGCTGCAAAGTTTGTAGTTGTGGATGCTTTTATTTTTTTTTAAACGAACTACCAAAATTCCGTGGCTACAACCGTATAATAGATTGTAACTAATCAACAACCATAAGTAATATATGCACAACGTAATCCTCCTCAAGTTTAGGCCAACTTAGAAGTTCTATAATTAGGTTTGTGAAACTTTTTGTGTTACAATTTAGATTTAGAGAGGACGTGTGTGTAGTTTGTGGGATGGATGTGTAAGTGATTTGGTGTATCAGTAAACCCCACAACGTTTGAATACATCTATTTGTTGGAGCATCATCAGAGATGCAGACCTTCTTTTTATTAACATTGTTCACTTGGTTCTGCACCTGATGGGTTGGATGTGCATGTTTTCATCTCTGTACTTTTCATTTTAGACATTACTGGTTAGGTTTAGGGTACGACGTTAAGGCAAGGTTAACTTTCCATAAATATTAGGTTGTTGAGGTTCAGGTAAGGGTTTAGTGTTAAATTTAGGTCAAAGGAATAGAAAATATGGAACATTGCCCTTATATTAATTACTTAATCTGTTTCAACCTCGAAGTTCTGCATAAAACATCAATATGTTAACAAGGAACACTTTACTTTAATCGAATAGGCTTAACTTTCTGTATTTTTTATTCAGTCAACTAATTAGCAAATTGTGTAACTTATTTGCATAGCTTTATTTTAAAAAGCTGTATACTAATTTCATAAATTGTTTTCAATTCTGTTCAGTCTAATTTGCATGATAAGTGCATAGTTTGAATAATTTTGCATTTCAATTAAATACATTTGACTTTTACTTGAATCATTGTCCTATCATAAAATAGTTAATATTGCTAAATACAAAAACTCATAACAACATAATCAAGTTATCTCTATTTTGAATGGTGGTTTCAGTCAGATATTATTTTTCGGTGCACACAAAAGTGCATCTATACCTGCTTCAGTTGTCAAATGAAAGAAGCTGCATCATCTCTATATTCATTTGCTGCTGAGAGATCTGGTTATCTCAAGATCTGGTATACCTCAAGCACATCACTTAACAATGGCAGACAGGGGCAGGCAAATCCCCAGTAACATTCTGGTCTCTAATATTCTACACAGTACACTGAGTATTGGGCCCTTTGCGAATACAAGCATTGAATACCATAGGGAATCATTGAGCTTTCCAGGTCTGTGTAAAATAGTATATATATAAAAAATATATAAAAATAAATAAACTATTTCTAACAGCTTAATTTAGCTGGTGGAGCCAAAGTGAAATTAAAAGAAAGGGAAGGGTTGGTATGCAAATTGCAGGTGCTGGAATTCACCTGGCGTTATGGAGAATACATTCATTCATTTTAAATGTAATAAGCCAGTCATGTGAGTTGATGGCTTCCCGATAAGAGAACACATTCACCAGCCCACAACCTTTCTGACCTTTTACTGATCACTTAGAAATCAAATATCACAGCAATGTTAAGTCCTGTTGTCATGAAATATTTCCTGGAACTCCTGAGATGCGGCTCAATAGCAGGGAATACAACTTATAACACAAGCATTAAATCATTTTGATCCTATATCCACGGAATTTTCCAATGTGTTTATTTCTATTGACACTGCCTGAAGTGGGGACATTATAAACTAGCCTGTGTTCATTCACTGCAAGTGATTTAAATGAAACCTGTCTACATTGGCCACAGTAAGACAATAAAATAACATAAATACACAGCAGACAAAGACAGTGACACTTGGGAATCTTTGTGCTTAGTTGATATTGCATTTTTCGAACAACATGTTTTTCAGATAGGATTATTTAGCCATAAACTTGTCATATGCTCCAGACTAACGTGTCACGTAGAGCATTGATGCAGGAACAAAAGCTCTCTTTCCCGAAAGACTCAATCGAACAGTCTCTTCCCGTAACCGACCGAACACGCCTTCAAACTAGATTGATGATTAACTCTAAAAACAGATTTAAATGTAAAATGACTGGGCTCACTGATTTATGCAGAGGACTATAAGGTCAGCTAATATATGTCATATTGGCTGTGGGACTATTAGTCTATTAGCCTATTAGGAAACAGGTTCTCTAATTCTTTTTCCAAACATAAATCTCTCAACCTATACAGAAACACACTTTTGCTAATAGCTATTTCAGGCTCTATTAAGAAAAGCAATTCCTTACATTTTTTTCACAGATTACTATGAGATTTGGCAATTTGGAGTCAATTACTGTATATGCCTTTACTTCAGCAACGCGACTGATCGCTAAAAGCAAAGGTATTATATTGATAGTTACTTTCTCACTGCAGAAATTGATATATATGTATATCACACCATTGGACTGGATACATACAAAAGTCAATAAAGCCAATCAATAATGTTTGTTGTCCCATTCTGAGCATTTTATGCCGCATACGATGCTATTGTGTATGGCTGGTCAAGGTGTTTTTGCATTTCAAACAGAAAAAGACAACTTGACTTTTCTATCAAAACACAGTTGTAATGAACGGGTTGCAGATGTCCCATGGATGTGGGCACATGGAGGTAATTCTGTTCTTGTAGTGGTCCAATCTGGGAACCAGTGGATTGGTAACAAAAGGTTTGGAGTGCCTCTGCCTCGTTCTTTCATCTCAGCACAGGATGGGGTGCTAGATAAAAGCCACAGAGAGCCCGAGAAACTGAAAGCCTAAAGGAACAAAGTGGACGAAACCATTGTACATCTAAGGTGCTGAATTAATTTGACAAAGTATATTTTTGGGCAATATTTGGGATAGAGATAAAAGCTGTCATAGTAACAAGAAGCTGGACTGGGACCACTTAATTGCAAGTGCATGAGGCCATTTTTGTGATCATCCCAATACAAAAAAAAACAAAGACATAGAACCTCAAACACACACACATAGATACAAAGAGAATGTCTGTGACACAACTTAACTGTACCCCCTACCAACCTAAAAGCAAAAACCAAATATCTATAAAAAATCAACAGAGCAAAAAAGAGCCAGAAGTGCCAGCAGCAAGCCCATACAGCAGTATAAAACAGCATTCGCCCGGAGAGGGGACTCGATAGAAGCAGACGAGACCAGGCTGAGGAAGGGCCGGGGCAAAAAGCACAGCTCTTTTGAGCACACAGCTGTGCACATGGGCTCTCTCTGTTCAAAAGAAAGCATGAAAGCATGCAGTCAGCCTTCAAGAGGCCATTTCAAATAATTCACATCAGTCACGGCAATAGAAACACGTCTTGTAAATGTTGGCATTGAGCTTCATTCCTCATGTTTTTCTGGGAGAAGTAAACAATAAAATAAAATAGATCAAGTCAGTGAGAGCAAATTGCTTCAAGACGGGTTACATATTTTGATTCAATCTTAATACAGTAGATATGACTATATAAAACGGTATACACAAACATAACGAACTGCAGTTTGTGCGTGACAGTGTGGTGGCATATGTATTATTGAAGCATGGGATCGTTTACATAGAGCACTCCAGACCAGATAATAACATCTCAGCATCTTGAGGACAACTTATTGTACTTCAATCCGGCTGTCTAAGCGAATGTGTGATTCGACCAACTCCTTCAGATACCTTTTCGTAGCCTACTGGAGAGTTCCAAAAGCTATGGCTCACTTCCAATGGCTGGTTTCTCTATGACCCATCACGCAACATACACATCCCCAACTGGATCATGTCAGATAGGCTGGATGATTTTTGGAATATTGTTAATACTTTACAATAGGACACCATATATAAAAATGGGTAACAACTGCTTCATGATGACCTTGTTGAGGGTTATTTAGTCATTTGTAAATTCAATGTAAACAGTTATTTATTTTAATTGTTATACTGAAACCTATTGTTGAGAAAGTGCAACAGCCAGTAAGTGCTTCCCAAATAGTGTGCCGATTGCCTTTGGTTATTTATTAACTTATGGTATTAAACATACATACCGTGGGTTTTCCCAGAAAATGAAAAAAGTACATTAATAAATCCCTCAAGGCATATGTAAAACATTTATATACCCGTAGCAAGCAGACATTACCTGGTTATAAATCATCTATGTTAGCATCTCTCAGGTTTATATTTTTGAATGCGTGCACACGGACACCCACACCCACCTTATACAGACACACACTCGCAATAAAACCAAAAATGTTCACAGCCAGCATCGACCACGGCAACTCGATTTGGAGTAGGCACTGTGACCTAGGGTTTGATTATGGCATAAATTATAATCACGATTATTTTGGTCATAATGGAGATCACGATTATTAAACACAATTACTAATTGACTTTGAAAACACCATGCATTTACATGTATTTACATACATGTAAATAACTTTCTATTGTATTTTTTCCAGAGTGGTTTTCCCTGAATATAATTTAACTCAAAACATGTATAAATACATACAATAAATAAAAAAACACTAAACATATATTCCATTTATAAAAATGATCAATTAAATAAATTGGCTCAAAATAAATGTTGTTAAGTATGTTCTAGTGCTTTGCCACAGCTTACTGAAAACTATTTATTTAACATGTTGCTAAACTAGGCCTATATTCAACATAATCAAGTCAATAACTGTCATCTCTTCAAGGTTTATAAAAATAAAAATGCTGTTATGGGACACATAGTCTTCTAACTGAAATCTGGGATGATGTAATGAAATGTAAACATGGGCGTAACCACGCATTCTTCGGGGGGGATACCAATATTATCCCTGCATTGCAATACACAGTAGAAAATATGTTAAATATATGTCCTCCTTTTATGATCTTAGTTGACTGATCTGTTACTTCTTTTACTATTTATTTTGGATGTTAAAGAAAAATGTATGTGTGCGAACCACTCTCCTAACTGACGTTTTTTGGTAATATGGTAATTGGTAAGCGACTTTCACAAAATACTCCCAACAGAATCCTGATATTTTGGAGACTGGAAATGCGTGAAGTAATGGAATACCAATCATTGTAGCCAGAGTTAACTACATGTTCTTTATAATAAGGCTACTTAAAACATCTATTTTTAAAATGATAGTATGTTTAGGTTTAACTGTCTGTTCTTACTGCTAAGTTACTTGCCTTGTTAGCTTACTAGCTAGCAAGTATGATACAGGACAGTTGAGTTGGCATAATCAAAGCGACTAAATGGTATAATGTGTCAGCCAAAAGTGAATAACCTTACAAGCTTAAATCAATTTAGCTAACCGTAGCTAGTAATTAGCACACACAACAGTCTGATTGAAAGCATGTTAAAGAAGTATTTACCTCACTCCTTCTGTGTGAAGTTAGTCTGACCGGGTTTTTTTGTCAGTAGTAGTTTGTCAGTTACACTGTTCTTTATACACTTACTATTAGCTAGTCACATCATGATACCATTAAAGCAAATAAAATGTAGTAATACAAGCATAATATTAAATGTAATAAATAAAAATGAAAATCAAAGTCAGTCATTGTTTTTTTGGTAAAATAATGTTATCTGGTCACAGTGCAGACCGCACAAAAAGACAGACAGGGACATGCTCTGGAGATACAGATGATCAGGTGAGAAATTGGAAAATGAACAATAATGCAGTTATATGTCCTGCCTATATAAACCCACTTGACAGTAAAAATATAGCTAAAAATTTAGCTTAGTGAAGAGCAACAGGTAACTGCAATGCTATACTGTCCTGTGTTGCCAAACTAAACAGCTTGATAACATTGGTTTTCATTCATTAGTAAAACGATGCAGTAATTTCCAGACTACATGAGTTGAATGAGGAATGCCTCCAGGTATTTGGGTCATCTATTTAAATACCTTCCCATCTACGGCCCCTGATGCCTTGTCTGTAGGAGATTGTAAGCAGGTCTGTTGACCATGCCAAACTATGATTGACTTCTGTAATTATTGCATTATTGTTTGTTTTTTAAGTTAAATAAATTAGGTAAATATTAATCTGACTCCTATATTTTTTACTGATGGGTTTTGTAACCTTATCTTGCCCTAAAATGTTTATCACGGTTTAATTTGAAGCATGGATAGTAACAGTATATATCACAGTGTCATAGATTGACCGGCGTAGTGTGGTGTAGCAAGCCATATGCAGAGCCAGGTATCCGTTTGGGTCAGGTTTATTAATGATAAAACACAAAACAAACCGTAAACGGCGAAAAGACTATACTGTGAAAATGAAATCAAAGTGCGCATATAGCGTCTTATACAAAAGGTTCACTAACAACAGTAAATATCCCCACTCACCTCTAAAGCAACCGTGACATACAAATAATGCTGAACAAGGAGTGACTTGTTAGCTCCCCTTTTATAGCCCAGTAGAATACAATCAGAAACAGCTGAGTGACAAAACATAAACAAGGAAGTGAATCACCGAAAGGTCTGTGTAGCCACGCCCCCACACCAATCGTGACAGTATCCCCCACTAAAAGGCTAGCTCCCCAGATAGCCGAACGGAAACACAAAACCAAAACAAGGGAGCAACAGGGAGAGAACCCGCAGTCAAACCCAAAAGGGTCAGTCCAGGACCGCAGGTCCAGCCCTGAAAAGGCCTCGGTGGCTGAGAGGCCGCCATCTAGTGCGGCTGAGAGGCCGCCATCTAGTGCGGCAGAGAGACCGCCATCTAGTGCGGCAGAGAGACCGCCATCTTGTGCGGCTCAGAGTCCGCCATCTTGTGCGGCCCAGAGTCCGCCATCTTGTGCGGCTCAGAGTCCGCCGTCGTGGGCGACGTGGTGGCGGAGGCCATCGTGGGCGCCGTCGTGGCGGCGGCCATCGGGGGCGCAGTCGTGGCGGCGGCCATCGTGGGCGGTGTCGTGGCGGCGGCCATCGTGAGCGAGCGTGGCGGCGGCCATCGTGAGCGTAGTCGTGGCGGCGGCCATCGTGAGCGTAGTCGTGGCGGCGGCCATCGTGAGCGTAGTCGTGGCGGCGGCCATCGTGAGCGAGCGTGGCGGCGGCCATCGTGAGCGTAGTCGTGGCGGCGGCCATCGTGAGCGTAGTCGTGGCGGCGGCCATCGTGAGCATAGTCGTGGCGGCGGCCATCGTGAGCGTAGTCGTGGCGGCGGCCATCGTGAGCGTAGCGTGGCGGCGGCCATCGTGAGCGTAGTCGTGGCGGCGGCCATCGTGAGCGTAGTCGTGGCGGCGGCCATCGTGAACGTAGCGTGGCGGCGGCCATCGTGAGCGTAGTCGTGGCGGCGGCCATCGTGAGCGTAGTCGTGGCGGCGGCCATCGTGAGCGTCGTCGTGGCGGCGGCCATCGTGAGCGTCGTCGTGGCGGCGGCCATCGTGGGCGTCGTCGTGGCGCGGCCTTCGTGGGCGGCGATGCGGCAGCCATTGTGGGCGGCGATGCGGCAGCCATCTTGGGCGGCGATGCGGCAGCCATTGTGGGCGGCAATGCGGCAGCCATTGTGGGCGGCGATGCGGCAGTCATTGTGGGCGGCGATGCGGCAGCCATTGTGGGCGGCGATGCGGCAGCCATCTTGGGCGGCGATGCGGCAGCCATTGTGGGCGGCGATGCGGCAGCCATTGTGGGCGGCGATGCGGCAGCCATTGTGGGCGGCGATGCGGCAGCCATTGTGGGCACTGGCGTGACGGTGGCAGCCATCTTGGGCGCTGGCGTGACAGCCACAGCCATCTTGAGCGCTGGCGTGACGGCGGGAGCCATCGTGGGCGCTGGCGTGACGGCAACAGCCATCTTGGGCGCTGGCGGAACGACGGTAACCATCTTGGACGCTGGCGTGACGGCGGGAGCCATCGTGGGCGCTGGCGTGACGGCAACAGCCATCTTGAGCGCCGGCGGGACGACGGCAGCCATCTTGAGCGCTGGCGTGACAGCAACAGCCATCTTGAGCGCTGGCGTGACGGCGGGAGCCATCGTGGACGCTGGCGTGACGGCGGCAGCCATCTTGGGCGCTGGCGGGACGACGGTAGCCATCTTGGACGCTGGCGTGACGGCGGGAGCCATCGTGGGCGCTGGCGTGACGGCAACAGCCATCTTGAGCGCCGGCGGGACGACGGCAGCCATCTTGAGCGCTGGCGTGCCGGCAACAGCCATCTTGAGCGCTGGCGGGACGGCGGGAGCCATCGTGGACGCTGGCGTGACGGCGGCAGCCATCTTGGGCGCTGGCGGGACGACGGTAGCCATCTTGGGCGCTGGCGGGACGGCGGAGCCATCGTGGACGCTGGCGTGACGGCGGGAGCCATCGTGGGCGCTGGCGTGACGGCAACAGCCATCTTGAGCGCCGGCGGGACGACGGCAGCCATCTTGAGCGCTGGCGTGACGGCAGCAGCCATCTTGGGCGCTGGCGGGACGGCAACAGCCATCTTGAGCGCTGGCGGGACGGCAGGAACCATCGTAAACGCTGGCGTGACGGCGACCATCTCAGGCGCAAGCGTGGTGGCGACCATCTCAGGCGCTGGCTCCTGTAAATCCAGCCATGTCCTCCACCACGCCCTAATAACAGCCGAGGGCTGATCATCCAACCCCTCCGGGGTTTTTCTGTCCCTGACGTCGGTGGCCGAAAAGGGTCTTCCCACTGCGGGGTTTGTGGCTGTAGCTCCAGCCATGTCCTCCACCACGTCCTAATAACAGCTGAGGGCTGTTCATCCAACCCCTCCGGGGGTTTTTCTGTCCCTGTCGTCGGCGGCAGAAAAGGGTCTTCCCACGGCGGGGGTAGTGGCTGTAGCTCCAGGGGTTTCCCTCCCCCTGTCTGCAGCCCCGGAGCAGTGGGGGGCCGTTCCTGCAGCACCAGGACCGTGGGTGCTCTCTCCGCGGTCCTCCCGGAACACCTCCTTAGCTCCCCCAAAAACCTTCTTGGGACGCCTTCGGGGTGCCCTCTTGCCTTCTGTCATAGATTGACCGGCGTAGTGTGGTGTAGCAAGCCATATGCAGAGCCAGGTATCCGTTTGGGTCAGGTTTATTAATGATAAAACACAAAACAAACCGTAAACGGCGAAAAGACTATACTGTGAAAATGAAATCAAAGTGCGCATATAGCGTCTTATACAAAAGGTTCACTAACAACAGTAAATATCCCCACTCACCTCTAAAGCAACCGTGACATACAAATAATGCTGAACAAGGAGTGACTTGTTAGCTCCTTTTATAGCCCAGTAGAATACAATCAGAAACAGCTGAGTGACAAAACATAAACAAGGAAGTGAATCACCGAAAGGTCTGTGTAGCCACGCCCCCACACCAATCGTGACAGTATCCCCACTAAAAGGCTAGCTCCCCAGATAGCCGAACGGAAACACAAAACCAAAACAAGGGAGCAACAGGGAGAGAACCCGCAGTCAAACCCAAAAGGGTCAGTCCAGGACCGCAGGTCCAGCCCTGAAAAGGCCTCGGTGGCTGAGAGGCCGCCATCTAGTGCGGCTGAGAGGCCGCCATCTAGTGCGGCAGAGAGACCGCCATCTAGTGCGGCAGAGAGACCGCCATCTTGTGCGGCTCAGAGTCCGCCATCTTGTGCGGCCCAGAGTCCGCCATCTTGTGCGGCTCAGAGTCCGCCGTCGTGGGCGGCGTGGTGGCGGAGGCCATCGTGGGCGCCGTCGTGGCGGCGGCCATCGGGGCGCAGTCGTGGCGGCGGCCATCGTGGGCGGTGGCGTGGCGGCGGCCATCGTGAGCGTAGTCGTGGCGGCGGCCATCGTGAGCGTAGTCGTGGCGGCGGCCATCGTGAGCGTAGTCGTGGCGGCGGCCATCGTGAGCGTAGTCGTGGCGGCGGCCATCGTGAGCGTAGTCGTGGCGGCGGCCATCGTGAGCGTAGTCGTGGCGGCGGCCATCGTGAGCGTAGTCGTGGCGGCGGCCATCGTGAGCATAGTCGTGGCGGCGGCCATCGTGAGCGTAGTCGTGGCGGCGGCCATCGTGAGCGTAGTCGTGGCGGCCATCGTGGCCATCGGTGCCATCGTAGTCGTGGCGGCGGCCATCGTGAGCGTAGTCGTGGCGGCGGCCATCGTGAACGTAGTCGTGGCGGCGGCCATCGTGAGCGTAGTCGTGGCGGCGGCCATCGTGAGCGTAGTCGTGGCGGCGGCCATCGTGAGCGTCGTCGTGGCGGCGGCCATCGTGAGCGTCGTCGTGGCGGCGGCCATCGTGGGCGTCGTCGTGGCGCGGCCTTCGTGGGCGGCGATGCGGCAGCCATTGTGGGCGCGATGCGGCAGCCATCTTGGGCGGCGATGCGGCAGCCATTGTGGGCGGCAATGCGGCAGCCATTGTGGGCGGCGATGCGGCAGCCATTGTGGGCGGCGTCATGCGGCAGCCATTGTGGGCGGCGATGCGGCAGCCATCTTGGGCGGCGATGCGGCAGCCATTGTGGGCGGCGATGCGGCAGCCATTGTGGGCGGCGATGCGGCAGCCATTGTGGGCGGCGATGCGGCAGCCATTGTGGGCACTGGCGTGACGGTGGCAGCCATCTTGGGCGCTGGCGTGACAGCCACAGCCATCTTGAGCGCTGGCGTGACGGCGGGAGCCATCGTGGGCGCTGGCGTGACGGCAACAGCCATCTTGGGCGCTGGCGGAACGACGGTAACCATCTTGGACGCTGGCGTGACGGCGGGAGCCATCGTGGGCGCTGGCGTGACGGCAACAGCCATCTTGAGCGCCGGCGGGACGACGGCAGCCATCTTGAGCGCTGGCGTGACAGCAACAGCCATCTTGAGCGCTGGCGTGACGGCGGGAGCCATCGTGGACGCTGGCGTGACGGCGGCAGCCATCTTGGGCGCTGGCGGGACGACGGTAGCCATCTTGGACGCTGGCGTGACGGCGGGAGCCATCGTGGGCGCTGGCGTGACGGCAACAGCCATCTTGAGCGCCGGCGGGACGACGGCAGCCATCTTGAGCGCTGGCGTGCCGGCAACAGCCATCTTGAGCGCTGGCGGGACGGCGGGAGCCATCGTGGACGCTGGCGTGACGGCGGCAGCCATCTTGGGCGCTGGCGGGACGACGGTAGCCATCTTGGGCGCTGGCGGGACGGCGGGAGCCATCGTGGACGCTGGCGTGACGGCGGGAGCCATCGTGGGCGCTGGCGTGACGGCAACAGCCATCTTGAGCGCCGGCGGGACGACGGCAGCCATCTTGAGCGCTGGCGTGACGGCAGCAGCCATCTTGGGCGCTGGCGGGACGGCAACAGCCATCTTGAGCGCTGGCGGGACGGCAGGAACCATCGTGAACGCTGGCGTGACGGCGACCATCTCAGGCGCAAGCGTGGTGGCGACCATCTCAGGCGCTGGCTCCTGTAAATCCAGCCATGTCCTCCACCACGTCCTAATAACAGCCGAGGGCTGATCATCCAACCCCTCCGGGGGTTTTTCTGTCCCTGACGTCGGTGGCCGAAAAGGGTCTTCCCACTGCGGGGTTTGTGGCTGTAGCTCCAGCCATGTCCTCCACCACGTCCTAATAACAGCTGAGGGCTGTTCATCCAACCCCTCCGGGGGTTTTTCTGTCCCTGTCGTCGGCGGCAGAAAAGGGTCTTCCCACGGCGGGGGTAGTGGCTGTAGCTCCAGGGGTTTCCCTCCCCCTGTCTGCAGCCCCGGAGCAGTGGGGGGCCGTTCCTGCAGCACCAGGACCGTGGGTGCTCTCTCCGCGGTCCTCCCGGAACACCTCCTTAGCTCCCCCCCAAAAACCTTCTTGGGACGCCTTCGGGGTGCCCTCTTGCCTTCCTCCGGGAGGGACCGCGGACCCGATGTAATCGGCCCTGATAGCTGCATCGGTGGCTCATACCCGAAGTAAGCACGGAGGCGCCTATACTCCTCTTCGGGCGTCTCCGGCTTACCCCAGTCCCACTGCTCCGTGGTGCGACGGTGAGCTTCATCCTTCGGGCGCTATAGCTTGCCCCCGAGGAATCCACTCACCGTCTGCTGGCTCCGCTGGCTTCTTTGTGGGTTCAGCATTCTGTCATAGATTGACCGGCGTAGTGTGGTGTAGCAAGCCATATGCAGAGCCAGGTATCCGTTTGGGTCAGGTTTATTAATGATAAAACACAAAACAAACCGTAAACGGCGAAAAGACTATACTGTGAAAATGAAATCAAAGTGCGCATATAGCGTCTTATACAAAAGGTTCACTAACAACAGTAAATATCCCCACTCACCTCTAAAGCAACCGTGACATACAAATAATGCTGAACAAGGAGTGACTTGTTAGCTCCCCTTTTATAGCCCAGTAGAATACAATCAGAAACAGCTGAGTGACAAAACATAAACAAGGAAGTGAATCACCGAAAGGTCTGTGTAGCCACGCCCCCACACCAATCGTGACACACAGTAAATTTTTCTTAACATTTCTCTATAAATGCATCTAATGGGATGAAGCACTGGTATGGCAATTGCATAGCAGATATTACTGTAAACTGAACTGCATTAATATGACACATTTCACATAGTACAGAGGCATTTTAAGTACTTTTATTAAAACTGACTTCAAGTACAGCAGGACAGGAGGTTTCTTTCCCCCAACCAATTAAAAAACAATGAAACTCAAAATACTCATACTTTAGATATACTGTACTAAAACAATTACAGTTGTATTGCTGCTGCTCAACAACAAAAACAGACATTTCCAAAGTAAAAGAAAATTGCCAACTTTGTCGCTCGCAAGACGACATTTGTTTTGTCTCTAGGGAAGGTGTAAAGTTCTAAAACATTTAATTAATTAAAATCAAGAAATTAGCCCCACCGTAGTTTAACCGGAAAATTACAGCCGCATCTGTTCACCAGTATATTTCTATACCATTCATAATGTCTACCCACTCAATGCCCCTTACAATATTTACAGCACCCTTACCCAGAAAATAACATTATGCTCTTATTTGGACCCCCTCTATGTCTATATCATGGTTATGCCCTTGATTGTAAAGCCTAAAGTCCACTGAATCCAAGGACATTTTTTGCCATCCTCCACGCGGTGTCAAAGTCCAACCAAAGCATGTCAGAACCAGAGCGCTGTGAAGCGTAATCACATGACCGACAACCAAAAATTAACTACTTTGCCTGTCTGACATTGACTTCCTTTTGATTTTGTATTTTCTCTTAAATTTTCAGGGTTCTACAATATGCAAGAAGGCATTGTTAATTTTTGTGTATATTGTTGTAATGTACTACTTTGTTGTATTGTAGCCTATAGAAAGTATAGTTATAAGTTAGTACACTAAAAAATACAGTTATGAACGACATAGATAAAATATTTGTAATTGTCGTCAAAAATACATTTATCTTATCAATTATTTAGTCCATATATTTTCCAAGCATTGCCTGTGAACAGGAAGTAAACAGGTGGAAAAAAACGTTTTAGGGAGGAGCAAAAGCGCACATTTGTTAAGAAAAATGGAAAGCTTAGTATAAGGAGATACCGACTGTTGTTATGTGCTTGACCTCTAGTGACCACCTGCAGTGCTATGGCCATACAGAGCTCAGAATGTAGCCAGTGAAGAGTGCTTGGTAGACAATTTATGGAGTTCAATCATCTGATTAAAGGGGCAACTGTGGATTTAGCCTCTGGATTACCAGACAATTTACCTATGTTTGCAATGGCTATAATGAATACATATGGGGACAATGGACATCCTTGTTTTACTACTGATAGTTAAAGACTGTCTGGTAGAAATGTCCACTATTCATATTTCTACATCTAGGGAAACACATTCATACATGCACTGACATAAAAATGTTTGAGACAGTAAATAAAATATAATCATGCTTCATCAAAGGCCTTTTCAAAATCCACTATGAAGATCAGGCCAGATATATTAGCCTATTTGTATTGTTCTATTATTTCTAGTAATTGAGGTATGTTATCGTCAATGTGTCGTTTATCAGCATGAATAAAACCTGTCTGATTCAGATGAATAATGTCCTGTATTCCTTTTTTGTGCAATGCATCACAACATTGAAGTGTAAGAAGCCTCCGGTTATGAAAATGTATTTGATTTTTATATTTTCTATCCTGATTTAGTAATAAAACCTTCAGAAACCCTTTACAAATGATACCTGATTATAAAGTGTGGCTCTACTGTGTTTAGTAGATGTTTAGCTACCATCAAATATTTTACCTGGTTGATGATGAGCTGTTTAGTTAGGGTTAGGGTTAACCCTAACCCTAACCCGGACCAAAATAATATATCATATATTTTTCTTGTCTATCCACACCTTTTTTCATTTAGAAAGTAACTTCGATATACAAGAACGTTGGCTACTGTATTTTTGTTTGAGGTGAATATTGAGGTAGAGCAGCAGGCTGTATTTGGTGTCTGGTTGAATCTCCTTGATGTCCGTATTCTTTCCGGATCCTTCTTTCATTGTTGTTGCCATTGCATGAAGAATCTGCATACAGTACGGCACAGAGACATTTTATAAAGGGTTCAGGACATTTTGGATTTTAAAAATGTAATTACATTTGAACAATGGATTTGAAATCAATCTTAATTGGCCACAGGAAGAAACATTTAAATATAAAGTGCATTGAAGGAAATACAATTTCCTTCAATATACATTCCAACAAATATTCCATAAGCCAGAAGGGTTAGTGAATTTCAATTGCAGTGACAATGTGTCAGAAATTTGTTTAGACAGCATATGTCTCTGGATTTGGCACAAGTATTATATAAGTACAGCAATGGTGGCATTGTCTTATCACTCATAAAATATTATTTTCATAGCAATATTATCGTGTGACAATTAATGTCAGCATAAAAGTACATCATCTTTTATTGCACCCCCACGGTCTGAAAATTCTGTTATGGGTGGTATTACAGTAAGCCTACCATCTATTGGATATTCACCAGTGTCTGTTATGGGTGGTATTACAGTAAGCCTACCACCTATTGGATATTCACCAGTGGCTGTTATGAGTGGTATTATAATAAGCCTACCACCTATTGGATATTAACCAGTGTCTGTTATGGGTGGTATTATAGTAAGCCTACCACCTATTGGATATTCACCAGTGCCTGTTATGGGTGGTATTATAGTATGCCTACCACCTATTGGATATTCACCAGTGGCTGTTATGGGTGGTATTATAATAAGCCTACCACCTATTGGATATTTACCAGTGGTTGTTATGGGTGGTATTATAGTAAGCCTACCACCAATTGGATATTCACCAGTGTCTGTTATTGGTGGTATTATAGTAAGCCTACCACCTATTGGATATAATCCAGTATGCTGTTATGGGTGGTATTATAGTAAGCCTACCACCTATTGGATATTCACCAGTGGCTGTTATGGGTGGTATTATAGTAAGCCTACCACCTATTGGATATTCACAAGTGGCTGTTATGGGTGGTATTATAGTAAGCCTACCTCCTATTGGATATTCACCAGTGTCTGTTATTGGTGGTATTATAGTAAGCCTACCACCTATTGGATATTCACCAGTGTCTGTTATTGGTGGTATTATAGTAAGCCTACCACCTATTGGATATAATCCAGTATGCTGTTATGGGTGGTATTATAGTAAGCCTACCACCTATTGGATATTCTCCAGTGGCTGTTATGGGTGGTATTATAGTAAGCCTACCACCTATTGGATATAATCCAGTGCCTGTTATGGGTGGTATTATAGTAAGCCTACCACCTATTGGATATTCTCCAGTGTCTGTTATGGGTGGTATTATAGTAAGCCTACCACCTATTGGATATTCACCAGTGGCTGTTATGGGTGGTATTATAGTAAGCCTACCACCTATTGGATATTCACCAGTGCCTGTTATGGGTGGTATTACAGTAAGCCTACCACCTATTGGATATTCTCCAGTGTCTGTTATGGGTGGTATTATAGTAAGCCTACCACCTATTGGATATTCACCAGTGCCTGTTATGGGTGGTATTACAGTAAGCCTACCACCTATTGGATATTCTCCAGTGTCTGTTATGGGTGGTATTATAGTAAGCCTACCAGCTATTGGATATTCACCAGTGTCTGTTATTGGTGGTATTATAGTAAGCCTACCACCTATTGGATATTCACCAGTGGCTGTTATGGGTGGTATTATAGTAAGCCTACCACCTATTGGATATAATCCAGTGGCTGTTATGGGTGGTATTATAGTAAGCCTACCACCTATTGGATATTCACCAGTGGCTGTTATGGGTGGTGTTATAGTAAGCCTACCACCTACTGGATATTCACCAGTGGCTGTTATGGGTGGTATTATAGTAAGCCTACTACCTATTGAATATTCTCCGGTGGCTGTTATGGGTGGTATTATAGTAAGCCTACCACCTATTGGATATAATCCAGTGCCTGTTATGGGTGGTATTATAGTAAGCCTACCACCTATTGGATATTCTCCAGTGTCTGTTATGGGTGGTATTATAGTAAGCCTACCACCTATTGGATATTCACCAGTGGCTGTTATGGGTGGTATTATAGTAAGCCTACCACCTATTGGATATTCACCAGTGCCTGTTATGGGTGGTATTACAGTAAGCCTACCACCTATTGGATATTCTCCAGTGTCTGTTATGGGTGGTATTATAGTAAGCCTACCACCTATTGGATATTCACCAGTGCCTGTTATGGGTGGTATTACAGTAAGCCTACCACCTATTGGATATTCTCCAGTGTCTGTTATGGGTGGTATTATAGTAAGCCTACCAGCTATTGGATATTCACCAGTGTCTGTTATTGGTGGTATTATAGTAAGCCTACCACCTATTGGATATTCACCAGTGGCTGTTATGGGTGGTATTATAGTAAGCCTACCACCTATTGGATATAATCCAGTGGCTGTTATGGGTGGTATTATAGTAAGCCTACCACCTATTGGATATTCACCAGTGGCTGTTATGGGTGGTGTTATAGTAAGCCTACCACCTACTGGATATTCACCAGTGGCTGTTATGGGTGGTATTATAGTAAGCCTACTACCTATTGAATATTCTCCGGTGGCTGTTATGGGTGGTATTATAGTAAGCCTACCACCTATTGGATATAATCCAGTGGCTGTTATGGGTGGTATTATAGTAAGCCTACCATCTATTGGATATTCACCAGTGGCTGTTATGGGTGGTATTATAGTAAGCCTACCACCTATTGGATATTCACCAGTGGCTGTTATGGGTGGTATTATAGTAAGCCTACCACCTATTGGATATTCACCAGTGGCTGTTATGGGTGGTATTATAGTAAGCCTACCACCTATTGGATATTCTCCAGTGGCTGTTATGGGTGGTATTATAATAAGCCTACCACCTATTGGATATTCACCAGTGGCTGGTATGGGTGGTATTATAGTAAGCCTACCACCTATTGGATATTCACCAGTGGTTGTTATGGGTGGTATTATAGTAAGCCTACCACCTATTGGATATTCACCAGTGGCTGTTATGGGTGGTATTATAGTAAGCCTACCACCTATTGGATATAATCCAGTGCCTGTTATGGGTGGTATTATAGTAAGCCTACCACCTATTGGATATTCACCAGTGGCTGTTATGGGTGGTATTATAGTATGCCTACCACCTATTGGATATTCACCAGTGTCTGTTATGGGTGGTATTATAGTAAGCCTACCACCTATTGGATATTCACCAGTGGCTGTTATGGGTGGTATTATAGTAAGCCTACCACCTATTGGATATTCACAAGTGGCTGTTATGGGTGGTATTATAGTAAGCCTACCTCCTATTGGATATTCACCAGTGTCTGTTATTGGTGGTATTATAGTAAGCCTACCACCTATTGGATATTCACCAGTGTCTGTTATTGGTGGTATTATAGTAAGCCTACCACCTATTGGATATAATCCAGTATGCTGTTATGGGTGGTATTATAGTAAGCCTACCACCTATTGGATATTCTCCAGTGGCTGTTATGGGTGGTATTATAGTAAGCCTACCACCTATTGGATATAATCCAGTGCCTGTTATGGGTGGTATTATAGTAAGCCTACCATTGGATATTCTCCAGTGTCTATGGGTGGATATTAAGCCTACCACCATTGGATATTCACCAGTGGCTGTTATGGGTGGTATTATAGTAAGCCTACCACCTATTGGATATTCACCAGTGCCTGTTATGGGTGGTATTACAGTAAGCCTACCACCTATTGGATATTCTCCAGTGTCTGTTATGGGTGGTATTATAGTAAGCCTACCACCTATTGGATATTCACCAGTGCCTGTTATGGGTGGTATTACAGTAAGCCTACCACCTATTGGATATTCTCCAGTGTCTGTTATGGGTGGTATTATAGTAAGCCTACCAGCTATTGGATATTCACCAGTGTCTGTTATTGGTGGTATTATAGTAAGCCTACCACCTATTGGATATTCACCAGTGGCTGTTATGGGTGGTATTATAGTAAGCCTACCACCTATTGGATATAATCCAGTGGCTGTTATGGGTGGTATTATAGTAAGCCTACCACCTATTGGATATTCACCAGTGGCTGTTATGGGTGGTGTTATAGTAAGCCTACCACCTACTGGATATTCACCAGTGGCTGTTATGGGTGGTATTATAGTAAGCCTACTACCTATTGAATATTCTCCGGTGGCTGTTATGGGTGGTATTATAGTAAGCCTACCACCTATTGGATATAATCCAGTGCCTGTTATGGGTGGTATTATAGTAAGCCTACCACCTATTGGATATTCTCCAGTGTCTGTTATGGGTGGTATTATAGTAAGCCTACCACCTATTGGATATTCACCAGTGGCTGTTATGGGTGGTATTATAGTAAGCCTACCACCTATTGGATATTCACCAGTGCCTGTTATGGGTGGTATTACAGTAAGCCTACCACCTATTGGATATTCTCCAGTGTCTGTTATGGGTGGTATTATAGTAAGCCTACCACCTATTGGATATTCACCAGTGCCTGTTATGGGTGGTATTACAGTAAGCCTACCACCTATTGGATATTCTCCAGTGTCTGTTATGGGTGGTATTATAGTAAGCCTACCAGCTATTGGATATTCACCAGTGTCTGTTATTGGTGGTATTATAGTAAGCCTACCACCTATTGGATATTCACCAGTGGCTGTTATGGGTGGTATTATAGTAAGCCTACCACCTATTGGATATAATCCAGTGGCTGTTATGGGTGGTATTATAGTAAGCCTACCACCTATTGGATATTCACCAGTGGCTGTTATGGGTGGTGTTATAGTAAGCCTACCACCTACTGGATATTCACCAGTGGCTGTTATGGGTGGTATTATAGTAAGCCTACTACCTATTGAATATTCTCCGGTGGCTGTTATGGGTGGTATTATAGTAAGCCTACCACCTATTGGATATAATCCAGTGGCTGTTATGGGTGGTATTATAGTAAGCCTACCATCTATTGGATATTCACCAGTGGCTGTTATGGGTGGTATTATAGTAAGCCTACCACCTACTGGATATTCACCAGTGGCTGTTATGGGTGGTATTATAGTAAGCCTACCACCTATTGGATATTCACCAGTGGCTGTTATGGGTGGTATTATAGTAAGCCTACCACCTATTGAATATTCTCCAGTGGCTGTTATGGGTGGTATTATAATAAGCCTACCACCTATTGGATATTCACCAGTGGCTGGTATGGGTGGTATTATAGTAAGCCTACCACCTATTGGATATTCACCAGTGGTTGTTATGGGTGGTATTATAGTAAGCCTACCACCTATTGGATATTCACCAGTGGCTGTTATGGGTGGTATTATAGTAAGCCTACCACCTATTGGATATAATCCAGTGCCTGTTATGGGTGGTATTATAGTAAGCCTACCACCTATTGGATATTCACCAGGCTGTTATGGGTGGTATTATAGTATGCCTACCACCTATTGGATATTCACCAGTGTCTGTTATGGGTGGTATTATAGTAAGCCTACCACCTATTGGATATTCACCAGTGCCTGTTATGGGTGGTATTATAGTAAGCCTACCACCTATTGGATATTTACCAGTGGCTGTTATGGGTGGTATTATAATAAGCCTACCACCTATTGGATATTCACCAGTGCCTGTTATGGGTGGTATTATAGTAAGCCTACCACCTATTGGATATTCACCAGTGCCTGTTATGGGTGGTATTATAGTAAGCCTACCACCTATTGGATATTCACCAGTGGCTTTTATGGGTGGTATTATAATAAGCCTACCACCTATTGGATATTTACCAGTGGTTGTTATGGGTGGTATTATAGTAAGCCTACCACCTATTGGATATTCACCAGTGGCTGTTATTGGTGGTATTATAGTAAGCCTACCACCTATTGGATATAATCCAGTATGCTGTTATGGGTGGTATTATAGTAAGCCTACCACCTATTGGATATTCTCCAGTGGCTGTTATGGGTGGTATTATAGTAAGCCTACCACCTATTGGATATTCACAAGTGGCTGTTATGGGTGGTATTATAGTAAGCCTACCACCTATTGGATATTCACAAGTGGCTGTTATGGGTGTTATTATAGTAAGCCTACCTCCTATTGGATATTCACCAGTGTCTGTTATTGGTGGTATTATAGTAAGCCTACCACCTATTGGATATTCACCAGTGTCTGTTATTGGTGGTATTATAGTAAGCCTACCACCTATTGGATATAATCCAGTATGCTGTTATGGGTGGTATTATAGTAAGCCTACCACCTATTGGATATTCTCCAGTGGCTGTTATGGGTGGTATTATAGTAAGCCTACCACCTATTGGATATTTACCAGGCTGTTATGGGTGGTATTATAATAAGCCTACCACCTATTGGATATTCACCAGTGGCTGTTATGGGTGGTATTATAGTAAGCCTACCACCTATTGGATATTCACCAGGCTGTTATGGGTGGTATTATAATAAGCCTACCACCTATTGGATATTCACCAGTGGCTGTTATGGGTGGTATTATAGTAAGCCTACCACCTATTGGATATTCACCAGTGGCTGTTATAGGTGGTATTATAATAAGCCTACCACCTATTGGATATTCACCAGTGGCTGTTATGGGTGGTATTATAGTAAGCCTACCACCTATTGGATATTCACCAGTGGCTGTTATGGGTGGTATTATAGTAAGCCTACCACCTATTGGATATTCTCCAGTATCTGTTATGGGTGGTATTATAGTAAGCCTACCACCTATTGGATATTCACCAGTATCTGTTATGGGTGGTATTATAGTAAGCCTACCACCTATTGGATATTCACCAGTGGCTGTTATGGGTGGTATTATAATAAGCCTACCACCTATTGGATATTCACCAGTGGCTGTTATGGGTGGTGTTATAGTAAGCCTACCACCTATTGGATATAATCCAGTGCCTGTTATGGGTGGTATTATAGTAAGCCTACCACCTATTGGATATTCACCAGTGGCTGTTATGGGTGGTATTATAATAAGCCTACCACCTATTGGATATTCACCAGTGGCTGTTATGGGTGGTATTATAATAAGCCTACCACCTATTGGATATTCACCAGTGGCTGTTATGGGTGGTATTATAGTAAGCCTACCACCTATTGGATATAATCCAGTGCCTGTTATGGGTGGTATTATAGTAAGCCTACCACCTATTGGATATTCACCAGTGGCTGTTATGGGTGGTATTATAATAAGCCTACCACCTATTGGATATTCACCAGTGGTTGTTATGGGTGGTATTATAATAAGCCTACCACCTATTGGATATTCACCAGTGGCTGTTATAGGTGGTATTATAATAAGCCTACCACCTATTGGATATTCACCAGTGGCTGTTATGGGTGGTATTATAGTAAGCCTACCACCTATTGGATATTCACCAGTGGCTGTTATGGGTGGTATTATAATAAGCCTACCACCTATTGGATATTCACCAGTGGCTGTTATGGGTGGTATTATAGTAAGCCTACCACCTATTGGATATTCACCAGTGGCTGTTATGGGTGGTATTATAATAAGCCTACCACCTATTGGATATTCACCAGTGGCTGTTATGGGTGGTATTATAGTAAGCCTACCACCTATTGGATATTCACCAGTGGCTGTTATGGGTGGTATTATAATAAGCCTACCACCTATTGGATATTCACCAGTGGCTGGTATGGGTGGTATTATAGTAAGCCTACCACCTATCGGATATTCACCAGTGGCTGTTATGGGTGGTATTATAATAAGCCTACCACCTATTGGATATTCACCAGTGGCTGTTATGGGTGGTATTATAGTAAGCCTACCACCTATTGGATATTCACCAGTGGCTGGTATGGGTGGTATTATAGTAAGCCTACCACCTATCGGATATTCTACAAAGATGCAGCTGGGTAGGCTACTGTTGCCGAGTCAGTCTGCTAATAACAAGCATAACATTTAGCCTGTGGAATAGTTATGAGACACAACTGCTAAACATCGGCCACTTCCATTGGCTAATGTCCGTTTCATTTGCAGATAGACCGATGTTAGTCAACAAGGCAAACATCGGCCGATATCCATGTACAACCAAGGCATCGGTGCATTCATAATAAAAATGTATACAATTATTTGAATATGTACATTCCATTGAGGCAATTTTAAAATATTATTCTATCACTAATATAGCAAAACTTGTCACAAAATATGGGATGAAAGTCACAAAATGCAAATGCTGTCACGGTGCCCGGAGTGTGATCATGTTAATTTTCTTGTCTGAGGTCTGCGTTCTGGTGTGGTGTCCTCTGTGTTGATGTTTGTTCCGGCTGCCACGGTAACGGGGTGTGTGCCATGACCAATCAGCAGCTCCCCATCAGTCATCACACACCTGGCTCCTGTCTGCAATCAGGACAGTATTTAGGAGCCGTCCTGACATCCAGTCCCTGCTAGTACTTTGTTTTCCCAAGTTATCATTGCCTAACTCGCCTGTGTAGTGACTCTTTTCCTCCGTCTAGATTTCCTACCGAGATACACTACTCCACTCTGGCCTGGACACCTGCCTCGCCTCGGCACACCAGCAGTATTATGTCGGAATACCCACCAGAGATTCTGGAACTTCGAACGAGCCTACGCACGGGATTCCTGGGATTACACGTGTTCTATTTTTGTCACAGCCAATACACATTAGTGTTATCATATTCCTATTACTATAAAATTATTGTTATCACATTCCACATGCCTGCATTTTCTGTTCTGTCTCAGGAAATCATGACAAATGCATAAAAAACGTTATAATGAAATGTACCATTTTAGAATAGACTTCCCATTTTCATTAGACTCACATTGAAATGCGTTATCTCACAATTCTCAATGAAATAGGTACTTAAAGTGTGATAGATTGGTTGCATTTAAAACAAAGGATCGAGGCTACATTATTGTGCAGCTGGTACATTTATCATGTTTTTTTATTATCATTAATGTTGACCACTGATGCTTATTGGATATATTCTTTAATCATATTCTGTATATTCAGCAAGCAGAATATACGGATATAGCTCAGCTTGTCTTTCAAATGTTCAAGCCAACAGCATTGTGACATTTGACCTCTAGGGTACAACACATGGTGTTGTGTGTAATGGACTTGTTACTTTGCTTATAGAGGCTCAATATTGGCACACCAACAGCTAGAATACAAATGTACAAATAATGCATACTACAAGTATGAATATGAATTGAAGTTATTCCTTAACTGTATATTTATTAATATACAAAAATATTAAAAATATTAAAGTTACTGAAAGTTGGGAATTTCAGTATTTAATCAACTTTATTTTGTCCATTTAGATATGTACTCTATATCCCGCTGACCATAATAAGACAACTACGTCATTATATTTTACAGAAGTATGTTACCCCATTAGGTTACCGATTAGGCCATACTGTGGAACTGCTTCTCAGACTTTGATAAGTGAATATTCTGAAGGCCCTTGTATTTTAACACCCAGTATGTCAGTAATAACCAGAGTTACAATCGTAAAGGGTAGGTGCCAGTTTAAATGGAATTCTATGGCAAAGCTTTGGCTAAAATTCTAAGTCAATAGGCAATTCTTAAAATATATATATATATATATATATTAATATATAACTGGGGCTTTCAAATTGATTTCTATTAAATATAAATCAATAAAAGGGTAATTGAATGGCCTGTCAGAATCATTTAAACATAAATGAGAAATAAATCCATCACTCCATCACCCATCATTCTTTAAAGTGATTTGTACCGGTTATTCTGACGTACCCTAGAATTTAAAGGTTAAAGTTTCGTAGACCTCACCATTACCGTAAGCCCCATAGAACATTCCTGACCTCGCAATCACTTTCACTACAATGTGAGTCTGTGAGCTACAAACATTACTGGAACTGACGGCTATGTTTAGCATAGACATGACCTTTGTGAAAAATGAATGGGATGGAGAATTCGACTTACATAATGCTACACGTCTAGGTACATATATAAACCGTATATTTATATATACATATTTTATATATATAAATCTGTATGAGTCCTTTTTAACTGCAACTGACCGTGACATGCACAAGGTGGGGGTCTGCTGATGGATAGTACAGGTACAGTGGATATTTAATGTCTACACACCCCTGTGAATAAATGTGAGAAAGATAAATCATGTCAGAACTGTTTCCACCTTTAATGAGACCTATAACGTGAACTATTCATAATATGTTTGAAACATGTGTAAAAAATACATCATTATCAAAAATATCGGACTGTGTTGTCACGATCTCCTTCGGTGAAGTGTATCGAGAGCCACACGCAGAACGGAATATCACGTTTCTGGTGGGTTTTAATCATATAAAACAATCACGGAACACAAATGGAAAACATACGCTGAACTGAAAAGAAACGGGCTTACACAAAGAGACTTATATATTTCTATAACAGAGTGAACGACTACATACAAAACACTCACCTACATGGAACATAACTTACAATAATACCAAGCACCTGTGACACTAAACAGAGAACTTAAATAGCCCACTGATTAAACTAACCTATGCCCGGTGCTTAGCTAAACCCATAACAGATGTGCTCATAATTAACACAATACACAGGAATGCTCTCGCCTAACACCCTGTGTAGAACACAACTCCCCAATCCGTGACATGTGGTGATAAAATAGACAAGCCGTCTGATTATAATTGGATTTCATTGAATTACATTATTTTCAATTCATGTTCTGCATTCTATTGGATATCGGATGAGGCCAATTTAAATTAAATTAATATTGTATAGCTAAATTGCCAGTAAAGAGTTTTCAAGCCTCAACGGTAAATCCGTGCTGAAAAAGTTATTTATCCTGAAAAATATATTTATCCTTACATTTCTTTATCCCCTATTTACCCAGTTGTAACTTCCCTATACCATTTTCACATGGAATGTGTGTACATCCATTGGATTTGGAAAATCAAATATATGATTCTCAAATCTGTCTAATTGCACATGGTTCATCAGCAAAATCTGTAATCTACGAATATGAACTATACTCAACTGATTGAGTAGCGCCAAGTAGCGTGAAAAAAGCACTACCATGCAGCCGTTTAAATTGGTCTGTCGGTCCAAGGCATTTGATTCTGTTAACCACCGTGTTCTTATCAGCCAACTCACTAGCCTGGGCTATTCTCCTGACTGCCTCGCCTGGTTTTCTAACTACCTCTCCGACAGGGTCCAGTGTGTCAAATCAGCAGGCCCTGTTGACGGGACCCATGGCTGTCTCTATGGGAGTGCCACAGGGTTCAATTCTCTGGTCGACCCTAATTTCTCTCTAAATTAATGATGTGGCTCTTGCTGTCTGGGATTCTCAGATCCATCTCTATGCAGATGATACCATTCTGTATACATCCGACTCTTCTTTAGATACTGTGATTTCGATTCTCCAGGAGAGCGTTAATGCCATTCAGCATTTCTTCTGAAATCTCCAGTTACTACTAAACTTTGGTAAAACTAAGTGCATGCTTTTCAACTGATCACTGCCCACACCTGCCTGTCTAACTAGTATCGCATTGCTAGATGGGTCTAAATTAGAATATATGGAAACGTACAAATACCTAGGTGTCTTATTATACATGTCCCTCTCCACCCAGTCCCAGATAAACAAACTGAAATCTAAAATTAAGCCCAGAATCGGTTTCCTATTCCGCAACAGGGCCTCCTTCACTCATGCCAAACTTGCCTTGGTGAAGATAATTTGCCAATGTATATAGATATATAGAACTCTCTCCTGAAAAAGCGGATGTGGTTTTCCACTGTGTCATTCGTTTAGTTACCAATGCCCCATACAACACCCACCACTGCAACCCATGCCGCATTAGTCAGCTGGCCATCTTTAAACACTGCGTCTAACTCACTGGTACCAACTCAAGTCCTTATTAGGCAAAGTCCTGCTGTACCTAAGCTCTGGACCTAAGTCACCATAGCATACCTAACCTCCTGTTGTCTACGCTCAAACAGGTACATTGCCTTAGTCACTCCGAAAGTCTGCACCACTTTTGGCCGCCAATCCTTCCAGTTTTGTCTCCCTTATTGCCTTCAAACTACTTCTGTCTGAAATGTTGTGCCATTACTGTACGAGCTAACTGTCATCTGAAAAAACACAAACTAATTACACAGCTACACAGCAACTTATAAAACACATTCAAACAGCAGCAATACCTATTTTAAACACTCACCTCTATCTAATGTTGTGAACTGGAAATAATAACCAACAACTGTGCACCCAGATCCAGTGACTTAACACTAGAAGTGCCAACAGCCCACGCCCGCTGGCGTTGCAGTTAGTAATTGAAATAAATATATAATGTTGAAAAGCTACAGTCTCGTCCTTCCATGACTTTTCCTAAATACGTGCATTTTACCTTGTTCCGTTTTCAGAATTGCAAAATCACAAACCGAACACTATATAAAACTACCATTTACATGTTTTTTGATGCCTACTGCTCTCCTGTCGCCAAAAGCCCACGTCGCTGGGCGTTGGTAGCCAAGAGGGGCTAATTGCGGTACCCAGACACCGATCACACCTCACTGGGCTTATGACGTCAATGGTTGAATGGGCGATACGCAGACAATAGACTGAGAGATACAAGCACACAAAAGATTGATGGGCTTGTTTGAATTTGAATGAACTAGAAAAAAGAGGTAAGTTTATAAAGAAATATGTTTCACTAAATAAACAGAACGAATTTATCCAATTACATCAAAGTATACAGCCCATTCATTTATTTGGTAATTATTTATTAGTTCCATGTGTCAGGCGCCTATTGCACTCAATAATTACGTAGGCTATACGAAAAAACCTCAGTGTATTCATATAGCCTACAAAAGACTTCAACAATATATCATTTTGTATCGAAATTAATTAACTAATTATTATTAGGCTTACTACAAATGAGCGATAAATAAAGTTACTCACAGAGTTTTGTTCACACTGAGAAGGACTTGGGACATACATAAGTCCGGGACGCATACGGCAGAAAGAGCATGAAAATGGACTCGTTTGGTCTGATCTGTATGAAACGGGACTTGTTTGGTCGGATCTATATGAAACTGGATATATATAACGGATTAGTTTGCTGCTGTCTCATGTGCACTCGCAACAACACTAATGAACACTGTGTGCGGTGCAACCGGTTAGTTTGCGTGTCCTGCTCAGGCAGACAAGACTGCGAAGACTTGGTTGAATTTGAATGAACTAGAAAAAAGAGGTAAGTTTATAAAGAAAAATATGTTTCACTAAACAAACAGAACGAATTCATCCAATCACATGTATGTATAGAGTCCATTCATCTATACAGTCCATTCATCCATACGGCCCATTCATCTTTCTAGCCCATTCATATACAGCCCGACCGTGACCAATATACAAACTGTGTTCTAAAATACGTGTTTTATTGTCTACAGGGCCTTAGTTACTGGACTGTAATTACTATAATACATTTTACAAATAAAAACGATCGAATTATACACTGTACCCTAATGTTTTTATTTTAAGAGTCTGTGTTGCAATATGTCTATAGCTACGGCCAATCATGCGCAAATCATTTGATTGCACATCGCTTGTGATCTAAAATATTTCAGCATTTACTACATCAAAATAGGACATAAAGATTGATGGATTTTCATTTATTCGATTTTTAGAAATTTAAATGTCATAGCTTGTGGAATTTAAAATCATGGTTTTATATTAGTATTCTATTAGGCCTACATAAGACAATAAATACATACTATTTTATTAAAATGTTTTACTTCATAATTCATCGTAATTCATTTAATTTAGGATGATAACACAGTAGATGATCTGATGCTGTAGATGGATGGCAGGTTATACTCAGTGAATGGATGGTGAACCTGCGGAGGAGAATGTAGGTGCTAATTGGGATGATTCGTATGCTAATGACGCCAGCGGGCGCGGGGCTCTGGCGATTTAAGGAGTGAAAACAGCTCTGGCGCTTCTAGTGTTAAATATACACATAATCAACAAATCCCATACAGCCGTGACACTTTAATCAAACCAAATGTTAAACAGCTGTGACTGCATAAAACAAACGTGCTCCAACACCCTCCTAGCCCACTAGATGTCCCAGGTGGACTAGGAGTTGTGACAGTTGTTATTGACATATCAATGCTGCTCTCTACTTGCTCTCTAGTTTTTATTGACATATCAATGCGACTCTCTACTTGCTCTCTAGTTTTTATTGACATATCAATGCGACTCTCTACTTGATCCTGTGTTGCCATGTAGAATTCCGGTGCAATTTGCACACTTGCATTCGGTGTATTTATTGTATACCTGTATGTTGTCCTGCACATGTTTGCCTATCTTGTCCAGGTCGCCGTTGCAAAAGAGAATTTGTTCTCAATCGGCCTATCTGGTTAAATAAAGGTTAAATAAAAAAGAAATACAATTGTTTGAATTACAGTATGTTCAAAATTATTTGAACTATATTACTTTATATCAACAAATATTGAGAATCCATCTAAGCATGGTGAAGCTGTTCACCAAAAAATAATGTTGCCCAGTCATTTTGTCTCCTTACTGGCATTTGGACAATTCTCTGCAGAGACGTGGCATTGACCCCACCCTGTCCACAGCACATCTCAGCCTCATCTCATTGCCATGCAACGCCATAGACTGCTGAGCCTTATAGAACCATCAACAGACTGTAATTGAAATGCGGAACCAGATTTCCATGTTTCACTGCTAACACGTTGTTTATAGAACCAATTATTGCTTGGCCAGAGTCAAACTTGAACCCTTTTACCGTGAGTTATATTCCAAGCATGGCCTTCGAAGTAGCTGCCACATCACATGTGATGCAGACACACTGGATTTACAAGCGATTCATCAGTATGAATTATGGGTGTACATCTTTCACATAATCACCGATAAATAATCAATACACTACTAATTAAGGGCAGACGGTATTGAGTGAACGGCCCTCTATCCATCAGTAAGCCAGGCCTCAGGCAGCAGACAGGAGCGTACTCGTCCCCAGCAGCCTCTGCCATCCATCAACAACTCAGTGAAGGAAGGGGAACAGCGAATGATTTGGAGCACTGCCACTGTCATGGGGGTAACCTTGGCCGTCCCGTAGAATTTCCTGAATTACTTAAGAATGTGTATAACTACTTTTTCAAGCTCGATGCTGCAGAAAGCGGAATGTTTAAGGGTGTTTGTATTGAGATTCAGAGCATGCCAATGACGTTTGTTACGGCTAGATTGCTCATGCCATGTATTGACTGTTGAGAGGCCACTGGTCAACTAGATTGGCTGTCCCTAGATGGAGCAGTCATTCAAAAGAATACATTGAATTCTACACTATTTACATTTTATTACCAGATTTTCATGGGGAAAAAAAAAATTCGGGATTTTTTGAGGGGACAGCGGTTGACTGTCAGTAATCAGCAAGGCACAAGAGGCACCACTGTATCGTTATTTGACAACAGCATCTATATTGTTCGGCCCGACCTGATAGGCCAAGTGATTAATAACGAAAATCCATACAATTGAATTATTCCATCAAAACATATGGTCAGGAGAAAGTCCTTTTCTATTTTGTCAAAGTGTGCAAAGTGATGAAGAACTTTGCATTGGCATGACGTAAATATTTTCTATATGCTTGCCATGCAGGCTGAATAATCTTCTTGTTACTTACTTGTCAACAGCAAACTATATTGTGAACAATGTCCGTCAACTAGTTATTTTCAAACAGTTGAATTTAAAAATAGACAGAAGAGGAGCAGAAACGAAAAGGCGTATTTTCTTATACGTACGCTGAATATAAAAGTAAACAAATGCTGTAGAGAAAAGATTCATGTATACATTCGATTTCTCCAAGTTCACAAGGCCCTTCTTTTCAGACTGCTCTTCCCCTTGTCTCACTGCACTCCACGCTCTTACATTTTCATATGAAAGGAACGGAGTAGATGGAGAAGCAGCAATAGGTTTAAAGTAGGCGAGGCAGGAAGCAACAGTTGCAACATAAGAAAATGTGCATCCACAGAGCGAACACATTGAACTGTACATCACTCAGAGAGAGTCTATCCTAAGGGTGAGTTGAGCGAGGAATAAATAATACATCCCATGAATATTAAGGGATTAAATTCATTCTGAATATTAAGACCAAATGAAAAAAAACACGAGAGTTGTCGTAAAATTCTGAAGAAATGACTGTGAGGAGTATCCAGAGTGTTGCATTTGTCTGGGTGAGATAAAGATTCAGACTCATATTCTTATTTAATTATCCTTTGCACTCGTAAAATGTTTTTCTTTAAAGGATTACAGAACACAACTGATTGTCCAAGAGCTTCACTATCAATGCCTATTTTAATACAATAAAAAATAACAGGCCTCAAAAATTGAATAAGGACAACGCCCGTGGGTCCCTTATGACAATAATCATTTTACAATGGATCGTACTAACAAGTCTTTTATATACAGGCCGGGTTTCTCTGCTTTTCATGAAACTTTAACATTGCAAGTATTGTAATTGATGTGCCAACATGAGATAACTTTTGCTAAGTTTGTCAATAGTGATCAAAAGAAAACTAGTCGGAAATCCTCTCAGTTCATCCTTGTGCACTCTAATATTAACATAAAACACCTTTCACAAAACGTACAGATTGACAGATAGCTCCTAAATAATTATTACCACCTATGGCTTTAAATATGCAATTGAGTGGGCATATTTTGTTTAAATAGGCCTCCTAAAATGCAATAAAGCATTGATGGTGTGTATTGTTTTACCACATCTACTTATGCACTTTTGATAAAACCATTGGGTAAACTTATTGGGGTGAATCGCTAGCAACGGTTGATGAGATTGAACGGGCAATTCACTCTCAATGCCATCACATCAGCATCTTTGTGAAACATTGCCACCTTTTAGAAAACAATTAAAGACTGATAGAAAAGACAAAATAGCTAATTGTAACGCCAATAGTAACGTGTAGAGCGTAGCGTAATACCTTATAGTTTTCTATTGTTAACCTGTCTAACTGTGAACCTTAGCTGTAAGCATCACTATCATCGTTGGTTCAGTGTGATAGGATGTTGGATCAAGTGCCTGCATACCCAGGGGCTGACATGTGTTAAATTCAGTAGTCCAACAACAGCAGTTATTGCACATGGTGCCTTAATAAAGTAGACAATTGTAGAAGACAGTACACGTTAGGGATTAGCAAACCTATTTCTATTTAGATTACATGGACTACAAATAGACGCGTAAAGATATTGTGGTCATTTGAGGGCCGTTGCACCAGGATCTACTGGACCAACTTGGCATAGACACATCATTGAGATTGACATCTTAAGGTCGACATATCACACCTGTTGTAAAGAAAATGTGCATGACTACAGAAAATTATATGAATGAGTTGACACAAACACACACAAAACCCTGTTGCCATTATGTTAGCACAACTGAGAATTGTTGTGCTGATTAAAGAAGCAATGAAACTGGCCTTCTTAAGACTCGTTTAGTATCTAGAACATCAGCGTCAACACTAATATATATATATATATACCTTCTTTACTATTATTTTACCAGGTAAGTATAATTGAGAACATTTTTAGCAACAACCTGGGAGCAATGAGAGTTTACTGCCTTGCTCAGGTATAAAATCATACATTTTTCTGATGCTTTAACCGATAAGCTACCTTGATGCCCTTGATTACGTTTTTCTATTTTTACACACTAGTGTACTTTGATAGAAACAAATATTCTGAGGATTTTAGAACATGTAACATTGAATCCAGACGTTTTAAAAGTCATGTCGTCGGGTCTTGTGGTGTTGTTAAATAACAGTCATTTACCCCTTACTGCTGGTCCTCACTGTGATCCCCTAAAGCATAGAGCTAGAGCCTATTGAGATGTCCTCCACCCTGATTGTCACAGTGTGTTTAATCCCATTCAGACCAATATAATGTTAAAGGGGAAACCCATTCCCAGCTGGTCCTCTAGCTAGATGCACAAGCCTCAAAATGAGTGTTAGGATCACCTGTGTGCCTGACAATTTTAAAGTGAATTGAAGCGTAGGCTATGCTAAAGTCCCAAATGGATTTAAGGTTTGAAGCAAGAAGTATAGGCTTGTCTAGCTGGCTAGTCAATTTGAATACTATTTCAGCCTGGCGCTATTGTTTGAAAGACCTAGACAAACGTAAATACCCTAAAAGAAAATACTAGATTACTCAAAGTGAACAATTTTAAATAGCTTATAAGGTTTTAGTTATCGCATGTGATATTTGCTTAGTGAACATTGTCGCCAATTTTCCTAAGGTAAAGTCAAACCAGGATCAGCATTTATTCCCCAAACATTCCTTTTCCTGGCCACAATAACCAGCTCTGACTGGGGGATCCCGAGGTGTTCCGAGGCCAGTGTGGAGATATAATCTATCCACCTTGTCTTGGGTCTTCCACTAGGGCTCTCCCACTAGGTTGGGGCACCTACGGAGGTGTCAGAAACACTAACCCTAACCCAGGTGGCATCCTTACCAGATTGCCACATTTCGGCCTGTGGTGAACGCTAGGTCACGAGTGGAGAACGCTAGGTCACAAGTGGAGAACGCTAAGTCACTTGTGGTGAACGCTAAGTCACATGTGGTGAACGCTAGGTCACAGGTGGAGAACGCTAAGTCACTTGTGGTGAACGCTAGGTCACAAGTGGTGAACGCTAAGTCACTTGTGGTGAACGCTAGGTCACAAGTGGTGAACGCTAAGTCACTTGTGGTGAACGCTAGGTCACAAGTGGTGAACGCTAAGTCACATGTGGTGAACACTAGGTCACAGGTGGTGAACGCTAAGTCACATGTGGTGAACGCTAAGTCACATGTGGTGAACGCTAGGTCACAGGTGGAGAACGCTAAGTCACTTGTGGTGAACGCTAGGTCACAAGTGGTGAACGCTAAGTCACATGTGGTGAACACTAGGTCACAGGTGGTGAACGCTAATTCACATGTGGTGAACGCTAGGTCACAGGTGGTGAACGCTAATTCACATGTGGTGAACACTAGGTCACAGGTGGTGAACACGGTCCTCCCGGAACACCTCCTTAAAAAACCAAAAACCTTCTTGGGACGCCTTCGGGGGTGCCCTCTTGCCTTCCTCCGGGAGGGACCGCGGACCCGATGTAATCGGCCCTGATAGCTGCATCGGTAGGTTCCCACTCTGTGTGTTTTTGAGGGGTGCACTCGTTAGTTCCGGTTGGGTAGTTACATTGGGTACACAGTTGCAAATCCACGGGGCTATTTAGTTTGCTAGTTTGGTTTGCACTTTGCATTAGAGGTGAGTGTTTGTGTTTGTGTCATATAGCTCGTTGAATGTTTTTTATTAAGTGGCTCGATAGCACAATTTGGTTTCAACACAGTGTTTTACTGTTTCTGCTACGTGTTGGTTTTCTTCATGGTAATAAATACGACAACCGTGACATCCAGGCTCTGCGTATGGCTTTATCCTGCACAACAACCAGCCAAGTTGGTGACACAGAAACTATTTTTCATCCACCCTCTCAGCTTTGACACATTGCACTACTCAACACTATGTGCATTTCTACATATAAAAACATCACTGTATACATAGATTTTATTGGTTGTAGAAATTGGTACGTATGGTTTTACAGAAAAACAATCATGGAGATTTGATGTTGAATGTTCTTGCTCATATTTAATTTCAAATCTCAACTTTGCTCTAGCAAATTAATATGGGTCATAGTGTCAAACACTGAAAACTTCCATTACACTTCAGTCGAAGAAGAGCGTTTTGATTGACGAACATCGCCACATAATTCCTTGTTAGTGCCATAACATATTTAATTCATTTCATGTACACATGGACAGAATGGATTCTTTTTTTTAGCAAAACTGCACTTCACCAGTTATCACATATTAGTATGCGTGTTCCCGTAAATATCCACTTTTCTTATAGAATTAATTAAATGTTAATTCATTCTGCACTAATTTCACAGTCTAATCATGTCTAAAACACTGATAATCATCTGGGACTTGGTTGGCAATGTTTACATGAATCTCATCTCTACTCAAACAAATTGCAGGATGCACTCTAATAATATAAGCTGCCCCTGTTCTCTGGAACTGAACCATTCAATCATCACGAGGAGTTAATTAAGCCTCACCAAGTAATAAAGCAGACGGATGACACCCGGTCAGAGATGCATGCCATACTATGTGACAACAACCTAAGACTGGTAAGGTCAGGCCTGGGCGATGGATGAAACTGTCATTGTATCCCCCTACAGTGACAGTAAAGTTCCCCCACTGAATCCAATTGTTCCTGCTCAGTTGTAGGTCTGATCCGGGCCAGGGGACAAACCAAATGACCCGTGAGGGATGGGACAGCCTTGTTCCCTCCGTGTGGCATACGAATTCAATCTGAAGAAGCCATCACTCATCTCAATGTCGTCATGTGTGGATGTCCAATAACAGCAAGAGCAGTTGGGAGTATTGAGTTCCTCTTAATCTATAGGAAAAGAGCTAAACAGTCTGTCAGTTATACTCACCAAGGCACTCTATCATATTCTACTCTAATCTGTCCTTCATAATGTTTCACAAAGATATTGACATTTTTGTCTTATTCTGTTAGATTAATATTCATTGAACATGCTGACGAAAAATAAAATGTACGTTCGGGTTTTAAGTATTATTATAGACACTCCCACCTGACTTTTAGACATCATTTATCTGTTGCCATATCTGATCCTTACTGAGGTAAATCTGCTTTAAGTTGTATGCGCCATATTTGTGAATATAGCTTCAAAATGCTAATAAATGTGATGTGTTGGCATCCTGAGAGCAGTTCACCTAATGTGATAATACCATTATTGATTCACACTTGCAACGAGCAACACGCCGCTACACCAAAGACACAACAGATACAGTCAGCTGACCCAGAAGGTGTATAAACCTATTATGGTGTTTACCTGGTTACATGGCAGTCTTTAAACAGTACTATTGCTGGTACAAGTGCTATTGCTGGTACAAGTACTATTGCTGGTACAAGTGCTATTGCTGGTACAAGTGCTATTGCTGGTACAAGTACTATTGCTGGTACAAGTACTATTGCTGGTACAAGTGCTATTGCTGGTACAAGTACTATTGCTTGTGCAAGTACTATTGGAAGAGAATTTGCCTGTGTGAGATTTTAGCTGCTTCCCAAAGGCAAATTAATTAAAAGTTATTTTTAATTATAACATTAAGTTTGATTCAGCTTATACATTGAGTCAGAAGGATTACGACAACGCTTATTTAACTCCTATACACATCGTATATAATCCTCAGTAATTTCAAAGAGAGTATCTGTCGGAAAACTGTTTTATGTCAGAAGGTCACTTGGAAAAAATTCAATTTTCTCCTGTTTACACTATATGAAAAGACCCACATTTCGTTCATCAAGTAACAGTGAGAGTGTAAAAACACTCTTTAACTGGACATCTAAGAGAATGTGTCCTGTGTTCCATACCGTAGATGCATGTAAAAACAAGCCGAGGACAGTTAGTTGTGTGTGGGTGGGAGTGGTGTAATTTCACGTTTCACCTCCAACAGTATTAAGATCTGCACTCTGGCAGAGCGTGGAGTCAGAGGGTGGAGTCAGAGGGTGGAGTCAGAGCGTGGAGTCAGAGTGTGGAGTCAGAGGGTGGAGTCAGAGGGTGGAGTCAGAGGGTGGAGTCAGAGCGTGGAGTCAGAGGGTGGAGTCAGAGCGTGGACTCAGAGGGTGTAGTCAGAGTGTGTAGTCAGAGGGTGGAGTCAGAGGGTGGAGTCAGAGCGTGGAGTCAGAGCGTGGAGTCAGAGGGTGGAGTCAGAGCGTGGACTCAGAGGGTGTAGTCAGAGTGTGTAGTCAGAGCGGGAGTCAGAGGGTGGAGTCAGAGGGTGGAGTCAGAGCGTGGAGTCAGAGTGTGGAGTCAGAGGGTGGAGTCAGAGCGTGGAGTCAGAGGGTGGAGTCAGAGGGTGGAGTCAGAGTGTGGACTCAGAGCGTGGAGACAGAGCGTGGAGTCAGAGCGTGGAGTCAGAGGGTGGAGTCAGAGGGTGGAGTCAGAGTGTGGACTCAGAGCGTGGAGACAGAGCGTGGAGTCAGAGGGTGGAGTCAGAGCGTGGACTCAGAGGGTGGAGTCAGAGTGTGGAGTCAGAGCGGGGAGTCAGAGGGTTGATTCAGAGGGTGGAGTCAGAGCGTGGAGTCAGAGTGTGGAGTCAAGAGGGTGGAGTCAGAGGGTGGAGTCAGAGAGTGGAGTCAGAGCGTGGAGTCAGAGGGTGGAGTCAGAGGGTGGAGTCAGGGTGTGGAGTCAGAGTGTGGAGTCAGAGCACTGCTGCGCTACCGACGAGGACATTTCCACATTGATCATTTTATCAGACGGGACTCCAGACACTATCACACTGACGTCCTTTATTCGCTGACTAGTGCTTTTGATGAGACGGAACAAGAGACACTTAGTGACTTACATGCAAAGGTTAGGCTGGCCTCCCGGCTCACGATGGTCCCAAAAGAGTTGGTTGCGAGGCACTGATATGTTCCAGCATCCTGGTCTTTATTCAAATGGCTGATTCTAAGGTTGCCTCCAGACAGGCTGTAGTGTGAGCCTGATTTCAGAGTGATTGAAGTGCCATTCAGTTTCCACCTAAAAACATAATGAAAAAGAACTTAGATCTGGAACATTTCAAAGAGGAATATGAAAATCCCAACATTAAAGACAATTGTCAGTGCATATGTCCTTAATCATTTTAATGAAAAACATCAATAGGATTTATATCACTTTGCAACACATTCGCAAGCTCCCGGTAGCACGGTGCAGGTCTGCAAAACCTAGTCTAAGGTTGTAATACTTTTTGTGCGACTCTCAACAATTTTAAAGGATGTTTCATCACCTTTATATAACGCCATAGCATTTATATGCTAACAGATTAGGGTCTTAAATACTGAAATTGGATTTGAACTCCATTCTATTGTAGACAACGTACGCTCGATTCAGGATTACTTTTTGACAAATACCAAAATTCTGATTACACCGATAATTGATTAAATCCTTTTCAATAAAAGGATAAAGGGGTCAAGTGAGGCCTTAAACCATGCCCTGCAGCTTAGCATTCATCTAGCCATTGAACCACACTGACGGCCAGCACACCAGAGAGCAGAAGAGACCCCCCCCACACACACACCACCACCCCTACCAAGAACACACAGTCTCCGTAGCAATCCATCTTGCTAGACACCCAGTCAAACAGCATAAAAATGCAGCTTAATCATTACGGTACGGCAATTAAAACTAATGGCAAGCACCGTGCATTCGGCACTTTTGCATTCTGCCCCAGTCTAGGAGATTATCACTGTCGGTAGAGGTGAGCAGTGAAGGGTATAATTTACTTGTGAAGACAGCATATTCCTGGATCTCTCCACATTGTGCGGAACGGCCAAAGACCACTCCAAGACCGAACAGCAGATATGGACGTATGAACCTATCATTTTCACATCACAACTTATTGACAACAAAATGCTTTGAAGTGTAGGTGATTATCAACAATTATGACCATTATGTGAGAACCAAACTGAAAAAAGGGCATTTCACAGATGGGTAAGCCGGATAGGTATTCTTAATCACTTTATTGGGAAATGGGCGATGCAAATCATGATTAGAGGTCCAAGGCGATTAGTCGCTGATTATTTCTTCGGAGTGAGGAGAATAATTGATTGTTTTTATGGATTCCGAACAGCTCAACAAATAGGTTAAATTTGTCAAAGCATTTCTAGGAATATGTCCATTAGGTCGGCGTAGCACTGCTTCTTTTATTTGATCTTTTATTGCACAATCCACCTGAGGGCTCCTATAAAGATACAAACTAATAAACAGGCTCCTATAAAAAGAAATATCTAATACATTCAATGTCAATTTCTTACTGTGTTTCATTCTTTTCCGTCCACCATTTAGTCAACTGCCCACCATATTAAACCTCTATTTTGAAACGGGGGCTTGTGTTTTGGTGACAATGGAGTACAGAGGAGCCCGGTTTAAATACGTGTTATTCTACAATGGAAATAACACAAACACATTCAAAATAAAAGGCACCTGGGTCAGATGTTCTGGACTATTGTTTGAAGAAGGAAAACAGAGTTGATCAAAAAATTCACAATTATAAACATTTCCCAATGGCTTTCTTTTTATGTACAAAATAAAACATGGCCGTGCCGTTAAATGCATGCTGGTTACGGAGGGGGGTGCACTGCTTGAGCAAACAACATATTCATAGACATGCCTTTAAGTAATTTGCAGGGTAGTACTGCAGACACTGTGGATATATAATGTTTCATATTCATTAACATGCCTTCTCCAAACCAGCCTTACAGTCAATACACAAGTCCCTGGTCTCTAGAGGCTCATTACTCCACACACAAACACACACACACGCACACACACACACATACACACACTATGAAGGTCCTTACTAACTGTCTCAAAAGGCAACTCCAGCCATTCATTTACTTCCAATGCAAGAAAAACAAGCACAAACATTAATATTTCACTGCACAGTAGTGAATCTAGCCTAAAGACTCAGCCTTTCAGAGATGAGAACCTGCAATTGATAGAAAGAGAACGGTCTCCATCAAGAACCTGGAGATCCCAGAAAAAAAGATTGCCATCATCAATGATAGTAGCTAGGCAATTATGTATGTTGTTACTAAGTGCTATTTTAGTACCAGGCAGAGAAAAACATGTACTACATGAAAAAAAGAAAGAAGCATATTCATCATTTGTGTATACATTCAACAGAATCGGTGAGGAAGACAGCCACAACGAAAGAGCCAAATAGAGCCTGGGAATTTGAATATCACATGCCTGCAAATTATTTTACTGACAATTTTCATTTTATCAGTCAGAGACTTTAAGAAAGAGCAAATTGGTCCTGAGATAATAACTTATGAAGGATGCACTGTACGTGAATGTGTTATCTTACTTTACAAATCACAACTAAAGAGTTTGCTAGCCTTCAAAGGAAGATTACTGTCATTCTATCAACATGTGGAACCCTCTAATTTTCACGCGCAGAACATGTGTCTTTAAAAAATGACAGATTGAAAATTGCTACGTTTGGAGTGTCAGAGTATTTTTACACGCAATGGGTTATATTGGCTGAGAGATCAATTCTGACTGCTATGATAATAGTCAGAAAACACACATCTCCTTGTTTCGAGCTCCAAAAAGTGTGTTCTGCAGGATTGGAATAAGTAACCGAGTTAGGTCAAGACACTAAGACGACAATCTACGGTCTTGTCAATAGATATCAATCCTGACAATGACTCTTGTACAGACGGAGACTGAGCCAATATCACAGCTATGATCCATCAAGCAATACATTAAATCAAGTCCACGTACATGTCACAGATAATCGAATAATCGAATTAACGCTCAATCATTCTCGACAGGCTCACTGGAACAGCAGCCCAATTTGTTAATTACATACTTTATGCAATCATGTTCCGACCGGCTGACCATATAGTGGCCTAATCCCACGCCATCTGGCTCACGACATTCTGGAATGCTACACAGACTGTTCATTCCCGTTAGCCCGACTTTTATTTATTTAGGGTAAAGAAGAAAATAGACCCAGATCCAGAGAACGAGAATAATTCTGTCCAGGGTAAATATTCTCTTAAAAGCTTTATGCTTGTCGGAGGAACCAACGTTTTCGAGCGAAAGATGAGTCACATTTAATGCCCAACCTGTTTGGTCACCAGTCGCCGGCATAAGACTGTGTGCAGAGCAGATAATGAACTTTGACGTTGATTTAGTCAGCAGCTGCCCACAGGTAGACAGTCAGAAAGACAGGCCAGCAGCCGGCCCATGCCCAGGCTCTGTGGTCTCTCTGCTAGAAGTGCACAGTGACCTTGACAGGAAACAGCTGATTAGGTCATCCTTTAAGCTGGCTCACTCCCAAGTATTAAATGTACCAATCCTTCTAAATCTCGCCCCGGCTATTTCAGTGACCAAACGTGATTGATTTGAACCTTGGAGCTGCATGAGATACAACATACTAACCTTTCAATAGACTAATGAACCATGCAGAAGAAGAGAGAAGTGGCCTCAATTCTTTGGAGAAAAAGCTGGATGTCATCAGTGGAAATCATTGTTCCGTTCATTTGAATGTGTTTTCAATTAAAGACATCTAAATAGACAATAAAATGGTTTATATATATATATATATACAGTATATGTTTTTAAATTCTGGATTACAATAGAATGAAACCAAATTAAAATAAAGCGATGGATCCAGAGGAACAGAACGTGGGTGGCTGATGTGGTTGGGAGACATAAAGCGCATCTAAACTCACCGGTAAACAGGAGCTGGACTTCCCTGGGCCTCGCAGCTAAACATCACCTCTCTGTTGCTCTCCTGGGAGTCCACAGGGAAGACGATACTGCCCGGCTGCTTGGTGAACACGGGGCTCTGCAGTACCAGGCTTTCTGTAGAGAACAAGTAGGAGAAAACAACACTCAGCACTCAGACAGACTCGGACATCAAACCTGCTTGCAAAACAGGCAATTAGTCAGAGGCAGCAAACAGGCCCAACCTGGTAAAGCCATTAGAGGGCCAAACCACAGGCAGACAAAACATATCAATTCATTCAACCTGTCACAGCATCGTTGCACACAGGCAAGAATTATTGGAGGTGCTGCGTGTCTTCAGAAGCTATTTAGACGGTAATGGGAGAGCTCCTGATTTATACACAGCAACAGTCGGGACACATTTTTATGCGCCTTTTGTCAACTTTCCCTTTGTCTTTTTTGTTTTTTCTCTCAGAGCGCTACCGGAGATGTTGCATCCCCGCAGACGTTCAAGCAATTAGTCGTGCGGTCAGCCTACCTCAACTGTGGTTTGTATTCTCTCAGTGAAATGACACACAGAACGAAAGTCTCCATTACTCTGTGTGTGTCGCTGGGAATCCAATTGGCTCTCTGCTCACATGACTTAACAAAAGCCTTTAGTGTCAGTAAGCAACGACATAATGGATAAGTGTCAGCTTTTGTAACCCTCTTACCTTTAGCCTAGAATATGATTAGATGCGATTCGAGGGCTACACACCACAATACCAAGACAATCTCCTGCCATTTTCACTGTGGGCCGCAAGAAAGCAGACTAATACTCTAACTAGATCTGTAGACGGCGGAGTGTCTGTGGAGTCATTCTGAAACAAACAACAGACAGGGTCTATTAAAGACGTGCCTGTGGCTAACAGACGTTCACAAGGTTTTTGAAAGTTAAAAAACATCCAGAGTCAGTGTTGCAATTCAATTGAGGTTGCCAATACACTGCAAAATGGAATCCCAGGCCACTTATTCTCCACAATAGGAAAGCTGTTTAGTAGCAGGATATATTAAGGCTACATTGTGGAGTAAATAATAAAATGTTTGTGACTATGACTTTGGTACGATTCTCACAAAATGCAACAATTCTAAAATGACTAGATTTTGATTCCCTCTGAACAATCAGTCAGGACTTGGTCTTTAGTCACCACATACACTTACCCAAAATAAAAGGTGCACATTTAAATACATATCTGAACCGCTTCCATAGTTTTTTATGAGAATGGAGAACCCATTGAAACCAATCTTAGAACAATCTTTAGAGGTTACAGAGTGCCCTATTCACTTCAAACACATGGCATCTAATAGGAGGGTAGGTAGGACATCCATAGCTGGAGTATGACATTCCTTTAATTTGTCACAAAAACAACGGTGAACTTAAACCCTGAACTTAAATGCTGAACGTAAATAGGATGTGACTATACCCTGACTCTACCCCACCAGACACACATAGAGATGTCTAGAGGCCTCCCAGCTTTCAGGACAGCAGACAACTGGAGATCTCTTTAATTGTGGATTTCCCCATGAACTTTTCTGGCAGAGGTTTTCTGGTTTGTGGCAAAGAAACCTGGTAGGTACTGGTTAAAGTTCATGCTGTTGACCTTAACAAGGGCCCTAGGATCAGTGAAAGTGCTACACAAACTGCTACATGACATTAAATATTCCATTTTAACTCGATATCTACTGGCGTGGCTAAAGATATACATTTAAACGTCGATTGTTTTCAAAATAACATTGGATTGAAATTGATGTTTTGGTGAGATTATGAGAAAATACTTTCGACTTTTAATAGTATCTTAGATTTGAAAGAAGATAATAGATAAGGAGAAAAAAACTGAAGTTTACACCCGATTTGCCTCCTTCGTTCCATTTTAACAAAACTAGTGTTACATCTTAGGGTAAATCCCTTTTTTGAAGGCAGCAGTTGGAGCAGGTTCAGGGAATGGAACCAATAGCATAAACAAAAGAGATCTGAATAATTATTTCAAAAAGCATTAAAACACCCTTTTCGTTCACAAATTCCTTTTCTTATCGCTTTTTTGTCAGAGACCGTGGTGACAGTGTAACTATGAATTCTGAAAGTTAACTAAAAACAGTTATTGTAAATTAATTATGTAATAATATTTGAATGGAAGTCTCATAAACATGTAATTTCATGTAATTTAATCCATTATATTTATTTCATTATAAAGTAGATAGTTTTCAGTATCCAAAAAAATGATACCATATTGCAGTCACGTTTTGAAATGGCATTGTATGCCCAAGCCAAGTACACGGTTGGCGAACATGCTTGACAATGCTTGATATGGCTTTGCACTGACAGAATGTGAAAGGAACATTCTTTTTTTAGACCAATTGATACAGATAACACAATAGACATTTTCAAATGGATGGGCTTTCCCAGTCACTGACAGCGTTAATTCAATAGGCATCATCAATAGGAGAAGCTGGACTCAGATAAAATTAAACCAAAAGAAAGAGGAATTTACAAACACATGTATAATATTGCCAATTATTTACTTATTTAGTGATATAGCAGACTATTAATCTAGTGTGCTATTGACTAGCAGTGCTATCTAGTGCTTGTGACAGTGAATGTATTCATCTTAACAGGACGCATAGTGGACATGACACACAAATAATGTATAAAATGTTATTAGTTGCTTTTCTACAGTCGAAATATTGAAATATTTCTGTTTCACAGACCTGCATATAAAACTGTGGTTAAGAAAGGCCTAATATTATTGTAACTGCCGTCATTTCAAATGTACCTTAAATCTACATTAGGTGATCAATAGTAGGTAATTTAGACTATACAAAAAGAAAAGTCCCAAAAAACAGGAAGTAGCAATGTTGACAATGAAATGTGTTACCAAGATAATTGAGCATCATAATATATTGTCCATGAATGAATTACTTCAACATGACAAACTGAAAGTGCTTTACAACAATGGGGAAAAGGTTTATGTAAAGAAAACATAGAATAAACGTACACATTTGAAGCGAAACAAGTTAGTAATGTGTCTGATAAGACCATAGATCTCATGGGCCCCCTTTCAGAGGACCACTGTAGCCTGACTCGCTGCCCTCCGTTAAGCACAGTTATTTTGCTAAGACATTTTGTTCATTTATTGTCTTTTGTTAAGATCCTAATTTGGTCCATTCCAATGTTCCTGCTGAGGTCAGGCTCCATTAAACTTTATCTACTTCATCCTTCTTGCTACACACCAGGTAATAGCTAGCACGCTAGAGGTAAAAGCTAGCACGCTGGCTATCATCAAGATGCCTAGCTGGTCTCCTGACTGAAATACTAGCAATTATTCACAAGAACTCTAAGAGTTCTGTTTGTCGGCAATGTAGGAGTCAAGTGACTCGTATAAATGTTTCTTTTTATCAACCACATCTTTTTGACTTGGCACCTGCGTTGGTGGGGTAGTTTGTTCTACGTCTCGGCTGTACAAAAACAAAAAAACACACTCTCCAGTACAAAAACAAATAAACCATCTGATTGGTCCCAGAATCTGATGGGTCTCGTGTGATTGGTCCCGGAAACCGGGCTCTGGCCAGAAATCCACGGGATCTATAAAAATAATGACATTTGCTTTGACAATGATAAGTTAGAGATTATTTACTCACTTATTTTTACTATTATTTTACAACACCCTTCAGTTTGAAGTCACATAAAAACAACTGCCATGGAAGGATTATGAGACTGACATGTCGAAATGTGGTGTGGGATGTGACAGAATGTGCTAATAAAAAGGCAAATCCGGGGGAGTTGGGAAAAAACACACCACGGTCACGATTTCACTTGTTTGCAGAGAGGCAAGTGAAAACTCGCAAACAAAATAGTGAGTTACCACCCACTAGACGCCAGTCATGGTTCTCCTTTCTCTGAGATCACCCCTGCAGGAGCAAATACACCATCCACTGATTAAACCAGATCCCAGTTTGGATCAATGTGTGATAGAGATAACTAAAGCGTCACATCACCTTCATTTTCATCTGTGCAGACGCCGTAATAACTGTACGTCTTATTCTACAGAATACCTAAAAATGGGTCAACACAGCAGCCTCCCAGGCTCACAGCACTAACGCACACACCGCTTCTGTGCTCCTCGTCGGTCTGGTATAATGTACCCCAGACAAGAAAAAAACGCACAAACAAAAAGGTTCCCTCTTTCCCAGCACAAGATTATAGCTTTGCAAAATGATTCATCTGCCTGACACATAGAGGAGCGTAGTCAGGTGATGCACCGGGGTATACTGCCAGGGAGAAGGAGCCCTGGTGTCACAATTCCCAACAGGCTCCAGATATATTTATTACTGTGACATTTCACACACACTTCTCATCCAATGTCTCATGCAAAATGCAGGTGATCAGACAGTGTTTGCATACCGTCCTTTTCTAATATTCATGGAGTCCTAATCAGGTTCCTTACACACAGCGGACTGAGGCAGCAACCACAGGGTTTGCTATATTTCTTACAGCATAATGAGAGAAAAAATGGTGAGCACCTTTAAGAGTGTACAATACAGAGGTCAATAGATCCTGTTCCAAATCCAGGAAGTAATTGACATTGTAGTCATTTAGCAGACACTCGTAGAAACAGTAAATGCAGACCATTGCAAGCAGAGCCCCCCCCGTAACAATAAAACACCCACAACCCTGCCATTGCTTGTACAATCCTCTTACTAACTGTGCAGGAATAATTTAAATTAGGGGTTATTAAAATTGCCGTCTGTAATAAGAGCAGGCCAAATAAATTATTTCAAGCATTCCAGGATGAGTATTTTTATTGATAATAATAACATAACAAAAACTAATCTTTAACAAATATTCAATATTATCATATGAAGCATTCATATTCTGTGTTTGAATTCAGATGAATTTGATTTGATATAGTCAGAATGACACGAGAAACTGAAATGGGATCATTCCACACTCAGCCCTTCAAACGGATGAGTTTGTTGAGGTTTGTACTCAGCAAGAGCTGTTTAGTGGACTGAAACGGCTCTTTTGATGTTATGTATATTAGATACTCTTTTAAAAGGTAGAGTTTCGTACATTTTTCGTAAAAAAAAGTACTTGGCGCTCTCCAACCTTCAAGGGGAAGATGCTTCCAGGACTGAAAAGACTTTGATTGATTTGACCCTGCCCTCCCTTAGGGGTAGTATGGGCGAACTCAAGCAGGTATGTGTGCTTTGAACATTGGCTGAAAGTAGGGATGTACAGTTCTTTTGCCTTTCCTTGTGAATATTTTTCTTTCTGTACAATCTCAAGTTTGAATAACCACACTGCTGGTTGCTTCTTGGGGAATGTTTCAAAATGACTCTTGCTTAAGCTTATTGTATACCAGCCGTTAGTTAGTAATCGCCATCTCTGAATCTGAACTCTAAATAGTATTTGAGTCTTTACATTTCCTTGCATAGTTTGTCGCTGATAACCAGAGACCTTTCAAGTAGGGAATTCATTTGAATGTTTCATAAACACACAAAAACTGTATTTGGTAGCTGCTGAATAAATGTAGGGATGTAAGGCAAATCCAATCACCAGTGCAAAGCATTTTGACATCAGTGTAACATCCACCCACTGAAAAACCGCTTTGATAAAAGAGGAGATCCTCCCAGAAAGAGAGGTTGATAAAAAAACATACTACTTGAAAAGGGCGACTGAAGCTTAGGGAGTGAGATCTAAAGAAAAAGTTGGAAAAATAAAAACTTGAGTTCGAGCGTCAGGAAAGAGATCGGTGAAGAAAGTCATGAAGGGGCAAAATGGCAGCAACATAAATTGTCATTTTACAGCAAAGGAGAGAAAGAATAGTTTGGAACGAAGTAAATGACAGTTTGTGCGACCGGGAAGCCATTAAGAGAGATACAACTGGATGCACTTCTAATCAAGTCACACCATCTTGCACCCTCAACGCAGTTCCAACTAGGTCTTAACATTTTGCCTCTTAACGATAAGGACAGATTGCATTTTTAATTCATTTTGAGCAAAAAAACTGATTCCAAAAATGCCTCATAAAATCTGGTCACTGCTTTTACAAAGTGTTCTTGTGGGCGAAGCTCAGAAAGTGTACGCCTTTTCATCCTTTGATCAGAGTTCAGATTACGAAACAAATGGCAGAGAGAGAGAGTGCTACTTTCACGTGAATTAAAATCGGAGCAGTGCTCATCTGAAAAATGGGACATACCTTAGAGCTCAGTCAGTGAAGTCATCCCAGAGTATAACTTTCCATACTTCAAAAGTATCCAATGACTCTATTAAAGGGGCGTAATGGAGGTTTAAAAACACACCTACGCGCTGTGGCTCGCAGGCCTTCCTCTGTATAAACGGCACACATCAAAAACAGGTGCATTTATTTGTAAAATTAAGAGAAATGGATCCAAATAATTTAAGAAATAATGCAGAAAAAATTAAATAACAAAATGCAAGAAACAAAAAGCTGACGCGAGAAACACATTCTCTGAAACTTTTATTCACACTAACAACATAGCTGAAGAATTGAAATATAAATGGTCTAATTGAGAGGAAACAAAATTAACTGAAGGTGGTTTATTAGGTGATGTGTTAAGTATATACAGTATCGCACAAAAGTGAGTACACCCCTCACATTTTTGTTAATATTTAATTATATCATTTTATGTCACAACACTGAAAAAATTACACTTTGCTACAATATAAATTAGTGAGTGTACAGCTTGTGTAACAGTGTACATTTGCTGTCTCCTCAAAATAACTCAACACACAGCCATTACTGTCTGAACCTCTGGCAACAAAAGTGAGTACAAGTGAAAATTTCCATATTTGGCCCAATTAGTCATTTTCCCTCTCTGGTGTCATGTGACTGATTAGTGTTACAAGGCCTCAGGTGTGAATGGGGAGCAGGTGTGTTTGGGACACATTTGGGCCAAAGTGTCAATATTTTGTGTGGCCACCATTATTTCCAGCACAACCTTAACTCTCTTGGACATGGAGTTCACCAGAGCTTCACAGGTTGCCACTGGAGTTTTCTTCCACACCTCCATGATGTCATCACAGAGCTGGTGGATGTTAGAGACCTTGTGCTCCTCCACCTTCCGTTTGAGGATGCCCTACAGATGCTCAAAAGGGTTTAGGTCTGGAGACATGCTTGGCCAGTCCATCACCTTTACCCTAAGCTTCTTTAGCAAGTCAGTGGTCGTCTTAGAGGTGTGTTTGGGGTCGTTATCATGTTGGAATACTGTCCTGCTGCCCAGTCTCTATAGGGAGCGGATCATGCTCTGCATCAGTATGTCACAGTACATGAGCCTCAATGAGTACTCATGCAGCCCCAGACCATGACACTCCCAGCACCATGCTTGACTGTAGGCAACACACACTTGTCTTTGTACTCCTCACCTGGTTGCCGCCACACACGCTTGACACCATCTGAACCAAATCAGTTAATCTTGGTCTCATCAGACCACATGGTTCCAGTTATCCGTGTCCTTAGTCTGCTTGTCTTCAGCAAACTGCAGGCCTTCTTGTGCATCATCTTAAGAATAGGCTTCCTTCTGGGATGACAGTCATGCAGCTTAATTTGATGCAGTGTGCGGCGTATGGTCTGAGCACTGACAGGGTGACCCCCCACCCTTTCTACTTCTGCAGCAATGCTAGCAGCACTCATACGTCTATTTCAAAGACAACCTCTGGATATGACGCTGAGCAATTGCACTCAACTTCTTTGGTCGACCATGGCAATGCCTGTTTTAAGTTGAACCCTGCTGTATGGTCTTGGCCACCGTGCTGCAGCTCAGTTTCAGGGTCTTGGCAATCTTCTTATAGCCTAGCCCATCTTTGTGTAGAGCAACACTTCTTTTTTGTCAGATCCTCAGAGAGTTATTTGCCATGAGGTTCCATGTTGAACTTCCAGTGACCAGTATGAGTGTGAGAGCGATAACCCCAAATTTAACACACCTGCTCCCAATTCACACTTGTAACAATAACGAGTCACATGACACCGGGGAAGAAAAATAGCTAATTTTCACTTAGGGGTGTACTCACTTTTGTTGCTAGAGGTTCAGACAGTAATGGCTCTGTGTTGGGTTATTTTGAGGGGACAGCAAATGTACACTGTTATACAAGCTGTACACTCAGAACTTTACATTTCTTCAGTGTTGTCACATAAAATATATAATCAAATATTTACAAAAATGTCCAAACAAAAATGAGGGATGTCCAAACTTTTGTTAGATACTGAACATAGTAAGATTTGAATTTCATAACTCAATACACACCCTGTTAAGCTTGTGTACTATGCATGTTAAAAAATAAAATGCCATCCTTTATTGACTTTTAGGTGTTGATCCCAGAATCACAGAAAAAATGTATTATATTATGAAAGACAGAGGGAGAAAGTTTTTAATTTGCAAGAAAACGATAATGTATTAGTGATCAGCAAGGTTGTGAGGTCAAGGATATTTGGAATCTTAATTCTCTAATACTACTTAAGTAGTTGCAGTAAAAGCTTCTGACTAGTAACCAAGAAAATGTGAATTGCACTTCCAAGCAAGTTAGGTCAGCAAGACATTTAATCCCTGGCTTTAATCCTAACCCCTTCTTTATTGCCTCTGCAACTATTCAATTCAGAGGGATTGGGTTAAGCAAAATGTTGGTTGGAACTTTTTTGCAAACTGATAAATATCCCAATTTTCTTGTGGATCTACATGATTGGTCAGACAAACATTAAACATTCAATTTCCACTGTGTGCTGTTACATTTGCTCAATCTAAATAAAGAGTAAGACCAGTGATGAGGAATATGTCAGTGATCGGATCATGTTTAATATGTAAGAGGTGTAAAAGTTCCTGAATTACAGCAGGTCTGTTGGTTATCTGCAATGAGAGGCCCCTCAATTGAAATGTTTATGTGTAAAAAGTGGTTCATTACTGAACAGGGGAAACATGTGGTCTTTCATCTAGATCTCGTAAAGGTTTAATGAGGTAATTGTGTGGTATACTTATAAAGATGATATGCTGATGAAAGAATTGAAAACAATATCAGGGCTTGACAAGTGACCCAGTGTTTATCAAATTGTGTTTCCAGTTTCATTTTCAACAATGGTAGTGAAGGCACTATCATAATGGTAGTGAAGGCACTATCACAATGGTAGTGAAGGCACTATCACAATGGTAGTAAAGGCACTATCACAATGGTAGTGAAGGCACTATCACAATGGTAGTGAAGGCACTATCACAATAGTAGTGAAAGCACTATCACAATGGTAGTAAAGGCACTATCACAATGGTAGTGAAGGCACTATCACAATGGTAGTAAAGGCACTATCACAATGGTAGTGAAGGCACTATCACAATGGTAGTAAAGGCACTATCACAATGGTAGTGAAGGCACTATCACAATGGTAGTAAAGGCACTATCACAATGGTAGTGAAGGCACTATCACAATGTTAGTGAAGGCACTATCACAATGGTAGTAAAGGCACTATCACAATGGTAGTAAAGGCACTATCACAATGGTAGTGAAGGCACTATCACAATGGTAGTGAAGGCACTATCACAATGGTAGTGAAAGCACTATCACAATGGTAGTAAAGGCACTATCACAATGGTAGTGAAGGCACTATCACAATAGTAGTGAAGGCACTATCACAATGGTAGTGAAGGCACTATCACAATGGTAGTAAAGGCACTATCACAATGGTAGTGAAGGCACTATCACAATGGTAGTAAAGGCACTATCACAATGGTAGTGAAGGCACTATCACAATGGTAGTGAAGGCACTATCACAATAGTAGTGAAAGCACTATCACAATGGTAGTAAAGGCACTATCACAATGGTAGTGAAGGCACTATCACAATGGTAGTAAAGGCACTATCACAATGGTAGTGAAGGCACTATCACAATGGTAGTGAAGGCACTATCACAATGGTAGTAAAGGCACTATCACAATGGTAGTGAAGGCACTATCACAATGGTAGTGAAGGCACTATCACAATAGTAGTGAAAGCACTATCACAATGGTAGTAAAGGCACTATCACAATGGTAGTGAAGGCACTATCACAATAGTAGTGAAGGCACTATCACAATGGTAGTGAAGGCACTATCACAATGGTAGTAAAGGCACTATCACAATGGTAGTGAAGGCACTATCACAATGGTAGTGAAGGCACTATCACAATGGTAGTAAAGGCACTATCACAATGGTAGTGAAGGCACTATCACAATGGTAGTAAAGGCACTATCACAATGGTAGTGAAGGCACTATCACAATGGTAGTGAAGGCACTATCACAATAGTAGTGAAAGCACTATCACAATGGTAGTAAAGGCACTATCACAATGGTAGTGAAGGCACTATCACAATGGTAGTGAAGGCACTATCACAATGGTAGTAAAGGCACTATCACAATGGTAGTGAAGGCACTATCACAATGGTAGTGAAGGCACTATCACAATGGTAGTGAAGGCACTATCACAATAGTAGTGAAAGCACTATCACAATGGTAGTAAAGGCACTATCACAATGGTAGTGAAGGCACTATCACAATAGTAGTGAAAGCACTATCACAATGGTAGCATTGCTGGCCATCTTGGGCACAACAAGACTGGTACCTTTACCTCTAATAACGTCTTGGACTATTATATGGCATTTGTGACCAAACAGTTTTAGTCAACAGCTTTCAACCAAACGTTTAGCTGGGTTTCAGTGGTCTTAAGCTCAGAGCAAACATAGGAGTACATTTATCTTAACCATCATGTGTGCTGCTGCTTTTTGTACCTAAGGCTCTGCCACTGAGAAACATCACAGCTTCTAGCGTAGTTAATCTCCTTTGGGAAGATATGTCCACCATTTGGACATTCACAGGTTTAACAATCAGACCGAGGTTAAAATGTCATGTCAGAAAAACATCCGTGCCTCGAGCTGCTTGAGTGATTTAATCAGACCTTAAAGACTGTTGAGGGCTTACTGGGACAACTGGGATGTAGGGGTGTCCGTGGTGCTGTTCACAGTATGGGAAGGCCTTCACATGTCTCTAAGGTTGAGCATCATTGAGCTTGCGAACATCATCTACGAGATCTTTGGATACTGCATAAAGGCGTGACAATACCTCAAAATTGAAAATAAATCACGACTTGCTAGTAAGCACACGTTGCTAGTATGAATAGAGACAAGGCTCAAGTAAAGGATGAACGTTTGGTACAATTGCATGTCTCAAATCTGGCCATACAAGATAGATTGTAAGTACAGGTGTTGTTGGCTGTTGCAATACAATGTACAGGAAAATAATCTGTCAGTAATGTGGACATGTATGTTTCACGTTGCTGTCAGATTGAGAGGTTGGTAGAAACCAGCAGTGCTCTTCTGACTGTAACCACTACTGTCACAGTTCACTCTGTTTCCACAAGACAGTGAGAAAAGCCTCAGTAACTAACCCTGATGATTTTTGCCACACTTGTATATATTATCAAGAATTGTCAAGATTGGACGCAGCGCATAAAGTTGCAAAACCAATAGTGGGATTGATTAAAACAAATTCAGCAGTAGTACAGTGTATACTGCGTAAAACAGTTTAGGGAACAAGAAATCATCACAGTATAACACAAAGTCCATTCAACCTTAGGTATAACAATCTGTCCAGAAGAATAAGTTTTACATGTGGTGGCCACAGATTATTGCTCTCTCCTTATCCTTCCTGACATATTATTCTCCAGTTTTTTGTTTTGATAGTGTACTTGTCAGTACTGGTAGCATGAGGCAGTACCTGCAGCCCATTCAGGTAGCACAGGTAGCCCCGCTCCTCCAGGGTGTCACATCCATAAGTGCCGTCGCAAGAAGGTTTGCTGTGTCTACCAGTACAGTATCAAGAGCATGGAGGAGATACCATAGGACAGGTCCTTACACAGAGCTTAACAGAACCATAGAAGGGCATCAACCCAGCAGCAGGACCAATATCTGCTCCTTTATGCGAGGAGGAACAGGAGGAGCCCTGCCAGAGCACTATAAAATGCCCTCCAGTGGGCTAATAGTGTGACATTGTCTGAAGTGCATATAGGCACGTGGGGGCCATATACCCTACTGAGTCAAATTATGAGTTGCCAGGATGAAATTCACACAAGCTGGAACAGTCTGTGACTTCAATTGTTTACTCTGAATTTCTATATGAATTTGAATCCAGCCCTCAATCATTGGTTTCCATTGCCCATTGGTGTGTCATTTGGTTCTCAACAAATCACATTCACTACATTTTGTTATGTTATAGGTCTTATTCCAAAATGGAATCATTTCCTCAAAATGTTACACACAATATCCCATAATGACTAAGGGAAAAAAGTTTGTTTAATATTTTTTATAGATTTGTGAAAAATTAAGAACAAAAGTATAACATGTACAGAAGTATCCACAGCCTTTGCTCAATGTTGAAGAACCTTTGGTAACCATTACATGTCTTTTGTGAGTATGATGCTTCAAGCTTGACAGACATATTTTTTCAGCAGTTTCTCCGATTCTTCTTTGCAGGACCTCTCAAGCTCCATCAGGTTGGATGGGGAGCGTCGGTGCACAGACATATTCAGATCTCTCCAGAGATGTTCAATCAGCTAAGACTGCTTGATCACCATGATTACCACTTTTATTTGAATTCAGGTGATCTAACTTCACTTTCAACAATTAGGATGTCTTTGTCAGCATGTGTATCCTAGTTAATGTGTATCCATGTGTTACCTCAGTAACTTTGCCGTTCACTGTTTGAATGCGAATACATGCTCTGTGCCTGGCTTTTCTTCTGCACTACACCTGGTACGTGACAACGTCCACGATACTGGTTTGAGTTTTTTCCCCTTGTTTGCTTTGCTTAACTCTAAACTGATGTATCTATTTAATTGGTTGGGCTCTTCTTGAGGAAATGCATCTGTCCATGGATGGATATATTTTGGGGCACATCTACTATACATGTATCTACGTTTTAGTGGATAACCCCCTGTGGATGTCTTTCACAACCCATTTTACAAGCCATCTGTTTTGTTTTGGTCGTCAGTGCTTTCTTTATTAGTTCCCTCCTGTTTGAACAGCAACATTTTTAGATGGTGATTGCGAAATGTGTGTGTCTGTGTGCATTTTGAGACCAGCACGTCGAGAGAGGCCCAATTTCAACTTACACTGCATGAATTGATTCAAATTGTGTATAGTTGAGTGGTAATCTACTGTATTTGTGAAAAGCAGAAAAGCTCATTTCGCAAGCCTTCCACAGCTATTGGAAGAACGCATGACTTCTTCACAGAAGGCCTGTTAGAATTGAATGGGTTTAGTTGATGTGTGTGTGCCATCTGTTTTGTTTTGGTCGTCAGTGTAGTTCCCTCCTGTTTGAACAGCAACATTTTTAGATGGTGATTGCGTGTGTGTGTGTGTGCATTTTGAGACCAGCACGTCGAGAGAGGCCCAATTTCAACTTACACTGCATGAATTGATTCAAATTGTGTATAGTTGAGTGGTAATCTACTGTATTTGTGAAAAGCAGAAAAGCTCATTTCGCAAGCCTTCCACAGCTATTGGAAGAACGCATGACTTCTTCACAGAAGGCCTGTTAGAATTGAATGGGTTTAGTTGATGTGTGTGTGTGTGTGTGTGTGTGTGCGTGTGTGTGTGTGTGCACCTTAGAATTGTTTTCTATTACACTTTTCTATTTACTGGAACAGAATCTATGTATATATTATTAGTTAGGGGTTTAGTAAAAGACAATGCATTTCATCTTCGTTTGCATCTCCCACTGGTTTGCACTCGATCCGAGATACTTGTACTTGTTTTGTTTCCACTCAGAAAGACAGTGTCATCAGAGTCCTTACTGATTAGCACGGAGTCCCCAGTGATGTGACAGACACGTGTGAGGATCCAGGTCTCCGGGTCCAGAATGCCTCATTCCCTGGATGGATGATGTAACAAGAGTACATCAACCCCATACAGCCACGGTACAGGCTAGGGGATATAGTATGAGCACATCAACCCCATACAGCCACGGTACAGGCTAGGGGATATAGTATGAGCATATCAACCCCATACAGCCACGGTACAGGCTAGGGGATATAGTATGAGCATATCAACCCCATACAGCCATGGTACAGGCTAGGGGATATAGTATGAGCACATCAACCCCATACAGCCATGGTACAGGCTAGGGGATATAGTATGAGCACATCAACCCCATACAGCCACGGTACAGGCTAGGGGATATAGTATGAGCATATCAACCCCATACAGCCACGGTACAGGCTAGGGGATATAGTATGAGCACATCAACCCCATACAGCCACGGTACAGGCTAGGGGATATAGTATGAGCATATCAACCCCATACAGCCACGGTACAGGCTAGGGGATATAGTATGAGCACATCAACCCCATACAGCCACGGTACAGGCTAGGGGATATAGTATGAGCACATCAACCCCATACAGCCACGGTACAGGCTAGGGGATATAGTATGAGCACATCAACCCCATACAGCCACGGTACAGGCTAGGGGATATAGTATGTGAAGACGGAACATGTATTCTGATCAAGCACTTACACATCGGCAAAAATACAGTTCTGGAGGTTTTGCGTTAAGGATGTAAGTATGTCTACAGATCTGCATTAATCAGATCTGGACCAAATCCCTGTTTAAATGTTATCACATTTACATGTGAGGCCAAGATGGACGCTCAATCAGCTGAATCCAAGTGGAAGAATGAATTCATTAAAAAGGACACAATACTAATCCTTCCAGTCCTTACTACAGTATGTAAACACAGAGGTATTGAACTATTCTTTCTTTCACATCATCCCATCTCCGACATCATCTATTCCTTTCTGCCTCTTCTCAATGTTGTAGTCTTTATTCAGCCCGGTCTCTAGTAACAGACAGCCTTGAACAGTGAAGTGTAAAACCAGGAACCAAAATAGTGCTGATTAAAAAGAAATATAGAAACATACAGACATTTCATCTTAATTGCTCCTATAATTTCATGTGGAGAAAAGTTTCTGGAAAATTACAAAAATATAATAAATGTAGTGATTAACTCTGAATGTTTTAGTGATCGAAGTTGCCCATCCCTGACATTGACCAGGGTCCGTTCTTGACAGTGAAAGTACAACTATGTAATTCATTTACACATAGGCCCGCTTTTACTAAGACAGAACTTCATCAGCACAACATCATAGTGTGGTTGTATCATATCCAGGGATCATGACGTATAGATAACACTGACATTATTACGACTCATCCTCCTACGGGCCCGACTGTGTCATTGCTTTATTACGACCTGCACTTGTTTCTCCTCACTTCGTAGTTCAACTGGGAGTGGGCTTATATTACATTCCCATGGCAACTAGGGGAAAAACGCAAACAAATCACCATGTGTGACTCACTACAACTCAATCTCTGCAAAGACACCCCCTGTTGTCACTGGCATTAGCACGCGATCGTTGTGTAGCAGACTAGCAGGGTTCTAACAAAACTTCACATTTTTAAAGCGGTGATTAATGCCAGAGATGTTATTGTGGAACAGGTGCACACGCCCTTTGGGAGACAGGAACAGTAAAGCAGCAGCGTACAGCAGCCCAACCTGTCACTGCCCCCTGCAACTGTCATTGTCCCTGCCATGGACCGCTTCTGCCGGAAGCAGCGCTGATCAATGCTCCCTTCAAGCCACTTCATTAGCATCACAAGCTACTTTAACATCCAATTGGCTGCGAACATTAGTTTGTTGCTCATGTAAGCTTGACAAAAAATCTGCATATAGAAAATCTGCATATTTTCCCTCCAGTCCTAGTAGTATTTCAACAAAGGCAATTGTTGCAAACAGAAATCAGCACGTGATGACTGATAGCCTAGTTCTAATGTGCTGAATAGAAATTGAAAGTTTGATGCGTTTCTATCACATTTTTAACAGATGTGCCCACTCTGTTCTGGACACTTGGTACTTGTGAAATAGCTAGCACACAGTGGAGGTAGGATGACATGATGACATTATTATGGATACGAACAAGATTATAGAAGTTTGTCAAGACAATCGACAGGCGCACATCAATCAGCACGTCAACGGAATAAGACCCTTAAGGTTTCCTTGAAAAGAGCATCAAGCTCATCTGTTGTGCATCTTAAACACCCGTAAAGTTTTATCATGACTTCCTTAGCCAGATAAAATTGCACGCCTTCCTGAATGTTATGGTGTGAAACCACATGAATCACTTTACATTTGAAATAAAGAATAAATGGTCTTTTCAACTCGAGCCGAGTTGTGATTTTTGTATTAAAATAATTCACCTACATAACGCTACTGGATGAAAGGAAATGTCACAGGCTCTTTACATCAGTGCTCTAAAACAATAAGTGCATGTTCAAATATAACAGTCTCCCATAATGCAATTCTTACATTACTTTGATATGGTTGTCTTCTATTTGTTCTATTTGTAGTTTTATTGATAATGACCTTTAAGTGACGATTTATATTTGTATTGCTTTGGTGTGATTTTCAGTGTATGGAACAGATCATTAAAAACACAATTTTCAAACTCTTATGCACAAGTGTTTCACCCAGAACCCTGTCCCAGAGCAAGGCGGGTTCAGCCCGGGTTCTCATCGTCACTCCAATACAGAGGGGTAGGGTGAAATGGGGAACCCTGAATCAAATATCTCCTTTCCTATTCTCTGCTATTAACTGAGCCAATGGGCCCTGACACTACAAGCACATTTACAGTAAGTAAATCACTAAGCCAGAGCTGTGCTCGAGACCACCTAAAGCGAGACCGAGACGAGACCGAGACCGAAGGGGGCCGAGACCGAGACGAGACCGAGACCGAAGGTGGCCGAGACCGAGACGAGACCGATACCAAAGGGGGCCGAGACCGAGACCAGTCATATCAACACTAAATAATATGACATGTTTTTGGTCCAATGACCAATGTAAAAAAAACACTTGACCAACAGCATCAGATCATCTACTGTGTTGTCATCCTGAATTAAATGAATTTTATTAAAAGAGTATCTAGGCCTATTTATTGTCTTATGTAAACATAAAATACGAAAATAAAACCATGATTTTAAAATGCACAGGCTATGATATTAAAATTTCTAAAAATCGAATAAATGAAAATCCATCAAACTGTATGTCCTATGTTGATGTAGTAAATGCTAACACATTTTAGATCACAAGCGACTTGCAATCAAATGATTTGCGCATGATTGGCCGATAAACAAATCTATTTATAATTATTTATCCGTCCACAGGCATGCAGCTTCAGTTGTTTGTCTGCTTGAGCAGGACACGCAAACGAACCGGTTGCACTGCGCACAGTGTTCATTATTGTTACGAGTGCACATGAGACAGCAGCAAACTAACCCGGTTGAACTGCGCACAGTGTTCATATAGATCAGACCAAAACCCTTCCAGTTTAATAAAGATCGGACCAAAACGGGTTCAGTTTCATATAGATCGGACCATAACCGTTCCAGTTTTATGCTCTTTCTGCCGTATGCCCCCCGGACTTATGTATGTCCCACGTCCTTCTGTGTGCATGAGTAATTTCATTTATCGCCCATTTGTAGTTAGCCTATTAATAATTATTGTTTATATTCGTTTAATTTCGATACAAAACAATATTTTGTTGAAGTCTCTTGTAGGCTATATGAATACACTGTGGTTCATTCGTTATTAATTATTGAGTACAATAGGCGCATGACACATGAATGGGGCTGTATGTATTTGGCGGAATTCGTTCTGTTTATTTACTGAAACATATTTCTTTATAAACGTACCTCTTTTTTTGTAGTTCAACCAAGCCAATCAGACTATTGTCTATATGTGTTCTCGTAGTATTTGTCTGTGTATCGCCCATTCAACCATTGCCATATAGGCTCAGTGAAGTGTGATCGGTGTCTGGGTACCGCAATTAGGGTACCAACGCCCAGCGGCGTGGGATTTTGGCGACAGGAAGGCAGTTTAGGTATCAAAAAACATGTAAATAGTAGTTTTATATATTGTTCGGTTTGTGATTTTGCAATTCTGAAAACGGGACAAGGTAAAATGCACGTATTTAGGAAAAGTCATGGAGGGACGTCGGCTGTAGCTTTTCAACATTATGTATGTATTTTAATTACTAACCGCTGTGTTTCTTCGGACAAATTATTTATTTGTGCTCAATGTACTGAATATAGGCAAAACGAATATATTTGCTGATTGTGCAGACATGATCGAGCATATGTTTAAGATTGAAGTATTTACGTGAATGGGTGCACGCTCTAGCGACGCTGGGGGTGGGCTTTTCTTCAAAAGTAGATAGCCATTGGCGGGATAAGCCACATCAGAAAAAAACAGTCTGACTCTGGACGAAATACAGCCAATGGAAATACAGCCTCTACATGTCATACTAAAATATTTTTCTAGAAAAAATTGTGGGCGATAATTTCTATGCTGGTCTCGGCTGGTCTCGGAAGAATTTACGAGTCCTTACTGTCCGAGACCGAGTCGAGACCGAGTCCAAATGTAACCGAGACCGAGACGAGACCGAGACCTTAAAAAAGTGGTCTCGAGACCGGTCTCGAGACCGAGACCGGTCTCGAGTACTACAGCTCTGCACTAAGCTGTAAAATGAAATACATGATGAAAAAGAATGTGAACGATGCATCTCCACGGTCGTAACACTCTCCTTCAGGGTTGGATTCACTGAGACAAAAAGGCTTTTTTCCAACTGCATAAACAAGAAGGACATTTACTGCGATATCAATGAGAACCTATGGCCAAGGCTTAATGCAAACTAATGAAGCAATATCAAGTAGAACCTATAGCCGAGGCTTAACGCAAACTAATGAAGCAATATCAAAGAGAACCTATAGCCGAGGCTTAATGCAAACTAATGAAGCAATATCAAAGAGAACCTATGGCCAAGGCTTAATGCTAACTAATGAAGTAATATCAATGAGAACCTATGGCCAAGGCTTAACGCAAACTAATGAAGCAATATCAAAGAGAACCTATGGCCAAGGCTTAATGCAAACTAATGAAGCAATATCAATGAGAACCTATGGCCAAGGCTTAATGCTAACTAATGAAGCAATATCAATGAGAACCTATAGCCGAGGCTTAATGCTAACTAATTAAGCAATATCAATGAGAACCTATAGCCAAGGCTTAATGCTAACTAATTAAGCAATATCAATGAGAACCTATAGCCAAGGCTTAATGCAAACTAATTAAGCAATATCAATGAGAACCTATAGCCGAGGCTTAATGCTAACTAATTAAGCAATATCAATGAGAACCTATGGCCAAGGCTTAATGCAAACTAATTAAGCAATATCAAAGAGAACCTATGGCCAAGGCTTAATGCTAACTAATTAAGCAATATCAAAGAGAACCAATGGCCGAGGCTTAATTCTAACTAATGAAGCAATATCAATGAGAACCTATAGCCAAGGCTTAATGCTAACTAATTAAGCAATATCAATGAGAACCTATAGCCGAGGCTTAATGCAAACTAATGAAGCCAAGTTTTTCCAACACATTTTATTTTTTGTCATTTCTTCACAGTACTATCTATGTTGACATATTTTTTATGTGACAAATGTTTTTGGTTAAACACTGCATAAAATATTGAAATTGTGTTGTCAATTTTATTTGGAAGTGCACGTGTACTATATTTCAGTCTGAAATCTCTTTCCATTGCAATAGGATCTTATATAACAAGACAGAAAATAAAAGTCGATTTGGAATTTTCTAAATGTCAACCTGTGTTCCGGTGCAAAAAATGACATTCAATTCTCGGATCGATCAGATGGTTCAGACATTTTGCGACCCGGGTGTCCTCAAGCAGGTGTTTCACATCTAGACTTTTTTCGGGGAAGAAAACGAATGTGCCTGGGCGTGGCTAAGCATTTGTCAGCGCAAATAGTTTTGGTTACCAGGCAACAGCACAATATCTTTTGAAATACTTTGCTATTGGATTAACTAGTTATAAAAACGGCAACATAGTTAAAATATCACAATGTTTTGGTGATAAAACAATGTACTCATTATGTTTCACTGTAAACATGTTTTGGTTCAATGGTTGTCTGGTTGAAAGTGACTACAAACAAAAGAAAAAAGTGAACTGTGAACCAAAACACAAATAAAGAGGAGCACAGGCTAGCCCATCTGATTTCCTAGATTGCATGAATAAAACATTTATTGATATGCATATCAAAAGAAAGTGTCGACAAAGCAAAACAACAACCACGGCGCAGAAAAAGCTGAGCAAAAAAGCAGGAGAGTGACGAGCTCCTTGCATCTGGTCTGAATCCCTAACATCACCAATTAGCAAGGGCTTGGCTGTGTGATCGTCTGGGGAGCGCCTTCATCCTGCCACACAAAGAATAATTGCTTCTCCAGAGGAGGAGCAGGTGAGTGCACCTGGAGAGGAAGGCAGGCAGGCAAACAGTCGCCACGTTACCGAGACACCATGTTAGGTTTCATCGACAGGAGCTGAGCTCTCACTAATACTGTCATCAACGAAATGCCCCGGCTAATGAATCCTATAATGAAGCAGAACCTTAGGAGTCTTTGACGAGGAACATTGATGAGTCAGTTTGGAAGGGACATATAACCTTTCTTTCTGTTAGGGGCAAGTCTCTAAATACAAATAATAAACAATGGTTTCAAAGTATTTGTTCATTGATCTTCTTTTCAATGAAGGTAATATTCTGTTCACTCTTTCTCACGTAATGTTGTTTAATGAGTCATACAAATGTGTTTAATTCCTTTTTCACCTTCACTCACACACACAGTGGTTGACTCACATTATTTTGTTAATGAATCATACAAATGTGTTTAATTCCTTTTTCACCTTCACTCACACACATAGTGGTTGACTCACATTATTTGTAACGACAGTTACGTGAATGCATCCATCCAACACAGAAAAGCTGCTTTTTAACATTATTGGAGAAAATATTTCTTGCTAATAACGTCATTTATTAAGCCCACGACCAAAGTGACACATTTTGTGATCCCCTTTCATGGCTGTCAAGTTCCATTTTTAATTGGTCGCATCAGCGTGACCCGAACCATTTTGTTGTTAAATGTTTTCCAGGTTTAATGATTTGTCAGGGTGAATAATTCTGGTTCTGATATCAAACACTCTCCTTGTGTCTTTTAACTTGACATGTTGCATGTGAGACTGTGTCTGTGCTAACACTCTCGTTCTCACTAACCACTCGACGACAGAGTAACTGTGACAACAGCCTTCTGTTTGTGTCTGCAGCACGCTGAAGTATATTTATTACAATTTAAATAGCGTTTAAATACTATTTATATATGATTTAGTGTACTAAAGTTAAAACATAAGTGTTTACAAAATAATACACTTAAACTTTCTTGGGAATGGAATGCTTTACATGGCCTTATTAGAGATGTGCAGTTAGAAATGCTCCCCAGTTCAGAAACTACGTGCTCATCTTCCTTGCAGCTGTCAAACGGAACACTTTACAACCTAATCATGTTGAAACTGCAACTGGGGAATACATTTTTGTAGCTATAAATGTAGTTTAAAGAACATATCTAAACCACACGGGTGAATGAAATTAGTCAACATATTTGTTCTAATCATTTCACGATTCAAAGATCCGAAAGATAATTAAAATGAGAGTTTAGCATTCTGTCACTAATCCTTACTGCCCACATTCAATTTTAAAATGCCAAAGAGAAAGTTATTACTAAAATGTACAATTCATTATTTTTATGTTCCCTACAATTGCTCTATTAGCCATAATTGCAATATCAACAAAAGAATAGCCAAATATATTTTATTATAATGTATAAAATAATTTTTTGTGGGTGTTACTATATCATGTGTTGGTGCCAGCCACCTAAATGACCATTGTCAGCAGTGGAATATGTTAGTCTTTAACCCTGATGGGTTAAACAGTGGATATAAAAAGTCTACACACCCCTGTTAAAATGCACAAGGTTTTTGTGATGTGAAGAAATTAAACAAGGAAAAATCATGTCAAAACTTTATCCACCTTTTATGTGACCTATAACATGAACAGCTCAATTGAAAAACAAACTGAAATCTTAAACTAATTCTACGTTGAAGCACCTTTGGTTTTTTTACAGCACTCAGTCTTTTTGGGTAGGAGTCTGTAAACACGGCACATCTTGACTCGGCAATATTTGCCCACTCTTCTTTGCAAAAGCGTTTCAAATCTGTCAGATTGCACATTGTTCATCACAATGTTTATTAAATTGCACAGAACACCTGTTCCTGTGACTAAGGGGACGAACAGTAAGTGCTTCCTCGTTGGATGTTGTTCCTATTAAAATGATTGCTTGTTTCAGTACAGATCTGACACAATATATGTGAGAAAAGTTAGCTATCTGCCTGGTGTTCAACTTTCCCAAGTTCTCCCGTGGCAGAATGGTTCTTCACACATAAAACCTCCTCTGACTTCCAGTAAAAACTCATCTACTACAAGAGTGTGGTGTTTGTATGCCGAGAAGTAAGGACAACGGCCCCTCCTTTTTTTAAGCTACGCTCAGAATCTACATCCCATATCAGGTTTTTCGTTCTGCGACATCTTGTCTCATGGCTCACTCCTACTATAGGACAGATCAATGGTAAAAACCGCTCACCTTTAAAGCAAAGGACAATGCTAACTTATATCTGCACTACATTGTTTTTCTTTCCCCTACAACTGACATTACTTACATCTACTAAAAGCTTTTGCTGTTGCCACACTAAGTCACTCCAATCTGTACATAATATGTATAATGTAAATGCCTGTATTGATCCTGAAACATTTCTGGTTAGGGACTCTGTTTTAATCCACATGCTATGCCAGCTCTCATCAACACTTTGTAATGAAGCAGTAACAGCAGGGACAGCTGTGCTGGTTACGAGGTCCAATCCGTCTGAGACCCTGGGGTTATGGGCCACACAGTCTGCCCTGAAGGACGACCCCTCTGGTCGGCCAACCGAGGCTGCTCAGCCATTGGAATGACAGAGGTCAATGTTCAGCCTTCCGTTGTCAACCAGCCTGGAGAATGCCTTTCCAGGGGAACTTTAGCATCCAACCACACCAGCGGACATACACAGCAGTCCAGGCAAACAACCAGAAACGCACTTCATGGATAAGAGCAGAGAGCCGAGGCACGAAAACAACAGAAGGAAGTGAACAGTTTCATTTGAATAGTATCATGTAAGCCATGCTATATGGACTGTGAGAGGATGGGTGACCTGATGGCCTCGGGACCCAGCGGGAGAACTCCAGCCTGGCAGGTAATATGGACAGAACATAATTCATTGGACCTGTATTTTCATATTTCGAAGTTCCAAGTTTCGAGTATAGTTTTTTTCTTTGTCCTCAACAGAGGACTGTTTTGCTGATACCTTCGTCCAACTTTATAAAAAGAAAAGCGGATTCTAATTCGTTTGGTGTCTCATAATTTCCACCCACACGCTTTGTGTTTGGGTCAGAACCCGAACCATTCGCACAGCCTTATCCATCACAGATGCTTCAATCACAAATTTCACTTCAAACAGAAGCTAAAATTGAAAAAAAAAACACAGTGCATGTCAGCATAGCAACACAGTGGACGTTTTCACTGAGCTGGTGAACAGATGGCATTATGCATATTTATGCAAACTCACAAAGTCCAGGTGATAGGTGTGGCTTCTCAAACATCTCAATAACATTTCATCAATAGAGGTGTTCTGGAAAACAGTCTGACTCACACACATGATCAAACTCTAGATTAGGTGTATGCAAATCAAAGCAGTTTTGGACAACTGCTGTTTTTATGTTCTACTTGATAATTCATGTTACCATCTCTACACTAAGAACAGTATCAAAAGAGCATAGCTGAGGACTAAAGACTTTCGGGATCTTTTTTTAATATCCATTGTATCAATCATAAGAAAAACTGGAAACGGTGACTTGGGAGGGTTTCTTGACTAAAGGCTAGAAAGTTAGTCTGACTTGTTCTCACACCATATTGGTGTATGGTAACACATCATGCCATGATACAAATACCTGTCAATGGCCCTGAGAAGAATAATTATTACTATCTATTGCTGGGAAGGGTTACAATACACCTTTCAAGCAATTCAAAGAACATTATTCCACTGCCCAAAACACATTGCAGACTACAGGTAATCTATATATAGGATAGGTCTTTCCACCAAATTCATCCCAAGAGCTGACTGAAAGATGCGTTGCTGCCTCAGGGCCTAGCCAACTATCTGTCATGCCCTGTCACCTGTCCGTTTTCGTTACCTTACTCCCAGGTGTTCCGGACTCTCTTAATTACCTTGTGTGTGTTTAACCGGTGCCCTCTGCTTTCTTTTTCTTTTCTGTACCCATTGTTCCTGCCTTTCCCTGCCTGTATGTTTTCTTTGCTTCGTTTTCTCCCCTGTGTACCAATTTCCAGCCTGATGCAAGCTTAATATAAATGTAAAAATGGACAAATCAGTTAGTAGGCATTGTTTTAATATGTTATACATTTTCGATAGTGGAGTCACACAAATAATAATTATTAATTTCTGCAAAAGAAGAAATAGGGATGGGGACTCGTGTTTGAGTCTCGGACTCGAGTCACACTTAAGTCTTACACACAATGACTACAGACTTGACTTGAGACTCGTCCTCAAAAGACTTCATACTTGACTCGGTCTTCAGATGCGGGACTCGTGAACAATGTTCATTTTTAGGAAACGTCTGATGAGCTGAATGTTATTTATCCTCGCTCCATAACCTTTAATCTACAATGTAAAACGTAACGTATCTGCTGCGCGCAGACACACGTGAGTGAGGACAACTAACATGTTAACTACAGCGGCAGTTGCAGGTGCCATTTGTCGTAAGATATTGCTTTAAAAACATAATACAACAAGGCCCAAACAAAAGAAGCGTTGAATGCTAAATATGTGCCATCAAGATAAAGAATTTATCCACATTTAATTTCATCAGGCATCTAAAAACGCACTGTGATATGTTGGCAAACGTGTTCAGCTCAGCATTGATCATCTAACGCTGGCTTGCTTCTTGTTTTTGCTACAACCTACAGGAAATTAACTTTGAGGTTGTTTGCTGGATATTATGAAAAGTTGAATGAGTGTTTGTTTGCTACGGTACAGTTTTATTTAGTTACCGTTACACTTGGTTTGAGAGTACGGGTTAGGTGTTGACTTACAGCAGTTTATAAGCTGTCATTAGTTGTAGACACAGTACACATTATAATTGTGCAATTCAGCCACTAAGTAAATAACAAATAATTGATGATTCTCATATTAGAAGGAAGTAAACTGTAGTGTGTTAACATTTTAGCATTTAGCTAATATGTGTTGTTTTGCAGTTTGCACTAATTGTAAGGATGTTAATTATGACACTGTGAGGTATAACATGTTCTGTATTTGTTCATATGGGCCCCACTGAGTCTGCACAATAGGAGTCTCTTTATTACCTTAATATTTGGTCTGTACTGTAGGTTTATGTTACAAGGCAAAATACAGATATTAACTTAAATCTCTGGGAAGACACGCCCCACCTTGAGCACTCAGTAATAAACAACTGGAATCGTCTTTGCTTTAATCAAGTGTAATAACGATAATAGATACCCACATGTTGGTGACTTGCTGTATTTGGGTTAGTATCTGTTGTATTTAACCAAAATAAATTTCTTCTGTGGTTCCGTATTTGTGGTGGGGGTGTGGTTTAGGCAGACTGTGTTACTAATTAAAAAGATGTTTCCAACTGCCATTTAATATTTAGGGACTATTGACTGACCAAGATGGTCTACGGGCAATGCCGAAACGCAATGGCTGTTTCAAACCCTCCCCCTCCAAACTTATCTCAAGTCCAATGTAAGGTAACAGCAAATTAATTTGTTGAGCTTAACTTAGCATGACTAAAAAAAGGAGATCAGCCAAGACTAAAGGAGACACTCCAGTATCAATTAAACTGAGATTGCAATCCTCACATACAGCGCTCACCAGCCGGGTCTTAAACAACAGTCAGATACACTTCTAAACCAGCTAATACAAGTGTGTTATCAATGTAATTGTCAGTTTCTATCTTCAATAAATCAGAATACACCGATATATATTTGATAGCAGATGGTATGAACTGATTATAGTCCAAAAAATAAATATAATGGAATATAAGCTTTCATTTTGGCCGATCATTTTAGACCAATTGTGCTTTTATTATGATAGGCATATAATATGCTCAGGTGATTTAATTTGGTGTTTAATTTGTGTGTATATGTATCCTATTATTTAATTTCTATAACTTTATATTTATTGCACTTTTGTTAATAATGTCGAATGTGTTATTTATTACATTTTTTCCAAACATGATATAATGTACAATTACAGAAAGAAAATGTAAATGCCAGTGTACGCAGGTACAGAAACATTAGTATCGGCATCTGCAAATAATGTATTGATAGTAAAATAATTATTCTAACACAATTCCTGTGAGTTACTGTTCAATTTGACTTCAATGGGGACTTGAAGTCTTGAAGAGCAGACGCTTAGACTGTTAGTTAGACTGAGATAATCTAATGTGGCACCGTTTTTAAATGGTTTTCATTATAAAAATGTACATTGTCAAATAAAACGACATTATGACATGCTATATTTTTTATTTTTTTACCAGAGACCAAACAGATGAAGTGCATACATTAAATGAAGTGGTGCTGATCTTTTTAAAAATGACACTTTATCCTGTGTATTTGTGCATATTATAATACTTCTTTGATTAATGTATTTTGACCGGGAAAGGAGATATAGAAGGGCGATGGTACAAGGACAACAGACTACATGAAAAACACATTATTTTTATCAGAACATCTAACAACAAGACCAGGTAATAGTGTTGCCTATTTGAACATCCGTTTCACAATTTAACATAATGATAGCTCTCTGGTGCTGCTCATTTCCCTGCAGCTATATAGACGCATTTACTGGCTCGGTAAAATCTGCAAATTTGAACATCAATGATATACTTACCAGACATATCCCATATCCCATGCTCACTGCACATTGTATTTAATTGCATGGCAACTTTATTCGGTTTATTCTGGGAATATTCTGTGACCGTTCGGTATGTTGTCTACCATTAGCAGCACCATATCACCAAATCATTCATTATGGGTGTTTGTCAATGCACGTTTCCATGGTTCCAGGTCGAGCTTAATTAAGAAAATCAGATGAGCCGGCTTTCTGAAAACACTGGAATGCCGGTCGTTAGTGGATTTGAACCCCTCTTACAAAGGACATGGGTGGCAAAAAAAGAGATCAGGCGGGCGGACGGACGGGTCTTGTGTTTTGCTACATTCATGTTTGAGGGTACTCTGTGACATCAAAGTCAGCCTCTGCAAAGAGATGTTGAGTAAAAGTTATTTGAATGTTGTCACGTTCTGCAGCCAGTCGTGCCAGTGGATCCAACGCCCTGTCTCCCTCATCATCACAGACACCCGGTTTGTTCCTTATGGTCGCACATGTTTTTCCTCATCATTCAGACCAGATTTAAGAGTCTGCTTTCCTGTTGTATCCAGTTTGTCATTGTTTTGTGTTACGGCCGTTCTGCTATTGTGCTTGTCAGCTTTTGTTTTTCGTTCCTGTTCAGTTTAAGTTTCATTATTAAACCTTTCGTCCGTCCTGCGCCTGTGTCCTGCCAACCTGTTTTTGCAAATGCGTCAGAATGACGAACTACACCAAGGACACAGCGGGTGAACGGAGGAGCCGGGAGAGAGGGTACGTGACCGGCAAATAGTTCCCCCAAGAGAAGTTTAAGGGGGAACTATGACGGTGGGTGCAGCGTCCCGGAGGACAGAGGAGAAGGGCGCTCGGCCCCTGCAGCTGCCAGAGGAGTACCAGCGACCGGGTCTGTTGGTCGTGAGCGGTGCAACCCCTACCGGGGCGGATCCGGGAGTAGACCTAGTGAAGATCGGCCTCTAAATTTCATACTTCAGCTAAGCTATTATAAAGGATGGTTGCGTCGAAAAAAAATAATATTTCATTAATGAGATACTGACACATGACATACATTTTCAGAATTGTTCACTGATATAGTGAAAATCAAGTAAAAACATTAGCTTTTCATTGTTAGAGACCCTTTGATAGAAAGTGATTATCATTGTGGAAGTAAGTGTAATCCTCAAATCAAGCTTAATGAATAACAATGTACAACAAAATAAGGTAGCGATAAAACTGCATCCGATACATTCAGGAGAAACCTATGTAACTCCATAATCCTTAACAGACAGACATGCTAGCACAATGTGAAGCAACATTAACTCCATAATCCTTAACAGACAGACATGCTAGCACAATGTGAAGCAACAGTAACTCCATAATCCTTAACAGACAGACATGCTAGCACAATGTGAAGCAACATTAACTCCATAATCCTTAACAGACATACATGCTAGACAATGTGAAGCAACAGTAACTCCATAATCCTTGACAGACAAACATGCTAGCACAATGTGAAGCAACATCAACTCCATAATAATTAACAGACAGACATGCTAGCACAATGTGAAGCAACAGAAACTCCATAATCCTTAACAGACAGACATGCTAGCACAATGAGAAGCAACATTAACTCCATAATCCTTAACAGACAGACATGCTAGCACAATGAGAAGCAACATTAACTCCATAATCCTTAACAGACAGACATGCTAGCAAAATGAGAAGCAACAGTAACTCCAAAATGCTTTGGTGACAATAATATTTCCATTTCTTTCTGTGAGTGACAGTGATTTCCATGTCACAGAGGTGTTGGTAATGAATTTGCATGGTCCAGGGGTATACATATTTGCCTAGTTTAAACCAACTCTTGGCCTTTTCTCCTACCCATGCTGTGCCCACACAAACATCACCCTACAGCGCTGTACCTTTAATAGCTAAATCCATCCCTGCCAGGAAGAAATTAGAGAAACTGTAGGCCAGTTTCAGCGGCAATTGACAAAGACCTCCCCCCGTCAACTCCATTCAGCTCTAATTATTGTTTGGTATTCCTCTGTCTTTTGAGAAATCAATGTGCTAAATACAATAATAATGATAGAAAACACGTTTGACTGGACAATAATTTATGTAATTCCATGTATAATTATCTTTTTGGGCCATAATACTGATTTTGTTCATGTTTTGTGATTCAATTAAATGAAGACATACAGTTCTTATAAAGCCCTCATTATGCTTCTGCGTCAACTCCACGGCGTAGCTACGCCGTCACTCCTACAACGTCGTGCCGTTTTATGGTACTGCGTCGGGTTGCGTTGCATTTCACCGCCAGATGTATAATCTGACCAATCACAGCCCTTGTGGTCTGCGTCGCCTCGACGTGTAGTTACAATTTTTTGGAGGTGCACGTCGAGCTCCGGCGTAGGGGTCGGAGAGGGGTTCGCGTCTGCGAGGGTACGCCGTCGATTCGACGCAGAAGCATAAAACAGGCTTAAGTCAAATACATGTTTAACATCTGGATTCACATGCTGTCTCTACAGAGTTTATTTTAAAGAGCCCTACATTATAAGAATACTTGTTTTTCTAGAGAACACTGTTGATTTAGCCTGTAGGGGGGAGAGATATTCTAATTAATACACAAAATACAAACGCTTGACTTGAAGTCAGTTGCCTAAACACATTGCAGACAAATCAATTTGTGATTGTATGGAGAATCAAGGAATCCTTAGGCACAGATAATGTCTCTGCATGATATTAACGAGTCATGTAAGGCTGATTGTGACATACATAGCTAAAAAAAAAATATAAATTAAGAGCTTATTAAAAACACGCAGCGTCACAAAAACAAAACAAATTTGGCGCTAGTCGAGCTTCTGCGGTGTGGGTTCCAAGGCAGAGCAAAGAGAAACCATTATGCCAACCTCGTTGAGAAAAGACCATACAGGCATTTCTAAAAGTGTACAACATAGAGTAAGGAGAGCAAACAGAGCAGGCTATTTGCTGATATATTACCATACTCATTCACAACAGCAGCAGTAGGTCGGAGAGAGGGAGCCCTCGTACATGAACATGAAATGAAACGGAGGACCAAAATTGTTTTATGTAAATTGTCTTTGTCTATATGCCACCTGCCGGCATTGCATTACAAGCCAAGAATAATGTGATCAACCAATGACTATTGTGGAAACCTGAGGTTTAATTTTTTTACCTGAAACCGTTGAAGTACCCCTAATGTAGCATATTGAGCTTGATCAAAACTACAAGGTAATCCCAGCCCTCGATTGGTGAACGGCGCATTGTGATTTTGTTAAATCTCATCTGTGTTTCTTCAAGTAGGCTCGGCCCGTATGACCCATTGCCTGTGGAGGTTTGTATATAACCCATATTGTACTCTGCATGGCCTCTCCACAAATACATTTGAAATACACGTCCCGCACACTAAACACCAGGATGTACTGTACCAAACAGCTGGCGAGAATTCAGACTTTCCTCTTTATCCCTCTGACCGATGTCTACGGATTTCCTCTCTTCCGGTCCTTTTGTTAAAAAGAACCCAGTCTTTTTAAAAAGGTTAACTGAAGACACATTCTTTAAAGGTGTCATACAACAATACAACGTAGCTTTATCAACTTGACTTATAAAAGAGGTGGGAAAATCTTTTTGATTCACGGTCCACATCAAGTTTCAACATTCAGTTGAGGGCCATTTCAGTTGGAGCTTTTTTCAGGAGTGGTTTCTTCATTAATATACAGTTCTGGTGTGTATAGAAATGTACATACACCATAGCCAAATACATTTAAACCCCAGTTTAAATCCCAGTCACAATTCCTGACATATAATCCTTGTAATATTCCCTGTTTTAGATCAATTAGATTCACCACTTCATTTTAAGAATGTGAAATGTCAGAATAATAGTATAGTGAATAATTTATTTTATTATATTATTTAATTTTATCACATTCCCAGTGGGTCAGTAGAATACTGACCCACTCACAAGCTCCCAAAGATGTACCAGACTTGTGGTCTTAAATTTTTTTTGACTGATTTCTTCTGAATATCCGATAAAGTAAAGCAAAGAGGCAGTAAGTGAGTAAGCCTTGGTAGGCCTGGAAATGCATCCACCAGTACACCTCCAATTGACTCAAATTATGTTAATTAGCCAATCAGAAGCTTGAGAAGACATAACATCATTTTCTGTATTTTCCAAGATGTTGAACAGAAAGTTATGAATCTTAAATACACATTCTAACACAACACCTATCCACTAGGCATTTGCTCAAAGTTTCCTCCATGATCAAGTTTTTCTGATGAAAGTCAGAGGGTGACCAGAGTGATTCCGGGTTTTATAAATGCATCAACATCTAGACTCTCTTTATGAATTATCCAATTAATTGTACATGTCTTAATAAAAGAAGCATGAAATGGAAATCCCAGAATTCCTCACAGAAATATCTTATTAAGTAGAGCGCTATGGAAGAAGTATATACACAAAATTACAAATGTGAAAAACGTCCCATTTTATATTTACAGAACAACAAAACGTGTGTTAGGGCAGTGAAATTATTGTACATGGGTATTTGTGAGAACAAAAACATTCTGAAAATATATATATATTGTTAATTCATTTAGAGGGGAAGCTTGACTGTTCCCTCCTCGTTATGAATGTGACAATCCCTGTTATGAATGTGACATTCCCTGTTATGGATTTGACAATCCCGTTATGAATGTGACATTCCCTGTTATGGATTTGACATTCCCCATTAGGAATGTGACATTCCATTCCCTGTTATGAATGTGACATTCCCCGTTATGAATGTGACATTCCCCATAAGGAATGTGACATTCCATTCCCTGTTATGAATGTGACATTCCCAGTTATGAATGGGCATTCCCCATAAGGAATGTGACATTCCATTCCCTGTTATGAATGTGACATTCCCCGTTATGAATGTGACATTCCCTGTTATGGATTTGACACTCCCCGTTATGAATGAGACAACCCTGTTGTGGATTTGACATTCCCCATTAGAAATGTGACATTTCCCCTTATGAATGTGACATGATTGTACTCTAAAGAACAAGACTGTGGCACAAATAAGCAAAATAAATGTAATGAAGATTATTTGACATAGTTTTTCATGTTCAGGTTTACCTCATTGCGTAATTACCCCTAAATTAAATGAGGGCCTTGACAGATTCTTGCGGTTTACATGCTAAATCTGTCCCCAAGTGATTGGCATCCTTTAATCAACACTTCAACACTTAAATCAGCAGCAGAATATGAAGAGCAGGGTTTGAAAGGAATATTGTGTTTTTATGTTCATTTTTTTATTCTAACAGCATGTTGAAATCCACATCGCACTACTGCAGAAAAGCCTCTGGAGCTCTGAAGGTCACCTCACTTAGACCTTTGCATTTTCAAATGCAAAACAATTCCCCATGTAATGATAGAGAACGTCTTTGTCCGTACATAGTCTCTCTATGTCCCTTTTCACTTACAAGGCACCAGAGGATTTTTAAAGACCGTGTGAAGACCTTTATAACTAGACGAGCACACCTGCTGCAAGATTATATTATTCTCCAAAAGCAGAGCATCTCAGGTAAAACGGATTCACGACTGGCGGACGGGCGTCAAACCGTCAGTTGGTAGATCACGAGTGTTATTAGTGTTTCAAAATGCTACGAGTGTAAAGCAGTGGAGTGAATGAAAGTAAAGGTGTTCACGCTGGAGTAACCAATAGTAACGTGGCAAGACATCAGGATTCTGAGCGCGTCCCGGAGGAGAGAGTGTGGCGCTGGGCTAATCAGACGCTAACCGGGAGGGGGTGACACGCAGGAAGCACAGCGTAGGCGAGAGAAACGTGAAGGAGCCCTGACAAGGCACACTATCGTAAAGAACAAAACCCACCTACCAGTGGCAGGGATCACTGCCGAACCCCTCAGCCCATTCAGGGGAATCCGGTCTGACTGTGAATACTTGGCTTTCCAGGGCTAACCTTCCCTTTTGCTGCATGGCCTTCGTCGGGTAGCTTGACCTTTTCAGTCGGTTTCACAAGCTGCATTCAGACAACGACCACACGTCGCGAAAGACGAGTGCCTTGCAGTACATGGCAAACTGGGATACATATTTTGAAAGATACAAAACGACTACAGAACCTGGTTCCATCTAGGAAAATTCCAACAGGACAAACTCTAGGTGCACTTTCAATATCAGTTCCTCCAGTTGAAACTGTGCCCACATCTTTCTAATAACATTTCACAACATACATTAAATATGTTGCAATAATTATATCAGACTTAACATGCAAATACATATATACTGATGAGCCAAAATAGTATGACACAGGTGAAGTGAATTACGTTGAACATCTCCTAACAAGGGCACATGTCAAGGTCAAGTTCTCATAGTCAATGTGTTGAATGCAGGACAAAAAGGGCAGGAGTAAAGTCCTGAGCGGCTGTGACAACGGTGAAATTGTTATGGCCAGAAGCACTATAGATTCACTGTGGAAAGATGACAAGCTGATGGAGGGAGTGTGCATGGTGGAGGCAATGTACTGGTCTGGGGGTGGTCTCCTACAACAGGATAACCACCAGGATAACGACCCGATACACAGATCCACACTAAGCAGGAACTATTTAGGAAAGGAGCTGTCAGCTGGTATTCTATAATGGAATGGCAAGCACAGTCACTGGATCTCAACTCTACTGAGGTGTTGTGGAAGCAGCTAGAACATATTGTACATAAGAAGTGCCCATAAAGCCAAACCAACTTGTGGGAGGTACTTCAGGAAGCATGAGGTGAAATCTCTTCAGATTACCTCAACAAATTCACAAATAGAATGCCAGAGTTCTGCAAGGCTGTAGTTGCTTCAAATGCAGAATTCCCTTCACAAAAGCAAAGTTTGAAGGACACAATTATTTTTTCTATTAAAAACGTTTTATTTCCAATTCCTATGTCCTGTTAAAACTAATTTCTACAAAGGGCATTTCTAAGTGACTGCTAACTTTAGCACAGTACTGTATATATGTATATCATGGATAGCCTTATTTTCTCAGCATAGCAGCAATGTTTTTCATCATATGCTGCTCAATTAGTTAGTTAGTGTCAACTGCATGCTGATTGGCAACCAGACAGATTTACATTTTGACAATTAGAACAAGTACGCAGTCCGCAGAGTACAAACTTAAAATCCTAAACATTCCAATAAGGTTTGCTAAGGTGTCCTATAGCATGCAGCTTCGTCAAGATATACAGCCATTTGGCCCTCATGCCTTACTGAACAGAGACAGGTTCTGACCCGCGGTGAGCTGGATTGTTTTGTGGTGGCAGCAGCTAAGAACGCTGGGCAACCCTAGGCCACGCCCTAAACCTTACTTAGATTGATTAGGATAATGGCTTTGGATTAAACAGTGAAATGTTCAACTGATCTTCTGAGTTGATCACAACCATTTGTAAGACAAATGAAAGCCTTACATCCCAACGTGATCAATGTGGGAGAACCCAGCTTGGGGTCAACAATGAGCACCTATTACATAATAAGATGTAATTCATCGTTACTCTACATGAATGACGCAACCATAAAGGAAGCCTGCGTAAATCAGATCCTCCCTGTTTCTCTGGTTAACTGTGTATCAGTTTGAAAGTAAGCCTCGCTGGGTTTATTTCACTGCTGCTTGCTGAGAGAGAGAACGGAATGAATCCCCTGTGAGTTTCACTGAAAGATTTACAATTGTTCTGTGGACAGTGAGTACTGGGTTTGTTGGGGTTATTATAATACCTCCATTGATTATTTGATTAAGTGTGATGTAGGGATTAATTTAATCAACACAAAAACACTTCTATTACAGATAAGGTGAAAGCGTTGGGGTTCTTTGGGATTCTTTATGTGTAATCTTCACAAGAGCAAAGATTCCTGAACCTTCAGCATCACGCCTTAACCTTCAGCCTCACACCTTAACTTTCAGCATCATGCCTTAACCTTCAGCGTCATGCCTTAACCTTCAGCATCACGCCTTAACCTTCAGCATCACGCCTTAACCCTCAGCATCATGCCTTAACCATCAGCATCAAGCCTTAACCTTCAGCATCACACCTTAACCTTCAGCATCACGCCTTAACCCTCAGCATCATGCCTTAACCATCAGCATCAAGCCTTAACCTTCAGCATCACGCCTTAACCTTCAGCATCACGCCTTAACCCTCAGCATCATGCCTTAACCATCAGCATCAAGCCTTAACCTTCAGCATCACACCTTAACCTTCAGCATCATGCCTTAACCTTCAGCATCATGCCTTAACCATCAGCATCAAGCCTTAACCTTCAGCATCACACCTTAACCTTCAGCATCACACCTTAACCTTCAGCATCATGCCTTAACCTTCAGCATCATGCCTTAACCTTCAGCATCACGCCTTAACCTTCAGCATCACACCTTCAGCATTATGCCTTAACCTTCAGCATCACACCTTAACCTTCAGCATCACACCTTAACCTTCAGCATCACACCATAACCTTCAGCATTATGCCTTAACCATCACCATCATGCATACGACTGGAAAAACCCCATTCTTTACACCACTTCACTTCAGCAGTCCTGTGTGCACCCATTGAAATGTCAGAAATGATTGGACACGTTCCTTCCCTATCCAACCTTGCATCATTAATTATAGCATTAATTGGAATGTTATCAATGACAATGACCTTTTATTATAATTTACTTTTATCAACGAATACAAACAAAAGAGAACTTCTCTGTTTAACAATATGCCCTAAAATGCATAAACTTTCTTCATTTATTCTGATAATAACATTCTGGCCTTGACTGCACTAATTATACTGTATGACGAAATTTCAGTTTACCAAAGAACCAATGTCATATTTAATATTTTCTTCTTTGGTTTTATATCTGCAACCCAATCTCCTTGTTTATAATTATAGCGATTGTGCTATCTGCAGTCAACCTTTACTGGCACACACCAACTCCATGCAGTTATTTACTCTAACAAGCATTTCCTAATACATTTCAAAACCTCATTATTTGTATCTTAATGGGAAAAATAACTGATTTATGTTTCCCTGTGGCAGCTGTTATTCTAATTAGCTTCATTCTAAACTATGTGTTTCATACGGCAACCTGCCCTAAATACATATGAATAAGAACACAGAACTTCACAAAGCGAGATCTTGTGTGCATCAAAAGTTCTTAATAAGATACTTTACCTGTGAGGCACTCAATGAGTGACTGCAGAACCAGCAGTTTCCATAGCAACGTCATCTTCAGTTTTCTGGGGTCAAAGTAGACTCACATCCAATCACAAATGTATGGAATCCTTTTGGTACCTTTCTGGTTCTTCACACTGTTTGAAAAAGAGAAAGGAAATGAATACCATGATAAGATCGAGAAAGACAGAGCTTTTATCTTTATTAACACTTGAGAAAAGTACTATCCACTGCACATTGGTTGAACAATAAGGGAACTGAAGGAATATAATGGAATGCCTCGGTGCTGATAACATGTCAAGGACTAGGACAATGCTTCTCAAAATGTCAACCTTCACAGCAGCTCGCAGCCTTCTTAAAAAGATTAATTTCGATTTGAACAATTATGGATGTATTAGAAATCACGCCATGACTAAAACGTGTACCGACTGATCACCCTGAAAGTAGAAGTCAGTAAAGCAATCCAACAAATCATACACTGACTAAATATTATCTGTATCCAAAGGTATATGAAATGTACCTCTCATGGACGAATTTGGTATAATAGAGGATTGTTGATGGCCTTGTTCTGTCCAGTTTACATAACTTTGGGATCCTGTCCCTGGGACGTACATCTGAACCGTAACAATATCAACACGGAATGATAAATATTATTTGTCACATTCATAAATGTCGCAAGACCCAGCAAGATATAGATGGTTAAAAAAACAATGATCCCACATGTGTCAACGTTAGATGGGTTTAATTCCCCAGCCAAAATACCAAGGGTATCGCTGTGAAATCGCTACCCAAACCTCCCAACCAATGCATTGTCAGAAGAATAACAGTTCTCCGTGTGCTCTGGGCCATCGAAAAATAGGACAGGAGTTGGGGAGGAGGGTGGTTGCAGGGAGGATACAAGTAAAATCAATGCAATCCAGAGACACAGCGTCCCATGGCAGAACGTTTAAAACATTAGCTTTGGGTCCCCTGCTGACATAAATACAATAGAATACGACTTAATTTCAGTCAGGAAATGTTTCTCTTGTGATGTCTGGTGCATTAGTAATGAACGGTGAACACACATCACTGTGGTTTTGATGTATGGCTTTTTGTTATTGTCGGTCTTTGAATATGCATTACATATAGTCATTGTTCTGCCGTCGATAGACTAATGTGATCCAATTACTGGCTTACTTTGCAGCTGACACAATCAATTGCTGCATTGTTGAAATTTGAATTACACATTTTCAGTTTATCAAGCCTGCTCACTATCCCTGAAAAGCAACCTCCTTTTTGAGAAAAGGGAAGAACATGCAGTGAGACCCATAGTTATTATATTTTAATGAGCAAAAATTATCACTTTTTAAACAAATAAAATTTCTTAGCAAAAGAGATCAAATGACCAGATGGCATAGTGTTTGTTGCCCTCGTGCATTAGTGAGCCTTGGGTGCCCACCAACCTGTCACCAGTTTGTAATTTGTCCATCCTCTGACCACTGTCAGTAGGTAGTCACCACTGCTGACCGGGAGAACCCCACAAGCCTTAACGTTTCAGATACTAGTCTGACCCAGCCGTCTGGTCATTAGTTTATTTTTAATTTAGCTTTATTTAACCATTTAGGCCGATTGAGAACAAATTCTCATTTGCAATGGCGACCTGGCCAAGATAAGGCAAAGAAATGTGCAGGACAACATACTGTTTCACCAATAACTACAATAACTACAATTACAATTTGACCCTTGTCAAAGTCGCTCAGATCTTTACACCTGCCAATTTCTTCTGTTTCATAACATTTTATGTAAAACAAATAATTGAATGGGAGTTTTCTTAAGGTGTCAGTGCACACTCTTTAACGATCAGTGAGATGGCTATGACATGGTTATTATATGTCAAAGTTATGAATGCATTTATGATCTTTACCTGCTATTAGAGACATTTGAGACGTCCTCTATCCTTACTATAGCATAACTCTGGAAGCCTAACCAACCTCCATTGCTCATCATGAGCCCTTTGATGCTACAATATATCATGCATTGTCACCAGTTTACCAAGTCACAATACAAATGTAAGACATTAGCCAACATCAGAAATCCTCTCAAAGAACAACCCTCTGGCTACAAAGCTATTTAAATGTGGCAAATATAGTTTGACCCTTTGCAAAAACGAAACACTATTGCCATGAAGCTGGACATTTTAATACTTTGAAATAGGATTTATGGACGTCATTAATTTGAATGTTTGGTGTTATAATACACAGTAAGTCTTCACTATTTTTAGGAAGACAAAAAGCAACAGAAATTGGGTTGCTCACCGCCCTAAAACATGGAGTTTAATAGTTCACATATTTCACTCCGGTTATACAACTTCATGGCTCATCATACAGCCAGCTGATACTGCTGTTGCTAGAGGAAACACATCTTGTCAATAAGTAGAGTAAAGATATACAGCTTCAATCTCTAGGAAAAGGGATTAAGCGGAAGAAGCTGATTGAAATAAAGATAAGATATTAAACGTGCCCCACTCAGAGAAATCCAGGCTTATGTCTCAGACCTTGTTTTTTTTAGAAAGTGAAGAAAATACAATATTCTGGTCCCATATTGATTTCTTGCTCCTAGTGTTTTGAAACCTATGATTATAGCATTACTCAACCGGGTCTTTGAAATGTACTATTAAGATTCAGTAGGAAATAACTGTGGGAGACTTTCAATGCTGCATGTTACCAAAATGAAATGCTAACAAGAGCCTGGTTGTGGTATAACAGGATAGTATGGGTTATAATGTAATTAAATAGTGTACTTCTCCTCTATGAATAAACATGTATTTACCAAAGGAACATAGGATTATTGCAGCTTGTTTTTTACAAAAGCTTTACAAATGGAACATTGCATTACTTAACTTGTCATATTGCTGTAATGCCTTTCCAACCACAGCTTTTCCAGAGGCAGCTTCTGACATTTGCCTAAGACTTATTCTGTATTCTTCTTGCAGACTCTGTAGCAAGCTGCATAAATCGTACTGCCTGCCCACTTCCACTGTGTTCCAGTTCTGTACATCTCTACTTGCTCTGCCTGCTACTCAATACCAAATACCTTTCCTATTTGGCTCCTTCTCAGTTGTTCCTGGACAACGAAAAAAAACAGATTGTAAATGGGATACTTGTTATTTTGCACACAGCTCAGATTTGGCTTCCTCAGTTAACCCAACCCCATTTCTAAACTGGAGATGTGTGGAAGGCTTCCTCGATGAGCAATTAGAGTAAACTGTCTTGATTTGGGACAGAACAAGAATATTCTTTACTCCCTACCAGCTCAGAAATTTGATTGAGTAACCTTTCGGTAGCTGGTCAGATAATGTATCCGCTTGGTCGCCTGACGCCATGTGTTAATATTCAAACACTGTCACGTTTTGGTGAAAATCCAACACCCTCTCTTCCTCGTTTGGCGCACAGACACTTGTTTACGGTAATCGTTGCATTGCCCTCACCTGTCTTCCTAATCACCATCCTATTTAAGTTCATCCTTTCCCAGTGTGTGTTGTAGGTCTTTGTGTGGTTTATACCAACGGTATGTTTGGGTATGTCTTGTCCTGTTAAGTGTAACCCTAACCCAGTTATAGTTAAAATAAAACGAAATAAATGTCCTTCATTTGCCCTCCACTTGTGTCCGTCTCCCCATTCATGACAATCACAAGGAAAGGGTGTGGTTTTGTCTCTACATTCACGATGTGACTCCTGCTGTTGGGGATTCTCAGATCCATTTCTATGCAGATGATACCATTCCGTAACACCCTTCGATAGACACTGTTCTTTCTAATCTCCAGGAGTTTTAATGCCATTCATCATTCCTTCCTAGACCTACAGTTACTACTAAACTCTGGTAAAACTAAGTGCATGTTTTTCTATCGATCGCTGCCCACACCTGCACGTCTAACTAGCATCGCCACGCAAAATGGGTCTGAATTATAATATGTGGATACATACAAATACCGAGGCACAAACTCAAATCTAAAATGTATTGAATCGGTTTCCTATCCGCAACAAGGCCTCCTTCACTCATGCTGCCAAACCTGACGACTATTATACTAATCTTTGACTTTGGTGATGTCATTTTCACCAGTACTGTCAAAGCTGTTTACAAGCTTTGAATTATTCTATTTGCTCTTTCTTCTACAATCACAGTTTATACAATTACAATGTATGCACACTAATGACCTACCTGCTAGATAAACTTGATTTGACTTGTATTGCCACGTAGATTCCCACTGCTAATTGTATTTATTGTGTGACTGGATGTTCTCTTGTAAGATTTTGCTTTATCTTGGCCAGGTCGCCGTTGCAAATGAGAATTTGTTCTCAATCGACTTACATGGTTAAATAAACTGAGGTACAACTGAACTCTCAGGAAGAGGAACAAGTCATATAACATTCTGCGGCAAACCTTTGTGTACTGCTACCTCATTGACGAGCCAAAACCATATGTTTAAGAAGAAAAAATAAATAAATAAATAAAAGAACAGCTTTAATATAAAAAACAGATTTAATATATAAAAGACATTGAAGAACACATTGCAAGAACATTTTGACATACTGTGCAAAATCATTCGAGATTATAAAATCCTTAGTCTGTCTTTTTCACGTATGGGTAAGCTGTGCTGTCACAGGGTGTGTAGGGTAGAGCACTCCTGTGTAATATGTTGATTAGAAGCACAGCTGTTTTGGGTTTAGCTAAGCACCGGGCATAGGTTTGTTAATCAGTGGGCTGTTTAAGGTCCCTGTTTAGGTTTCACAGGTGCTTGGGAATAATAGAATGTTACGTTTTCATGTAGGTACGTTTTGTGTCCTTGTATACATTATTACTGTTGTTTGTAAAACGTGTAGTTGCTTTGTTTTAGTGCAACCTTGTTTTACGTCACTTTCACAGGAGCGGTGGGTACGTCCCAGCCCATTTTCAGTATATGCACCACCTGTGTGGCTATCAGGGCCGGTTACATCAGGTCCATGGTCCATGAATAGAGAAGGCAAGAGGGCACCCCGGAAGCTTCCCCAAAAGGTTTTTGGGGGGAGCTAATAGAGTGTTCGGGGAGGACCTCAAGGAGGACCCTGGTGCCGCAGCAATGGCCACCCCCTGCTCAGGGGCTGCCGCCAGGGGGAGACAAAACCATGGAGTTGCAGTCACAACCCCAATTCCAGCTGTATTATGACCCCTTCCAGCCACCAACCTCGAGAACATAGTGGTCCCTGGAGGGATTAATTGACTAGCCCCGCCGTCAGAGCTGGTCCCGTCCTACAGCGTGTCAGAGCCGGTCCCCGCCTACAGCGTGTCAGAGCTGGTCCCCGCCTACAGCGAGTCCGAGCTGGTCCCTGCTTACAGCGTGTCAGAGCTGGTCCCTGCTTACAGCATGTTGAGCGGGTCCCTGTTTACAGCGTGTCAGAGCTGGTCCCCGCCTACAGAGTGTCAGAGCTGGTCCCTGCTTACAGTGTGTTGAGCTGGTCCCTGCTTACAGCGTGTCAGAGCTGGTCCCCGCCTACATCGTGTCAGAGCTGGTCCCCGCCTACAGAGTGTCAGAGCTGGTCCCTGCTTACAGCGTGTCAGAGCTGGTCACCCCAAACGACCTATACTCTGCATCTCGCTCCCTTCCGCAATTCACCTTGCAAGTCTGTGACAGTGTTCTACAACAACAATTGAACTGGTTTTCGACGGTACTTCTGTTATATGAGCTTTTTACTGACGTAAAAAAACTAAAAAGTGCAATTGATTTAAGATCCCTCCAAAATAACACTCTGAAAACATCAAACAAAAGTAGAGTTTGGGACTGTTCACAACTGACTGCTCTTTTAAAACAAAATAGCAATGATCTTCATTCTGGTTTTCTGTGATTTGTGCCACAGTAGATCGATCATCCATCGATTCAGATCAGACAAAATTGCCATTGTTTCCCTCGCACATCATTAGCCATGGGTGCCTAACATCTTGTCGCCGGTTTGTAGTCTGTGCCAACTCGGAACACTGTTGGTAGGTACCCACCACAGAGGAGCAAAGATGTTAAGATGTTATTGGCCTTATAATTCATGGATTGATTGATTGATCAGTGTACATAACATTACATAATCGATTGATCAGTGTACAGTGACAAATATCATCATAAAAAAATGCGACAACAGCTAAAAAATAATCCTAATATTTATAATACTTGTGTAATGAACAGCTACCTGAACAAGCACTGGCCGGCCAGTGTGCGATGAACATAACCTGTCACATTCACTCCGGTCCACAGTGTTATGCAACCAGTGTTGGAAGCAATACTCAACAACGGTTTTCAAGAAACATGGGCAAATGGAGCACAGGTATATTTAGGTGGTAATAAACTGCTCCAGGACACAGCAGGATTTGTGACAGCTGTGAAAAGAGAAAGATGTTCAGGACCCAGTGGCAGCTGTATTCTAAAAGTCAGCCAGGTAACGAAGTTAGCCCACTAAGTAATTGCAACATGTTGCTCTCCAGGAACAGGGTTGCCGAGGCCTGCTCTGCACAGTCCAAACAATCTGTTCTGTTTGACAGTAAGTTGACAGTATTTCCGCTAGTTAGCAAGCTATTTGTTGCCTTGTAGCTAGAACACGATCAGCCCCCACTTTGCCCCCAATGGTGCATAACAAGAAGAATACAAGAAATGTATTATAAAACCAAATTTGCCCAACATCAAACAGACAATAATTAATAATATATGACACACATTAAAACTATGCTTTTAGACTCAATGCACAATGATTGATTATATCTTGCTTAAATTTAGCCTTGTTCTTACATACATTGTTATTTTGATTGTTTTTATCCACATTTCTACTCTAATATTTTAACTGATGTGATATGCGTACACAAGAACTCTGACTTCTTTTGGTTTGCAAAGTGTATATTTTTGTTAGCACATCCTATACACATAGTCTGTGATGTCATTCTGCCAATCCAAAGAGAAGTTGTATTGGAGATGTTGTGCTACTAAATCAGGCAACATTGTAATAGGGTGAACGTGGGAGGAGATGGATGTGGGCTCATGTCACAAATCTAGCTACAGCAAGGAACACGAATAATAACACCGACAGCTAGTATGAGCTTAATTGAATACAATAGCACTGCATTAATAATAAAAATTAAAGCTGAATATTTACATGCGGTGTGCTATACAGTATGTTTTTCCACTTAGCTACTACCAAAGTTAGCAAATTAGCAAGCTAGTTTATTCGCAAGTCTAGAGAACATTGTAATTGGGCACTTTTCTTGTCAGTCATTTATTAGGCCCATTATTTCAATTATGTTATATATATGTCATTTCTAAAGGATTCATACTTGTGTAACTCTAATGAAGTTATGATAGATTATAGAACAACTACAGATGTATTTTTTGCCATTATTTACTAATCATATTTTATTCAGTTGACATACAGCTCCAGTCAAACTATCGATGCTTTACGTTTATACAGACATCATGGTCTTTCAAGCCTTATGTTACCTGGGAGACTCAATGGATGGTTCTCTCATCGTCGGAAAATTGGTTTAATAGAAACGATTCGCATGGCACAAATTTGCATCATGACAGCATTTCAATAGTCCTTAAGGAAGAGCACATCTATGAATAGGAAAATATTGTAAGAAGTATGCAATAAGTACCTGGCTCCAAAAACAAATAAGCCAATATGTTCTCGTTCCCATCCGCCTAGTTAATTGTATTGGGATGTAACCATAATAGCTGGAACACTTCCTGTCTATAAGAATCCCATTATACTTGGCCTGAACCCAGAGCATTGCCTAAGCTTCAGTTCTTGTAGAACTACCATATTGAACATCAGCACAGATTAGCAACCAGCTAAGAGGCAAAAAGAAACACACATTCGTTTCTCTGCCTTATTTTAAGGTACTTTTTCATGCTGCCTCTGTTTAAAAAAAAGAATAATCTGAAAAGAATGGCAGCCTCTGCCAGTTTGGTGCTATGACACAGCTCAATTCAGAAGATATCTAAGAGTTGCTGCTGTACTGTTGTAGCATGCAGTACATCAAATGAGTGAAAAAACACATATATTCTCATTTAGAAATGAGCCTGGCTTACCTAAAATAAATCCATCAACATTAGTACACTGATTCCACTATGAAAACATTTCTGTGTTTTCATATGCTTTTGCGGCAGCCATCTCTGACTAACTCAACTGTGCCATGTTATTTCATGCCATGCCATAAATGGAGTGGCAATAGTCAAAGTAGCTGGCTAAAGCACAAACAGGGGCTATTGCAAAACACCAGTGCCTCATATCGCTAACCGAATGGTAGCATCATCGCCTGTCCCCTGATGAAAGCACCAGTGAAAACACTGTGGGCGTTCTCAGTCGTGAGATCCACACTGGCAGTGGACAGTTAAGGCTCCTGTAGCATCCAGTGTAGTGATATTACAGGCTTCATTGCCCTTGCATCAGCATTTCAAATCCCTACTCACGGTTGTCACGCACCAGCTGGAGTACAATATAATGCGTTTCCTCATTATAAAGCATAAAAGCCAGACAGAAGCCGAACAACTGGGAGTCATGTACAGTAATTCAACTTTATATAATGAGGTCAAAAAGGGCTTTATTACCCTTTAAGTGAGGTCAAGAATACGGCATCAACGTCAATATGAGGTTAAAGAAGGTTTAAAATCAATTCGTTTTTCAAACAAGATCATTTGTTCGTGTCTCAGAGGAAAATGCCAACTCCCCCTACATGCACGCACGCACGCGCACACACACACACACACACACACACACAAAACCATATTTGACATTGATGCTTGTATTCCCTCAAATAAAAAAGAGTAAAAAAGTAGTGCACACCATCACCACCGATATTTCAAATGGTTCAATGGAAAAGTCTTTAAAATAGATATCAAATTTTTTTGCATGTTAGAAGTGACCTTTTTTTTACTATTTGTTTATTACAAGATAGACTCCGAAGGAAGTAAAATGTGAAAAGCATCAAAGAATAACATCAGAAAATAATTGTATATAACCATTGATGTTTTTACCCTGCTCGATGTACTGCCTGATACTATCCACTGTTTCCTATCCTGTCCACATCTGCTCCTGAGAGTCTCATTTATCAAAAAATTGGGTTATACAATTCTGTAATTCTAACCATTAAAATATTTCAGCCACATTTTTAAGCGAAAACCTCTCTGTTTTTTTACACCCTCATTTTCAACCAAAGGATTAGTTATGAAAAAAATCCCCAACCCCATTTTCAAATCAGATGATCCCAATTGGGGATGTGAACTAGTTTGGCAAAGCTTGTTTAAAGGGATTTTACCATGTGTCCACAGATAAAGTATTGTCTAGTAGGAAATAAGTTAGAGGCCAATTCCACAATTCCCTCTGAGGTAGATAATATGCTTTGTGGCCAAATTCCTAAAGATGTATTGTTGACGGTATTAGTAAATTCTGAAGTAGTATTGTTAAACAAAGCCTTATATTAACTAAAGTAACTCAGGTACAAGCCATCTAAAGAAAGTCATTTAAATCAAAGACATTCTGGTGAGTGAGTGGGTAGGTTAAATAAATTAAGGATAACTGTAAGTCCATGTGTGGTTGATTGTGGGAGTTTGAATTAGTGTGTGACAGTGTGAAAAACAGCTCCATCAAAATAAAAGAAAGATAGTCATTTTGTTCACCACTCGGATGGGGGTATTATCTGGTTCTAATGCTCTGGCACCAAATCTGTCTGCTAGATTATAGCAAAGAGAACAGCCCGTGAACAGCCTGGGTGGCCGAGGTCCATGATGATCTTTCTATAGAAAATGTTCTGGTCAGGCTGTGTGTCCCACAATGGAGCACAACCCAGAAGAGACGAATGCTCCCTACCAGACTAGGTGTATGCAAAAAGTTGTACTGTTGTTACAAATTCATGAATATCCATTTAAACATTTATTTAGCCTCCTGAGGTTCTAAATTATAGTTACGCTTTAGACCGTCTCTACAGCCTGCCTTTGGATTAGCAGGGGCGCGTCTTTCTCTTTTCAATTTACTGTCCACCTCCCTCTACTTTCTTCTTGTCTTTTGTGAGAGAGGTTGTTTACCTGACACTACTCCACAAGGGCACCAATCTCCTCCCTGAAGGCTATCTCAGAAACACAACCTACCCCGGTTATGTCGTCAGCCTAATTCTGTTGATCGAAAAAATCGGAAAGCTCTCTAGATGCATAACATGATGCGTGTGACATGGGTTTGAGTGAGTTGTTGCCTCTACTGCCAAATTACTGTATACTGTGTTCCAACATAGTTGACTATCAGTGTCAAAATCAGCTATTTTCAGCCAGTTCTGAATCTCAAATTGCAATTTCTGAATATTCACTTTGTAAGTGCTTTAGTTCTTGTAATCTTTAGCACTTGCTTGATATAATATAATTTGAGTATTGTCATAAATATACAATACTGTGTTGCGTTAATATTATTTTACCTTTAAGGTTAAGGTTAAATGTATGCTCTATGAATGAACGAATAGAAGCTTTTTACACATACACACTTCATGCTGCTGTTATACTATGGATCAGAGTGGCGGCTAACTGCACAGATATGACAATGAAGAACTTCAATCAAATGGAAAAAGAGAACAACCTCATAGTAATCCGGAAAAAGATTGTTAATGTACAAAACGGCAACAAAATGATCTACATCGGCACGATTTGATCCACAAACTTTACTCGTAGGATTCATCACTTTAGGCATTTTTATGCACCATTGAGTTGGGTGAGAGCTGAGAGGATGAAGTGAGATGCCTACCTGATATTGTAGTGAGACTGAGAGACTGCAGCACATTCCTCTGCTCCCTGCTTATATCTGAAGTAGGGCTGCGCCACTGACCAGCTGTCCTAATCAGCTCACAGGCCGGTTGGGGGAAATGGCTCCGGGAGCAGGCTATATATCCGTACAATTTTCAAAATGCGCTTTGGCACATACACTAATACTAACTGGAAAGAAGCACAGCTACTGATGCATCCTTTATGACAGCATGAAATGCTTGTGTTATACAAATGCTATGTGATTATTCAATAAACCTTTAATAAGGTGGTTTGATCTGTTAAAAATCTGAATAAACATGTTATGGAGAAAATTATGGAACAAAATTATGTTATGGAGATGAAGGTGTTGTAAATAATTACCTTGTGGTCATTTAATTTTTTACTCGCTATTTCTGCCCTTTTAGCACTCCAGGAAGATCCCCATATTTAAAACGCATCAGACTGAAGAAAAACATGCTCATTGCTTAATTTCATGTTGCAGGTCATTGTTTTGCAATTTGCATTGCTTTCATGAGCTTCTACAATTCCTTAAAAACATTATCCAGGGCATTTCCAGGGGGTCATTTTTATTATCTGTAAAACTGAGCAGTACACAAAGTGCTTATTCTTTACAGAAATAGATGTAACGTATTTCTCTGAATATTCATAACTGAACAAAGAATGCCATCAGCACACTCTTACTCTCCTATTGCCTTTCTTCCAAACCCCAGTCTCCCTTGGAAAAAACACCAATATTTAGATACCACTTATAGGAATGGCAATTTTTTCATATAAACTTGTTTAAAGTCGCCAAAACTGTATTTATTTATTATGCTTTCAGTTAGGCGCTATGTTCTCTTTCACAATCCCTCTAAAACGTTTCCTTATGTCATTAATGTAAGAGAAAAGTACTGGTCTAAGTTTTTTGTCAATTCCTCTGGTTAAAAAAAACACTCTAAGGGGCGCTCAATTAGGCTTTTGAAAATATCTAAAGTGATGTGTTCTTTGATTTCGTTTTTTATTTCAAAGCTTTACCTTTAACCTAAACTTTCCTCTAAATCTAATACAAACACATATCTTAGCAAGAGTTGCTTATTAACAGTTCATACTACTTTTAACAAATATTTAACAAGTCTTTACTCTATTACTCTCTAATTTTAAAAAAACTAACTCTTAGATATTCCATTCAATGTCCACCTATAGAACACATAGAGATGGAAATTGGGACTTCCAAAATAAATAATGTATTTATAAAATCCCAACATATTTTCTGGAAGAAAACAAAAACATTTTTTGAGCATTATTCCTATTTAACAGTGCATCAGGTAGGGATGGGAATCGAGAACCGGTTCTTCTTTAGAACCGGTTCCCAGTGAATCGATTCCTTGGAACCGTTAGTGTACCTGCTTAACGATTCCGCTTAACGGTTCGGCTCGTTGCAAATGTGTCATCATGACCGTCACACACGCGCTGCGCATTTTGGTTACGCAGAAGCGATCTAATGTGTGGTTATATTTCACTCGAAAAGACGCCAATGCAGTCATTTGCAACAGTTGTAAAAGTTTAATTTCGGCAATGGGGGGAACTACCTCCAATATGCAGAAGCATTTGGCCACACAGCACGCAATCCGTTTGCAGGACTGTCGCGTGTTTGATTCTCTACTACTCAGCGACACAACAACAAGTGAGTCAAGCAGCAGCGGAGCTAATGAGACGGCATCTGCTATAAATGCCAAAGGTAACTTGTCTATTTAGTTAATGTGAGCGCCATTTCATTGTGTAAACTTTTACTATACGGATAATAATCTCTATTGTCAATCATTTGCCCAAGTTGAAAGTTGTGGTCTTTACAGAAGACTTCTTTCTATTTTGTAAGTCAGTTGAGTTGAATTTAGTTTCAGGTTGAATATTCCCAAAGGAACAAGCTCTTCCTTGACTGTTTACCGTCTGTGTTTTTTGTTTTTATGGCACTTAAATGGCAGTTTTATTAATTTTTTTGGCTGGACCAATGAATGTGAAAAAATCTATAGGTCCCTGGACTTTACTTTGTAGCTCACCTACTTTTAGGTTTGTTCTGAGGTTGCTACACATAATTTGTGTATACTCTGAGTATGTGCGGTGTTCTTATCAGATATTAAAGCAAGTTAATACAAACAAACAAATTTGTAATTATTTCCTCACCCAATGAGAATCGATAAGAGAATCGATAAGGAATCGGATCGATAAGCAATATCGATAATGGAATCGGAATCGTTAAATTCTTATCAATTCCCATCCCTAGCATAAGGTCAGTTAATTGTGCATGTGGCAAGACACAATCACTCTGTATCCTATTGCAATGCTATTTCATACACATATCAAATAATAGATACAAATGAGCAATTTCCTACACTTCTGCAAGATAAGCCTACTTTGTAGTTTGAGAAGGTTTTGGATAAAGTTCAAAGATCAAAGTATTTCTGTCAACCCACAAAAAATACAGTTCTCATTAGCAACTGGCTACACATATAGTGATCTCACAGGTATGAAAGTAAAACAGCGACATAAGTTTTTTTCCTGTAATTGTTTTTTTTCTTTTGAAACTCGTTTTGTACTTAGGTTTTCTTTCTTGTAATTGGTTTTTTTCTTTTGAAACTCGTTTTGTACAAAAGTTTTTCTTTCTTGCAATTCGTTTTTTTCTTTTGCAACTCGTTTTGTACAAAAGTTTTTCTTTCTTGTAATAGGTTTTGTACAAAAAACCAACGCGCAGAGTTTTGTCACTAAAATTCCACCGGCACTGTGACAAAAGTTTTTCTTTCTTGTAATTCATTTTTTTCTTTTGAAACTCGATTTGTACAAACGTTTTTCTTTCTTGTAATAGGTTTTGTACAAAAAACCAACGCGCAGAGTTTTGTCACTAATATTCCACCAGCACTGTGACAAAAGTTTTTCTTTCTTGTAAATCAGTCTGTGCCCAAACGTTTCACTGCGTTTCCAAACAGAAACCCCAAACGTATTCTGACCAATGAACGGATAGCTATCTTAGCGTGGCCCTTTGAACTTCAACCAATCGTTACTCCTTGCAAAGGGTAGAAGAAAAGCCATGGCTCGGCATGGTCAGCATCTGTTACCTCAAGTAAGTTTTCGATTATGTAAAACGTATTTTCATGTCGATGCAGTAGTAATTAAAATATTATTTTATATTATTTTATTTAATATTGCATGGACATGAAAATACGTTTTACATAATCGTATTTTCATGTCCATGCAGTAGTAATTAAAATATTATTTTATTTAATACTGCATGGACATGAAAATAAGTTTTACTTGAGGTAACAGATGCTGACCATGCCGAGCCATGCTTTTTTCCTCTTTGCAAGGAGTAACGATTGGTTGAAGTTCAAAGGGCCACGCTAAGATAGCTATCCGTTCATTGGTCAGAATACGTTTGGGGTTTCTGTTTGGAAACGCAGTGAAACGTTTGGGCACAGACTGATTTACAAGAAAGAAAAACTTTTGTCACAGTGCTGGTGGAATTTTAGTGACAAAACTCTGCGCGTTGGTTTTTTGTACAAAACCTATTACAAGAAAAAAAACCTTTTGTACAAAACGAGTTGCAAAAGAAAAAAACGAATTACAAGAAAGAAAAACTTTTGTACAAAACGAGTTTCAAAAGGAAAAAACCAATTACAAGAAAGAAAACCTAAGTACAAAACGAGTTTCAAAAGAAAAAAACCAATTACAAGAAAAAAACTTATGTCGCTGTTTTACCTTCATACACAGGCACTCTACAGACACAGCATAGACATCATGCTGCAAATTAATTGCCAGGTACAGAATTGTGTTATGTTTGGCTTTTTAAAACAATACTGGCTAGACAGGGGTTGTGTAATGTCAATGTTGCAATTAGATAATAGCTGGAAACCTGGGGATGCGTGACTTGTGAGATTTGTTGGCAAAAGGTATGGCATTACCTTTCAGAATTGCTATGCAGGTCATATAATGAGATACCAGTAGATTGCAATTGACCGATTGACCTCTACTCTACTAAATTCAAACTGTTGTGTATTTCTGGTTCAACTTATTTCAAGACATTGTCTTTTGTGTATGTTTGTGATCCCAATATATCTAACAATGGTCCAAAAGATGGGAAAAATAGAATGTGTCCTACTCAGGCATCTAGTGGTATTTCAATAAATGATGGGCGAAAGAAGGCTGCACCACCAGTCCTACTGGGATACAGTTCTGAGAACCCCGTCCCCCGTCCCCAGTGGGACAACGGTAACAAAGTGGGCAAAGACAGAAATAATTGCCTCATCATGACTTCAATTGAAGTGCATTCTGAAGTGGATACTCAAACCTGACCTCTTGCTGCGTTAGCAGTTGTTTACAGCAGTCACATAAAGCATAGTAAATAATTCAATAGTCCCCATGCTCAGATATTCCACAAGCTGGTTGTTCGGTGGTTTTGCTCTTATTAAGCCTTCCATTGAAGCCGTTCCCAATCAGGGACCATGTCTTACCGTGATTCAGCAAGGGAATGATGCAGGCACTAAGTTTGTACTGATACTCCAAGGACTGTAACTTGCCTAGGCAGAATCCCCCTGCTAGCTAATGTAACAAACATATTTTCGTTGTTAAAAAGCATAGTACTGCCACATCTTCAGTGAAAAAAGCTAAAAGATTTTAACAAAATGATAAGTGAAATATAGCTTTTTTTAATGTTGTAAAATAAATAATTTATTGAATTAAGCAAGGATGTTAACTAAATGATAACTATAAAGCAGTGACCTTGGAGCAATTAGGGTGACCTGTCTTGCTCAGAACGACAAGGTTTTTCATCTTGTCAGAGTGGTGATTAGTACCAGTAGGCTAAAACTAAGATACCTAGAAACCCCTAAACGTGATGATGATAGAAATAAAGCTAGGGTGTGAAATTGTTAAATTGTTGAAAGTTGCAATCCTAGTCTAGTCTCAATCATGGTTTAAATCTGCATGAAACTGAAGTCTCAGTGAAACTGTCTGAATATCGCTGTAGGCATTTTGCACAAAATTATTTAACATTTTTGGAAATGTAGAACAGATTAAAAAGTAAATACATGTAATGTAATCCCTTTTTCATTCAAAAGTTTAGGCAGATATCTGGTTGTCTCTGATGGCAGCCTAAAAATTATCCACAACAGGACCTCATTGCAAAAAAAAGCACTACCTAAACACAAAGAAATTGTCAACTGATCCTATCAGTGTTGTTTTTCTCACACGAGGACAATGCAGAACAATTGGAAACGAAATTAAAAATGTTTTAACGCAGTTGTTTTTAGTAAAATAACAATTTGTAACCTTTTAAACAGCTAATGAAACCCAGAGCAAATATGTTGCAATTATATAACTACTCTTACTTTCAAGAGTGCCAATAACTTTGTAAGTATGTAAAAGTTAACATACCATGTGTACAAGAGTGAAACACTGTAACAATCCTACTTCTTCTGCTTATAAAATATTGCAATAGACCATTAGACCAAAGACAAGCACACCCAACTGCAAACTTCAGTCATCTAAAACAATACATCAGTTCAGACAATACTTTTTATGGAATGATCTGAACATCATTCTCTTCTACTATCCCCTAAAGGCAGGAGGTAAAAAGTAGCCGACATTATTTCCTGTCCTGTAAGAATGAAATTAGTTTTATTGAAATCCAATCTACAGTCTATGAGACGACAACACCTCCAGCTGTGGAATGATAGCTGACTAAATGCCTCTCAGCTAATAAAAAGCCTTTTAACGCTAATTGCCTTTTGGGGGGGATTTTCGCCTTTTATGGGGGTAAAAAAAACAGAAGTACAGACAAATGCATAATAGAAAAACACCTCTTATTCATTTGATTTCAAGTCATGTAGAGTGCCTGCGACTTGGCCGGCAGAAGACTGCAGATGGACCTCTGTAGTGCTCCTCGATCGGATAAAGTACTCGATTACAACAATGAACTATTGTCGCGCATTCTGGTGCACATTTCTTTCCAAGAATGCTGTCAGTTTCATCCATGAGCTGAAGTACAAAGACAGTCTGTCCTGGTCCACCCGTTTAAACGGATGTATTCATAACTTCTTTATATATTGCCTGCTATATGTCTGCTTGAACTGTCTGCTTGCGCCCACTGCTCTGTATTTGTAAATAAGATAACACTGAGATAGATTTACCACAATCCAAATTCATTTTGCGAAATGCCTTCATGCAAATGGGCTGATCCAAATAAACACCAATTGGTGCGTGCCTCAAGTCAGGTAGTTTGTTTTTAAGAACACATGGAATAAAATATGATGCTTTACAAGCGACCAATTTGTGTTACAGAAGGTTAGATGGGGATGGTCAGACAGCTGTTTCCTGTTTCTTTGGAATGAAACCCCCTGTTGAAAAGCTTTGGTCCCTCAGTCCCACACACTTCGGTCTAAAAACACTATTAATAAACCATTGGACCTGACGCTGTATTGGGAAAAGGGGGCTTGGCTGGGTCAAATATCCTTCTCGTTTAAAGCTTTTCTTAAAGAAAGCATCTGAGTACTTGTGCCACGCTGATATATTGCTATTCAGATATATGTGTCTATAAAATAAATATATGCGGTAGGGCAACATTTCTGCCTACACCACTAACAACTAAGCTTGACAATACAGAATGCCTGCTTCAACATAATGACACTACACCCAATGAACGCCCAATGTGGTTCCTCGACAGGCAGAGTACCAGAGAGCCCCCTGGCCTGATATTACACAGGAGGCGTGTAAACCACTGTTCGTGCAGTGGCATAGTCGTATAAGGGGCCCGCAGCTTCCTCCTCATCCATAATGATGTTATGAACTATCGCACAGCACTGTTTACTATTAACAACAAGCAGAGAGTGGCACGGAGGCAGAGACTATTCCAGTGGTGCTAAAGGACTGACACAGAATATTTGTCTTTATCTGCTGCTCTTTGCCCAGTTATTCTCCAAAGAGCCAGTGTGGCGTCACCCGCAGAGGTAAGGCCCCTTGGTCATATAAGTAATTCCATCAGTCATGATGTTCTATATAAACGACTCCAACTGCCGTAGTCAATAACTAGTGGGGTCCGTCGGATAGCGCTTCTACTATCAGTGTGACACTACGGTCTGGAGTCTGATAATATTACAGGGCATTTAAGCGAATAATGCACTCATACAGAAGAGACTGAGCAGAGATGGGAGGCTGTCTGTAGTTTGGCGTAGGATGTGCTCTGATGACAACACGTGCCGGACATATTTCTTGTCCTTTAATTGCAGTCAATATAGCAATGATCAAAGTAGGGGTGTACATTGCTACAAGGGGACCCATAGATGACAAACCACAAGTACGCTAATGTAACCTTTGCCTGATCGATTGTATACAAGCTATGCCAAGTTATCTAGTGAAACAGAAATAGGGCTTGGTAAAGGTGTCTTGGAGCGATCTAGCACAAGGAGTCCCAACCTAGGAGGCACAACCCAAAAATAGAGCACCTGAGCTTCCTGGGGCAGGAGCCAGGGCCATGATTTGAGGGGTAATATATTAATTAATTTGTATTATAAATGATTAATATAATAATTTATGTTGCTCCCACCTTGTGGAAGTCATCTGAATAACAGCAACACTAGTTTCCATTAAAACCAACATTTCTCACACAGCCGACTTGCTATGCTTACTTTCGAATTTGGTCGAAAAACTTACAAAAGCTGTAACAACTATAATTTTTTTATGTTAATGTCCTACACTATGCAGAGAATGTTTTCTCACACATAAATAAAGTAACCTGAATATTATGAATCTGGTAATGATAAAGGATTTTTGCCTATTCGTTTGAGGAGAGATGATTGTGTGTGATGTCAGTTGAGGAGGGTTAAGCTTTTTTATTGGATTGATATAAATGCTGCGTTTCCTAATGTGCATTTTGTATGGACAAACTAAAAATGAATATGACTGTGATAAGCCAGTAAGGGGGGAATGTACAGCAACTATTAATACTACAGCCACAGCCATCTTTGTGGTGAGACGTGATCAAGACATGGTTGCTGTAGGTGATGTTGTACCTGACATAAGCATGTGTTGATGGCCTGCAATCATCCAACACCAGCCTGACAATACGGGAACATATGCATGGGTCCTATTTGTGGGTTTTAACAACATCACACTAAAACTTATGGGAACCATCAAGCCATGACGTTCTGTTCATTGCCTGAACATGAACATGAACAGTTGATTTCATAGCTACAATGAGATTGTCAACACGGCATTGTAATATAATTTCAATGGTTGGCTGCATGTTATAAAGGCAACGTGGTATTTACATAACATCATAGCAGGCCAGGGGTTATAACCTAGGAAGTCGCACGCAGGAGTGCCAAAAAAGTTGGAGGCTGAGGATTTGTGCACGCAAGACCATGTCTCTAACTATGCTAATAAAAAAATGAGTAGTTACTAAGCAAAATATGAAAGACATGCATACACTGTACTGTGTAGGAGAAGACACAGTATTTCTGATCATAAATTCCTCATATAATCTGGGCAGACTGGAACGTAAAATCAATTTCATAACAAGTATGACTGGAAGTTCAAAAGATTAAAAAAAACTGTGACGTTGCCATGATAGGACTATCATTTAAAAAAAATCTAATAATCCTATTTGTAAGCTATATTATTTCTTGATTTACTGCTATAAGTGGGTTCTGACAGCAAGAGGTGAATGGGACGGCTCATTTATTTTCAATGGAGTTTGGGTGAGAGGACTACTTCCTAGCCTGAGACGTCGTTACTGCCCCCGAAACCCACTCGCCAGGCAGGGCAAAATGTTGTAGAGGAGAAAGATTGTGGAGAAGCTAATCCACGTTTGTTAGACAATGCTGTCATGTGGGCATGAACTTTATCCTAAATGATAAAGCAGAACTAAATGTAGTAGCCTAATAACGTAGTATATAAAAGCCAGTCACCGCAACAACGATGTGTAACAAACTAGCTAGCCTGCTAACCCTGTTTGTCCCTAAAGCTATTGTCTATACCAGCTATAGCTGTGTTTTTATTTATTGGATCGGGTCCAAACATGACCAACAATGAAAACGGCTGTTTTCAAGTACCAGTAGTGAAATTATGACACCTTACTACTTAAGTAAAAAAGATGGTGCATTTCTGTTTTTTGAGAACATTGTTTCTATCCATTATGTGCTACTTTTCGCAGACCAGCTTTCCAAAATAAAAACATGATTTCACATTGATAGCTTATGTGTTTGTTAGAAAGTATACGTATAGGTGTATAAGGAATACAGGTTTTTTGTAAAACAAATTCTAGCTACCCTGAGGAAGTTAATGGTAGTTCAATTCCTTCCTGCTAGCCACAACCAAAGTAGTGTAGGATGCCCTTGAAATAAGCATTACAAAAGATATGTGTAAAAAATAAATTACACATAAAGAACTAAATAGTCACGATAGTTCAAATTCAAATATTGGATGGTCAGAAGGCTTATTAATACCTTTAATTATGTTATTTAACACCTTAATTTTGAAAGCAAACACTCAAACAGCGTTCCATACTACTGGTTTGCAGTATGTAGCTACTGACACTTGTAGCCTGCAATACATTATTGTTGTGGACCAGTTAGGATGCCTCGTCTACAATAGGTAATGAGTGTTTCAGTCATTCACTCAGTAAATGACATTTGCTTTTTATTGGCTGTTTTACCCTAATGTGGTAAGGCAAAAAGAATAAGTTCTGGTGAATAACTATCATTGCACTACTACTGAAGATATATTATGGCCATATTTTGATATTACAATGGAATCCTTACACACAATTCCCATTTAACGCAAATGCCACGTGAAAGCCAATGCCGTCCAACCAACCAAACTAAGACAGAACTTAGAACGAATGTATCAATTGTAGAATACGAGCCCTGATGAATGTCTATCCAACTGGCTGTGAAGAACATGTACTGATGTAACCGCTGTTCTAGATGTCCCCACTGTCCTATATGGGGTTATACAGGTATTATCTGCAGCTTATAAAGTTTACCAATAAACGAGAATAGCAGTTGTATCTTTCAAGGCTTTAATTTAACCAAGTTCTTCAATCAGTCAGAGGAAGACTGTCCACACATTGAGCCCTGCTCCTTTCGAGATTTGTTACTTTGTTTCAAACCCACTAGGGTGTTTTTCCTAGCCTCTATGCTTAAATATCATGTTGCATTTTGTGACTTTAGGCTAGACGCTTTTAAAACAACTATATTTCCTAAAAAGGTACTGGAGAATCGTTTGGTAAATGACAGGTAACTGTGGAAATCCAGTTCTGTCTTACAAAACAAATATGGGGGAAATAACAAAGTTCAACTGCCGACTCAACAAACAACAATAAGGAACAACTGTTAAAGAGGCAAAAAGGTTATCTTTAACAGAACATGTCACTGTGCCTTTCTATTGGGTGTGGTTATGTGGGGGAAATAGTTTGTTTGCAAAATGGTTCTTTTATGCTGTGATGAAAACGTCTAATGACCAAGACCCATATTATAATACCACCACTTTATGAAGTGTGAATTTAGGAAAATGTTTAAAGAGCTATTTTATTTCAACATGTTGACTAATAAAGTGTTTTCTGTACCGTCCTGTTACAGCTGAGTGAATGGGGACAGGATTTCTGCCAAGGCTGCACAGCTACTGGTTAAGACGGTCTGACACATTTGGCTAAACTTCCCTGCTGTCTGACTGAATCCTGCTCAGATAAGCGATCAAATGAGAAGAAAATGCTGAAGCTCCATGCACGTGAAACAGGCACACAGCCTCTCTTCCAGACTGATTGATTTAAACCGGCAATCCTTCCAATTATGAACAGAATAGCCTAATTGACACTTGTTTCAGTTGCTTTCTGGAGACACATTTTTTCCCAACGGGGTTAAACAGATTACATTGATGTCAGAAGTAAATATATGGAACATTTTGAAATGACACCTTTCCAGTGACATAATATACTGGAGAGAAGGGAAAATGTATACATGTAAGACAATTCCCCCGATCACACATTATCTGAACTCTTTCACCAGCATGGAACTATCCAATTAAAGTTTTATGACATGTCTCTAAATGTATCTACCTCAGAATCTTTTTAATGTCACTTCTGCACTACATCAGATCTGACAAGCTGGTGGCCCGCTTCACGCTCAACATTAAAGGCTGTTTTTTCCTATTCTACTTCCTGCAAAACCGCATTTGCCAGCTGGGCACTCTCCAGACTGTGACTGGCATACGTGGTAAGAATTAACACACATGCATAAACCAACCAACCATGTAGGCCTATCTAGCTCAGATAATTACACCAGATAGCAAGTGATTCTCAGCTTGGTCTTTCAAGGGTGGCTGCCGTGTCCAAGGAGCTGCCCAGTGCATGTCAGTCTGATGATTGCTCTCATCAAGAACACAGGACCCAGAAGCAGTGTGCTGACTATTTCAAACACAAGACCGCCTGGTCAATTTGTTCTTGTCATCATGGAATTCATGATTGAGGAAACGCTATCCATAATGTCTGAATGAAGTGCCGGGGGACAGAGGATCCATTCATAGAGATCAGACAAACCCGGTAGCAATTTGCAGCAGAGCCCCATCTATATAATTCATTGAAGGGATGCTTTTCATCTTCCACAGCAAAACAGATACCACACCTTATCATACGTTGCACATTCGGGGCACATCTAACAAGTTATTCAAACACATAAAACTCCAGCAGGCACAGACACAGCTATGGACAAAGACACGTCGACCGTTACATTAGCCTATATGGCACAAAAACACATCTGATCCCACAGTAATTATTCAATATCAGAGCAGAACATTAACCCAATTGAGCAGCGATACTTTGATGAATCCGGAGTTGATCAGTAGGACATGAGTTTGAATGGCTGCTAAAGAGAATAAGGGGGGATGCTGGTCAGAATATTGATATTGACATTATGGATGTCTTAAAGTTATTGTGTGAACCAATCAGCTAAACGTATAATCCTACATCTGGACTACAACCTGGAGTCGACATAATGGAGAGGAGAGCCTTTGCAGAATATGTGTTTGCTTAATCTAGTTTGCTAGACATTAGATACTATGACCACAGTTGCTAGTGAGCTACGTATTCAGAAACACCGTGGGGGATTATGATAGGGATTCAGCTCAGGGGATTAGGATACGAAACATCTGCACACACCGACCCGCGTGGTGGTGAAACCCAGCAACAGACTCAAACAGCTCCAGCTCCTGGAATACGGATCTGCCAGCTCCTGAACATTAGAAACACTAATACAAATCACATCACCAACTGTCGAAGTTATGTGCACCCGTCATTCTCCCGGAACTGTTCGACAGATAAAGAAGTATCCTGAAATGGTAAATATTAAATAACATTACGAGTTTCAGGGAAAAGTTACAAACGGCTGCTTTTCACATTCAGTGGGGCTCATTTCATAGATTATAGCTACCTCATACTGGTTGAACAAGTCCACTTGAATGAAATGCACTCACAGATAAGACTACACGGCTCAACAAATAACGAAATGAACAAACAAACAAACAGTTGGACAACAAACTGTCGATTAAGGAACGACGATACACATATCACACAACAGTCTAATAATTACAATGATGACAAAAATAAAACCCCTTACCGTATGCGTAATTATCCCAAATGCAAATGTGTGGGCTATTTCATTCAAATAATCCGCGTTTCTCTGATACTCCTAACACAATTCTGTACACAGACATCACTGTTGAATCGTGGCGACGTTGACAGCGGCTCTATGAATATCCGTCCCTGGATATCCGTCCTCCCTCACTCGGGACTGTCAGTTAATACTCTATCCCGGACCAAACGCGTTCAGATTGTGGTCTATCGCACTATATCACCATGGAGTCCGCTGTTTGCAGTTTAGCATATTGATTATTAACACCCGTCTCCCCGCGACTGTTCACTAAACACGTATTAGCCTACTGACTGGGATGCTTCAGTTTCCCGCCCCTAACCGGAGCACAGCAGGCACGCGAGCTGACTCTCCCCGCGAGCTGACTCTCTGACTCTCCCCGCGAGCTGACTCTCTGACTCTCACCGCGAGCTGACTCTCTCTGACTCTCACCGCGAGCTGACTCTCTCTGACTCTCACCGCGAGCTGACTCTCTCTCACCGCGAGCTGACTCTCCCCGCGAGCCGACTCTCTCCGCACGAGCATCCAAGCAGAACAGACCCTTCTGGGTAGTCTTAGCGGTTTATAGATATAATAGAGCGATGTTTTCACCTGTTTTTCTTACAGAAAACAACTATGCGAGATGTAAAGCAGTCCAATTCAGCACAATAAAATACTGTAGTACGTGACCAATTGACCAGCGCCATGCAATTCAATTATATGCCATGAATCCTTTTCCAACTGTGGGTGCATTGACCTGAGGGACATCTACAGCTCCCACATTCTTCCGACTTGTCTTAAAGGGAAAAATCGTGTACATAACCGTATGAAGTTCACTGACATTATAACACCATTAATCTAGCCATGTTATTATCGTACTCCAGGTTATATCAAGGAAAGTGCATGTGTGTCTACTAAAATCCTGTCTCCAGAGACGACCAACCAAGCATTATACTTGCCAAATTAATTAGTGTGTTTGGGCTTCAGCATATGTTTTCTCTACATTTTCAATATTGTGTATATGGATTTTGTTCCCTCAAGCAAGCAGGTAATTATCAATGTTTATTCTGACAGAGGCAATGTTTTAGTGGCCACCCGCAATGGATCAGCCAGTTAACTCTGAGGAGGCTACACCCATAATGCATTAGCTGATCAAATATTTATTTCTTCTTAATGAGATCACATCTCACCATCCGGATATTGCATTTTCCATTCAATACCATGAAAATTCCCCTCAATTAAGCAGAATTGGCTGATGGAATCAATATTTTCTATTGATAACATTGCGACAGTTATAAAGAGTGCAGGGGTGTATCTGGGAGCAGGAAGTCCATGGGGTCAGTTGCAGTTCCTTAATCCTTTGAATCGGCTTGTTAGTCAATTCAATGATTCTATCAACACCTGTGGCTTCAGTGGAATGCTCGATTCTAGTAGACTTCCAGGCCGTGAACGCAACTCACGTTGTCTAGAGGATAATATTTGTGTATTCTGTCTGTGTGTGCACGCGTTCGTGCAACCATATGCATGTGGATATTCTGGTTCATACTGTCAAGCTAGAATATGTGTCAGCAATGCGTGATCCTCTGAAGGTGAATCAGTACATTGCATCTGAAATGTGTCCCCAAGCATCTGTCAACTGATGCCTACCGGTACGGTACATGAACAAATATTTCCACAAGCTCCATCTTAAGAATGCCTACCAAGTGTTTTTGTGAGAAAAAAAATCTTTCAGCTATACATTATTATGCCTAATAGTAATAATCTCTTTCTCTTCCTCTCTTTGTGGGGTGAGTGCGTGTGTATGTGGGTATGTGTGTCTCTATTTACTACGCAAATCACAAAAAACACACTCTTGGGAATATACAACTTTCCACTAGGTGGCAACAAGCTTTCAAGTGTGTTGTCAAAATAAACCTATTTCAGAGTGAAGTAATTGCCAGTAGCCTACTATACTCTCATTTTAATTGAGTTGTTATTTATTTTAATCTAAACCTAAAATAATATTGTTTGGTCTGTCTGTCAATCTTGGTCTATGTATTGCAATACATTCAGGTTGAATGAAACACATATGTCTGCCACATCTACTTTTACTTTGATCCCCTATTTTTCCATTATCCTCATCGAGGCCTTCATTATAGTAAGTGGGATTTAAAAAAAATCTACTCCTTTTAACGTAGTCAATGGGAAAAAGTCAATAATTAAGGAGATGTAGATGAAATTCCCAGTGGGCATTTCACAGAAGCTGATAGGGAAAAGAGCTACACTACAGAAGACAGAGAACAATGACAGAACAAAATAGGTGATGTTTAGATCTTTATGTTTGACTGCAAAAATATTAATTTAACTATATTATTATATGATTTACAGTATCATATATTTCAGCTTCTTTGTAGGAATGCACTTTGAGCTTGCTAACGACTGCCTTGCCAAGACATTTAACCCCCAGACTATCTGTCTTCTTGCAAAGGACAGAGAAATCTCTGAACCATGAAATAGAGCCATTTGTACTTCACCATTGCTAAAGCTTTTTCATCATGCACCAGAATAAATACTTTAGATTGGTTTATTAAGTAAGAAATTCATCAATATGGGCATCACTTATTTGCTCAATTAGCCGGGCTGACACTGTACGAACCCACATCGTTATCTGGTTATGTTAAACTGAGCTGTGAGTGACTACGGGTCAGGGCTATGCCACTCCTGTTATGTTTAGTTTTATTGATATACTGTAACATAGCCTACCTCTGGTACAGCATGTACCAATCATCTTATTAGAAACACTAACACGGCTTTGATTGTCCAACTATGGAAGGGATTTAATTGATTCCCACAACCATTTTTTTTTCATTATTCTTACGTTCCGTATAAGGATTTTGATTTTGGGAGCCAAGTCAGCAGTGTAAGAGAAGCAGCTCTTGCAAAACTGGCATCTCACATTACAGCTACTCTGATATATCAGGCTATTTTGCTGTGAGAGATCATATCCAGGATTGTGTGAAACCCAACTGTGAACAAGCGAGCTCTCATTGAGGTTTCAAAGAAAGGATAAAAGCATCCCATTCAGCCTCTGAACCAGAGCAGCACATAATATAGAACATAGCTGTCATCCTCAGCAGCCAGGGCCTCATTAGTCAAGTCCTATTTATCCATGCATACTCAGGAAGTCCTAGTTTATCAGGCCTTTTTATCGATGGACATGTGGCCATTACTAGGAATGGACAATATTTCCTGTCCAGTCGTAATTAAGTCATGCTGCTACTTACATTCATCAGTAAGGTTAGAGTTTGACCGACACAACTGACAAGAACCTTCTGGAAAATATCTGACTCAGGACGGGGTTGGCCTTGGTTGATCTGTTATATCCTCTGCTCTCTTAATAATACCACACACTCTTGAATTGTTATCTAGACAATGAAATGGCATTCATATTTAAAACCAAACTGCAGTATTTAGTATGGTGTGCCATTTTGTATTGCATTGGATCCCTGGCCATATAGGTTTCCTAAATCCTCCACCTACTGAATAAATTGGATCATGCCAATTGCTCTCAGGGCCAGACTTATAATTTATGGCAATGGCTTTTTAGGCCTTGAAGCAATTGCCATGAAATATAAACTATTCATTAGCTGGTTTAGTAAAAGCTACTGTATACCACAAGGGTTGTAATACAAAATCATTTTCCACCTATGGAGTTTTGGATAGACTTGTTGTGACTAGGGTGAGGCGGCGCCTTGATAATAACCATGAATATCCAAGCTAATGAGAAATGTTCCGATAACTGTAGAGAATCGTTGCTTAAGGAGTCACCTTAGGGCATCAGTTTTTTTCTAGGAATGTTGCCATCACTGGCAGCTGACCAACAGACCAGTTAAAAATCCACCCTGATAATTGGAAATGCAAATGTCTGTTTTTGCGTCTCCAATTTTTTCCACCTGAAAATGGTCACGATCCATTAGGCAATTGGTCATAATTTTCTTTGCATGTTTATAATCAAACAGTGTGATGATGTCATTTTTGTCCTGCTCTGCCCCCTTTTGTATGGGAATATCTGTCATTAGTTAATCATGTTGTACACCTGAATTTCGTCGCACCTGTTTTCAGTTCACCCTCATTAGTTCTTGTATATAGTTTGGTCCTGTCGTGTCAGCCAGTGTTGGTTCATTGTGTGTTTTGTACGTTATGTATGTTTCGTGTTTGATACGAAGGCTATCTTGGTTCAAGGTACGGTGCTATCGGTTTTGATCTTTTGTTTTATTTTTTACTCTAAGTAAGAATAGAATAAAGACTGCATTCTGTGAAACTCTGCACCTGTGTCCACTACCTGTGTCTGAGCCATTCGTTACAAGCAGTAATCCTTTCTTAAATACAATATACATTTATTATATTTCTTCTTCTGTTTACATAGCGCGCTAGGTTGGTTGCAGAAGATACTTAAAGAGTTCACCCAAATTACAAAATGATAGATCTATGGTCTTACCCTGTCAGCAGTCGATGGACAAAGTATGACAGAAATACTTGATTTATTTTCCATGGCACAATTCACACCCAAGTCCTAAGACATATATTAGCATTTTTGGTGAATCATCTCCAAATCATTAAAAACGATTTGACATGTATTGTTAGTAGGGCCGTCAATTTATTTAAAAAAATTAACTAATTAATCGCACAATCCTGTGATTAATCGCGATTAATCGCATTTTCCCCAAGTTGTTTGAAACAATGAAATAAATCAATTAACACAATGAAGTATATTTTAAATACATTATTTTATGATAGTCTCTCCTGTGAACAATACAGAATAGTCATTCTTATCAAATATAGCAACTTTATAAACAAAGTGTTGAAGTGCAAGTTATATATTTAAACCCTGAAGGTTATCAAAAATACTGGATCATCTTGGCAATAGTCCAAATGAAATAAAACATTTTCAAAAACAAAATGACAAAGTGTAAGGTGAAACCATCAATGTCAAAGATAGATTATTTTAGAACGTAAGCCTATAGGCCAAAATAATTGCACTATATGTAAAGTTGCCAGATTAATTTTAAAGAAGTCTATAACAGCCTTTGTAATATGAATGACAAACAGAATGAAGTGAAATTAAGTTTGGTTATGTCGGGTTGGTTAGGGTCTCCATGAGAGTGACGTTCTCTGCTTTCTCCAGCAGGTTATGTCTCAAAACAATTGTTTTAGAGGGTAGATTGTATGATGGGGATCCCAATGCAATTGGAATGATTTATTTCAGTCCCTCGTCTTCTACTGTGTTTATCGGGCGGCAGTTTCTATCTATTTATCTAAAACATCGGTTAACGATTACTTGTTTGGTCAAAAGCCCGATTTGGCGCACATTACTGCAGTAACGCGGATTGGCGGATTGCAACATCAATAATGATCGGGTGTTTCTGTCCTATATACTCTCTAGTAACGTAAATAATGACCATGTGTTTGCTTTTATATGATAAACTAAAGACGAGCTGCTTCTATGGTATTTGAATTCGGTTTAGCAAACCGAAACCGAAACTTAATAAAGTGGTGCGTTAATTGCGTTAAATTATTTTAACGCGTTAAACATTTGAAATTAACGCATCAGATTAACGCGTTAAATATCCCAGCCCTAATTGTTAGGCTTGTTTTAGTATGACATTCATACAATTCTAGTACTGTACCATGACCATGAGGTATTTTAAAAATTAAAAAAACTCTTCACACATTATCAAATCACCTATAAAGGCCCTTGTTGAATTTTACAATACATTTCAGATACTCCGGGACAATATGTATATAATCTGTATGAAATCTGAATGCAGGTATCTGGACTGGTATAGGATTTGTGCCTCATATGCTTAAAGGCTAGCAATTTCGAAAATGTGCAAAGAAATTAAACAAAAGCAAGGATGTTTTTTCAATCGTAGGACACCAATTTGATACATTTTATTATTTGGGCAAACTATTCTACAAACCGATATATATAATATAATTATATTTTACCATTGTGCTTGCTGTAAATATTTACTAAATTCATTATACAGGCTGGTCTTTGGCTTTCCAAAACTCACCCTTCAGTACTTTTGTCATGACTCCTACGGGAGAAGCGGCAGCTCCACCTGCGGGCGGTATTCGGCGGTCGTCCTCCCCGGCCTATTAGTCGTCACCGAAGCTCCGCCTCCCTGCACACCTTGTTCAGTCTCGTCATCACTCACCTGGTGTCCATTACCTCATTAGAGGTCTATATAAGCTCCCTTTGTATTGGTTGTCTTTGTGTGGAATTGTTACATGTTACGTGTGATATTGTGCAGCCCGAGTCTTGTTGTGAGCTCGGGGCTCTTTGTTTATTATACCTCCGTGTGAGGAGCGGTGGTTCGTTTGTGCGCTGCGTCGCCTCTTCTACTTTGCCTGTGTGGCTTGGAGTAATACTACGGGTTTCTTCCGTGCTGTATTAAAGACTCGAGAGTATTTCCGTGGGTTGTCTGGCTCCATCCTTCCGCCACCTACATCAACACTGAAAACTTTTTTCAACATTTACCAAACAAATTGTGGCAGTCCCGTGATCACTCTCTTTTGACCAAACAGAGCCACAGTACACAGATGACCACAAATACCTCACCAATTGACGTGCTGCTATTTGACCTGTTGCCTACAACGTAATCTTATTTTATGTCATACCCTCCCCTCCACCACTGTTTACGTTGTCCTAGCCATTGTTGGCTTTGTTAGTAGGGACTGGGATCAATTCATTTCTCTGTCATAATATGTATCACTTTCTGCTAAATGCCAAATTACTCCCTATTTTTATAATTAAAGGTACCATTAGAATGTAATCTCGGATGCACTCCACTTACTTTGACCCTGAGACTAGAGGACATTGAGACCTAAAGTAGTGTGGGTGTATACTCGTCCACTCCTCACAAGACAAGTGTCCCATGAATACTCAAGAGCAGAAACCAAAGTGAGGACATAGCAGATACCTCCCTATTTCACCATGATTAACACTTTAAGCTTGTATTAAGGGTTACCTCATAGCATTCCGGGAATTGAATGAAAGTAAATAACGCAAAGTAAGTGGCGCTGGAAAAACAAATTAATTTTGAGATACAGTGGGGGGGGAAAAGGATTCAACACATCAACAATATTGTCATAAAACATATCTCCAATGCAGCTTTTCACCTGAATTTCAGAGCAGACATTGGTATTAACTTAATAAAGCAACACAGCTAAAGAAATCATCACATTACAATCCATGTAAAAAATTGTGTAATAAAGGGAAATGAACACGAAAAAGTATTGAACACGCTAACTGATTTTATTTTATACTTGGTGGATATGCCTGTGTGTGCAATGACAGCTGAACGGTTCTTCTTGTATAAAGAAAGTAATTTCTCACAGTGGTCGGATGGGATTTTGGCCCAGTCTTCTACATACAGTTTCTAGATCTTGAAGATTTTGGGGTCCTGTTGGTGAATGTTGATCTTCAGTCCCTTCCACAAATGTTCGTTTGCGTTTATGTCTGGGGAAAGACTGGGCCATGCCATCACCTTCATTTTCGTCCTCGGGAACCACTTGAGAGTCTCCGTTGTATGTTTCATCTTCCCTTCAATGATTTGGATTGGGCCGGTACCATGAGAAGAGAAACTGCCGCACACAATGATGCTTTCACCTTCAAACTTACAATACAATGTTGGTATGTTATTTCTATGGCCATTTGCAGAGACATTTCTGCTCCAAACCTGGAGCAATACATTTTTGTCTCTTTTGATCACACTATATTCCAGTAATGTACAGGCTTTTCCTTATGTTATACAGCAAACTTCAAACAAGCTTAAACATTTTGAACCTTTTCATCAGTAATGGAGTCTTCCGAGCTGATCGTGCATACAAATTGTAATGCTGGAGTGCGTTGCTGATTGTTTTCTCTGTAATGACTGACTTACACTCACAAGATGGTTCATGGCTGCCCTCAGGTCTTTTTTTGAGTGGTCTTTGGCTCTTGAGCTCCTCTTCTGACTAACTTTCTGACTGCCTTTCGGTACACTCTCAATGATCCCCATGTGCATAGCCGGTTGATGGTGGAGTGATGTTCTTGTCTCTTGTGGATACTGGACACAATGGTGCTTATAGGAACATTTAGGAGTTGACAAATCCATCTGCAACAAAAGCAATTGCAATGTTGCTCAACAATCTTGGTGCGAATCGAGAGCTCTCTGCCTCTGCCCATTATGCAATGTTTCTTGCATGACAGCATAGCAACAAATAAGGTGTTCAGAGGTTCAGGAACATTCCAACAAGCACAAACCCATAGGTGTAGTGCAGGACAAATCATGCGCAATCATTCTCTTGTTCTGGGTTTCTTTTAATACATACATACAAAAATACATACATATACATATACATAAAACAAACTAACAAAAAGGAACGGAAAACCTATACTTGAATTAAATGAAAATATGCATAAAAGGTGACTTACTAAAACATTGAAAAACAAATAGAACATTAATGGAACACATCAAACAAAGAACTGCACCCAAACCAAGAAACAGAGAGAACTAAATAAGAATACTATTCAACTAAATGAGGACCAGGCGAATACAATACAAAAAGAACGAAACACTAAATTCAGGCCAAGAGCTGACCAAAGGTTACTCTTAGAAGTCATGGGGTCTACAGTCCTCTCTTGCCATAATCAAAATCGAAATTTATAAATAAAGTTTCAGAAACATTTGGCCCACATGCAAAGTCTATAGAGAAACACACCAGGGCAAACACTTAAACTACTGGAAAATTGTCTTCCAAACACATGAATCAGATTAAGTTGTTTGGCCGCAATGCCAGACACCTTTTTCTGCAAAAACTAAACACTGACTTTGAACAGCCAGAGAATTCTTTAGGAGAATGTAAGGCCATTTGTCAAAAAGCTACAGCTGAACAACCTTCTTGAAACAGGACATTGATCCTAACTACTAGCAAAGCTAAAACAAAATGACTCAAACAACAGAAATGGAGAGTTATGTAATGACAAATGACAATGACAATGATTCAAAGCCCAAGTCTCAATGCTATGTAAATTATGTGGAGGAACTTGAAATGGGCCCTGCATGCAAGAAAGTCCAAAAACATGACAAAGTTGAAGCGATACAGCAAAGTAGTGGGCAAATATTTCTCCCACCAGATGTAAGGGACTACTAGACAGTTACAAACAAAAAATCTTAGCCAACACCAGCTACTGAATCCAGGATAAACTTATTTTACTGCATTTGTGTAGATTTTTGACAATTAAAGGATTACAAAATATATATTTTTTGTGTAATTTATTAAATTAGGTCTCAAATATCAGTCAATTGTGTTGAAGTGAAGATTGCCTGCATTTAGAATTGTTAGACCATGTACCGGTATGTTGAAAATGATCCTATGTTGAAAAAAATCTTGTGAATGTATATCCTCCCAAAATGACGAATTTCAATCAGTCAACACAAAGTCTTTCACAGCTAAATGGAAGGATAAACTGTCTGATTTGAATGATTGTTACAAAAGGCATTCACACCTGCTCAATAAATTCAAGACACTGTCTTGTACATTTAAACATTTGACATAAAATACACTACTCCAAGACTAAGCTCCATAGCATATTCCCTGCCACCTTCCATGTGTGACAAGTGTCAAGCTTAGAAGGGCACACCACTTGTCAGCTTTGTCCTATGACCTAAACTAGAAAGGGTTGCATGTTGAGATACATTTTGAACCTCAAATGATCAATTTTACAACATCTGGCACATTCCTTGCAAAATTCGACAACTTAGTTAGTCGTGGGAACCTGTTTTATACATCTCTGTACTTCCTTTATTGATGTTATTATTCTTTCTTGCTTCTTTTTAATTCATAAAATTCATTAAATAAAACCGATTTCTGTTTCATTTCCTGTGTATTTATATGGGTAGAAAATACTTATATTACACTGGAAATATATATTCTTGCATGGACCCTAGAATTAATACATTTGATTCTGGTAATAAGACAACCAGGTTCTGTGTACATTTTGGTGATACATTCACTTGTAATAGACATCAATATTGGCTACACATTAATACATCTCTTTTGCATTAATCATGGGAACGTTCTCCTTTGTGTAATGCCAAGACATGATTAGGTTTTTGCTAATGATTCGCTAATTAACAAAAAACAGGGCACTCCAAGAACAGGGGAACAGTAAAGGTACTGTAGCGTTACAAAAATGTTTTCCCCCTCGGATGTGTTAGCTGGGTTGTCACCAGCAGCTCAGCATATAACCACATTTTGTCTGCCTGGCATTTTGTCGCATTCTTTCGGTAGTTAAAAAGCTGGGCCACATAAGTTGTTCGGTAGATTTAATGAGAATTTCTGTCAGTGTGCTTTCCTGTAAAGAGGGGAAATCTGGACAAATGCAAGTTTCAGGGTTTTCGAGCTGATGTCTTCAGTGCAACTACTTTCATTTGTTCTGGGATGTCTGTTGGATGCCTCTGTGGATTCCTGTTGGCTCTCTATAATTAACAAAACAGTGTTGGGCCACAAGTCACCGGACCAAATAAGCCTACGGAGAGTGTCTCCTAAATCTGTGCTGTGTGCAAGACATAAATGCTGCTGTTGAAGACAATAAACAGAAGAGACAGTTAAATCTCTATTTATCCCTGGATGGAAGAAATAACCTTGTTTTATGGGCTTGGCCACAATGCAGAAAATTAGTCCCTGAAAAAGTAATTAGCAACTTGGCTGTTTTATAGGGTGACACGGCCCCTTGTGACCAATATCACTTATTTTCCTCGGTAGGATCTTTTTATTGGCACATGCCCAACACGGGACGTAGGGTGGAAATAATTTGGTTCCCATGACACTTTCCAACAAATGCGGTAACATGCTGGTTAAGAGTCCGTAAAAGTTGACCTTCGTTGGCCAAAAAGAAAGCAGAATTCACATGTGTTTTGTTCACCCAATATCCTATGGCTAAGTTTTAACATTGTGTTTACACACAGCTAAACTGTCTCAATACTGCACTGACTTGGTGGTGAACTTTGACTTTAAAATGACTGTAAAATAAAGTGTTGCAGACCATTCCGGATGTAGAGTGTTTGATCACAACATCAAACATCAGACACACTTGTTCTTTTGGAGAAACAACTTGCATCAAGCATTTTAATTAGCTTAAACCAAAATTTGACAAATGATTTGTTCTGTAAGGTCACCCATAGAATGATATGGTTACTTCCAACTTGGCCAACTTGGAATGGTTGGTTTTGCCAGGCTTATGTACATTGTGCAAAAGCCCTAAGGAAGAACTTCTGGTGAAATATATAGTTGCACAGATAAAAATATGATTTTTAAGGTTATGGATCCAATAAATTCAATTTTATACTGTATTATCACAAAATGTTGTTATAATAACCTTATGAAATAGTCTTGAATGAGACAAATTGCCTGTGCAAAAAACGGAACATTTCTTTGTGTGGAATGGTACATTTGGCTAACTGCATTTTGTCAAAAGACTGGTCATTACTAATTAACTAATCACTAATAACCAAACCTTTCAATTAGATGTGCCCATCCAGGATTCAAATGTATATTGTTGGGGAGGCTCAGAGAGAGGTTTGTGTAACCTGCAATTGGCCAATGACAGCTGGGTAAGGCAATGGACAGTAAACGATCCTATCAGCCAATCAGGGCTATGAAAAGTTTCCCAAACAATCGCTCTGAATATATAGAACACCAAACAAAGCTCAGGGAATATCATTATTTAAAAATAAAGATATTTAATAAATGTAATACACATTGATTTCAAAATCTAATTAAAAAGAGTACATCAGGGCTTTGAAAAAAAATACATATTGTTTTTAGGGCAAAACACTGTTCAATGTTTTTATTTTGGATACAGTGCAGAAGCTCAACCACACAAACCATCAACAATAGACCTGATCAAGCGTGCCTGTAAACCTCAGTCTTGTCTTACAGGCTTTAATCTGTTGAAAAATAGCACAGTTGAAAGGGCAGAACCAAAACCCTCTGGGTCATGCCAAAGCTCTATACCACATGCATTCGCCCTTGAACACCATTAAAGGCTTTTGACCTGAGGGCTGAAAAACCGAATACATTTGGACATCGGCTTTATTATTATCTATTGTGACATTGATTTCTTGAGAGTCGGCGCAGATTCACACTCACAGGTCTAGACTTGATGAAAGCAAATCATATTTGCATAGATGTGCCATGTGACACATTTGGAACCGACTTGAAGAAAGTAAAACAGAATGTGTTGGCAGAATCATACCCTATGAGGAAAAACAAATACATTGATGGAGTTAATGTTTTCTGTTTATGTTGACCTCTTAGTCACTTGTGTGAAAGAGACTTGCAATCATTTTGCCACAAAAGAAGGAAGTACACTGTAAAAGAAAAAGTAGAACTGATTGGTGTTAAAAGTTATTACACATTTGAAGGGCTCACAACACATCACAGGATTTTTTTTTGCAACATGCTATTACGATCAGTGCTACTATGGTCAATATCAACTAATGGCAGAGCTATTGGTTCTTAATTGCATCTGAGCAAATTGATTTTATATAGAATAATATGAATAACAACCCTAATGCCAGTGCTGTCATGACTAACGTTAACCCTAAGTTAACCTGTCACACATAAGGACAGAAGACCACTAGGCACCACTATGAGATCCATTTGGGATATGAGGTTGTCTCTTGTTTTCTATGTTTGGTTTTGGTGGCTCACAGTTGCATTGCATCGTCTCTAATTGGGAGCCTTATTTAGTTCACTGTTTGGAAGCAGGGTTTCTGGGACTTTGTTGCTGTTATGTCGCACTACCGTAACGCAAACCGTAAATATTATTTGTTAGGTGTCGGTTTTCATTTTTAATCAACTACTTTTAGGACCAACGTAATAGCAAAACATTAAGAAGCAGCATAAACCAATAGCACCGAGAACTTTTTGATTGTGAACGTAATTGCACCAATTTTTGTTCTTACTGAACATACAGTGGAAATAAAAAGGCAGGTTCTTGTGATGTGAAAAAAAAAGATAAATCATGTCAGAAGTTTTTCCACCTTTAATGTGACCTATAACAAAAAAAAATTTAATTGAAGAAAAAAAACGAAATTTTGAATGTGACCACAACCCCAGTTATAAGAGGGTGTGCACACTCATGCAACAAGGTTATTGTATGGATAATCTTTTTCATTTCTCCCCCACTAAGATTTCTGTTTGTTTTTCAATTTAATTTTTCACGTTATTGGTCATATTACAGGTGGAAAAAGTTCAGACATGATATATCTTTCTCTCATCTTTTCACTCCAACAACCTGGAATGTTTACTGATGTTAAGAATCCTTTTAGGTGAATTGCAGGAAGAGCCAGGCGCAGCGTGTGAATCTGTTTATGGTAATTTATTTCGACGTAGAAGCAAAACAAACATGTAACACTGAACGGATAACACAAAGACACTGGAACTTAAATAAAAGCATGCTTACAAAAAGCGACTTACAATTCTACAAAACAGTGACGACTTCACATAAAACACACTCACCTACATCGACTGTAACATTAAACAATACCAAGCATCCGTGATACTAACCAGGGCACTTAAATAGCCCACTGATTAACTAACCTATGCCCAGTGCTTAGATAAACCAAAACAGCTGTGGCCTAATGAAGACAATACACAGAAGTACTCTCCTCTAACACCCTGTGTACAACACATTTCACAAATCCGTGACAACAGGGGTGTGTAGACTTTTTATATCCACTGTAATCACGTGGTACATAAATATTTAATGCAAAAGGAATTACTGAGAGGTAAGGTTGACTATTTGGAAAACAGCATAAGTGAATAGAAATGTCAGTAAGTTTTTTATTTGACCAACAATCGATCTTAAGATCTCATCAAAAATAATGTCCCTTCTTCTTTGTGCTTGTCACCTTTGAAGTTGTATATAAATCTTATTAATTTGAAATAATAAATAACAAAGTAATAGGGCTGCCAGACAAGTGATAAGACTCTATAGAAATTGTTATTCTTTGTGCGATATAGATTAATGTACTTAGCAGAAATTGAATGAACGTTAAAGAAGAAATTGTATGCAGCTGTTCCAAAATATTGCAGTGTTGCTTAAGAAACCAATAGATATAGAGTGCCTTCTGAAAGTTTTCTATTAAACCCTTCACAGTGACAAACAGTTTTTATTAATTCCATCCTTCAAACCTGACCAGTCTTCCAGTCTCACATCATGATGCTACACCACCATGATTCACCATAGGGAGGGTATTAGGATAAGTCCTAGTGTTTTGAAACTTTATCCATTTTACAATGATGGATCCCGCAGTTTTTCTGGGGAACATTCACAACTTTAGCAATTGTTCTATAACCTTCCCCAAATCTTTTTGTCAACACAATCTTTTAAGGTCTACAGGGGGTTATTTGGAAGACATCACGTTTTTTTCATGCACACAGTATTTTGCCCATAAATTTGTCGCAGGTGGAGTCCAACCAAGTTACTGACATTAGAAAATATCAACAGAGCGGATGCACTCAAGAAAAGGGTCTGAATACATAATAATGTAAATTATGTATATTTTTACTTTTTACATTTTCCATGAATTGTTACAAAATTCTAATAACATGTTTTTCGCATTGTCATTATTGGGTATTAATTGTGTGAAGATTAATGGCAACAGTATGCATATATGAATTAGTATTTTAGAAATTGCACCTATAACACCTTACTTAAAGTGGATCTCAAAATTTCCTATTACATTTTTTTTTACTGGTTTTTACAGTTGGGTCGCAAGATTTCATGGGGTTATGATTCATACTATTCCAGTCAATTTGCTAGCTCACTAGAATCTGGTCCTTTAGTAATTTGACGTTTTTGCAAGCATTTGCAATTTAAACACAAACTGACATAATGACTAAATATTAATGATTAAAAATTCTGGAGATTTTTTTGGTGAAAAAGTATCTAGTAGTGGAAATTAATCTTTCAAGGATCTGCTCCATTTGACTAGAGTTCTACACACATTCCTGCTCCCAATCTCCTACTGAAGAACATGAACACTCTGCTGTTGCTTATGCAGCTGGTCTGCATATAATGTGCTGGATTCATTTGCTGGCTCTGACTGCGAGGACAGTGTGGTGCTTACTTTTTCTCTATTCCCATATGAATACAACAGCACAAGGAGCTTAATAAGCTTAAGATCACGGTCAGAACTCAACAGATCTACATACCAAGAAAAAGCGATTCATGCGTCTAACAAAGAAGTAATGTCAGGAATGTATTTTCCATCTTGCGGTTGCAGCTAGGGTTTTGTCATGCCAGAGCGTCGCAGTATAAATGACACAGTGAAAAGGCTGGAAAGCACAACCGGTCTAAAATATTGGGCCAATTTAAAGCAATCGTTGGACGAGATATATTGGTGCATCTGAATTAAACTTTATATACATTCTGCCTATAACAGAACAAACTGTGGAGAAAGTGATTGGAATGAATGCAACAAGATTGTTGCTGTATCATTTATTGAGAACAACAATTTTACAACTTTACAACTTGCTGAAACCAAGCATGTGCTCTTTTAGCCTGGGTATGTATCCACTGAAACGGACAAGTTGAAAATAATATGTGTGAATAGGAGTCAGTAATGTACCGGCAGAGTTGAATTTCAAAAAGCCCAGTTAGAAAAGTCACAGCAGTTCTTACTTCAACATCCCCCCAATATCTATTGTTTCTAAGGGGTGAAACAAAACAATTTATCTCTAATGACATCATGAGAGCTTTGTTATCTGTGATGTGCTATGATCATTTCCTTGTACGTTCCCCAATAAACCCATTTTTGAGAGGGATTTAACAGCCAGTAAAGCTCTTTGTTATCTTTAATCATTTATAATTAACTCTAAATGAGCAACTCAAGGATAAGCCGAAGTATTACAGACAAAAAAATAGAGAGGAACTAATGCACAGTCAGCACAGTGCTCCTCAGAGTTCAAGCTTTGGGCCTCATACTGTACTTTAACATATGTGCAAAGTAAAATGCTCATTCATTACAAGATGATATGCGTCACTTGCACCGATTGTGCCACAGAAAATCCTCTCACAAGGACATTATTTCAGTAAAAACTCTGAACACTGAGCTTTTTTTTAAAGATTAAAGTCTCTAGCCCTCGGAGAAAAGACAGAACGATGTATTCTGGATAAACCCATGTTGCTCCAATGAATACGTTGATGGTTTTTCAAGATCAGAGAAATATCATAAACAGCAGCGGGAGAGTAGGTGGCAGGAGAAAGTGTACTGTGTTAAAGCGCGCCAACCCATCGCCCTCGAGTGACGTGCTGATCTTCATTTCCGTGTTCACCGTAGCACATCTCATCTCATCAGGGTTTTCCAGGTGCAGCCTCTTGAGCAGTCCCACTCTGGGCTCAGCCTGGCCCGGAGAGCGGCCTGCCGAAGCTGGCTGGCGGGGAACGCACTAACAAGGGTATGTGTAGCGTGTAGCGTGTGCTGATGCTCAGGGAGTGCACGCGGGACATGCTGTGACGTGGGGCCTGACCGTGTATCTCAGGGGTGGAGCCGTCCAAGCGTTTCGGATCACACCAGCCTTTGTTGAAACAGGCACGGTATTGGCTCGAACATGCATACCCAGGAATAGGGAAAAATACATGACTCAGATATAATTGTCATGGAGCCTATTGCCATGTGTCAGATATCGGTGTAATGTTAATTAAAACACTATTAATTGGATACAGTGTGCAGAAGACAGACGAAAAACGTTCATTTGTGAGTCGACCCCCTGATGGGCGAGCAATAAACGATTGAACAGGCAGACGGCAGCAGAACAGCAGTGCATTATTTGGCTGTGCGCGACTAGGCTTCATTAAAAAGCAAATGCGCATATGCAAGACAACCTTGTGAACCTTTATAATCGTTCTTCAGGGAAATTCCTTATTAAGGTCGTCAGAGAAAGATTGCCAGTACCAATGGAATGACTCTACGTTAGAGCCACCTATCCAAACCCATGTATTCGATCATGACCTGATACAGCGTAGCACAATATTACATGGCTTGCCTACACCTCCTTATACAGTATATACATACATATATAACATATGGTCCAATCAAAATTCTGATGGTGTCTTAGTTATTTGGTCAAAACAAACAATAGATTTCTATCTCTGAGAGTGACATAAAACATGTGTGCGTTTGGCATGAATGTTTTGGATTTTGTTCTTGTCTTAATCTGGTGTGTTAGATTAGAACAATTTAGACATTACCTTTGCCTGAGTAATCCATATTTTGTTATTTTACTGTAGACTTAAGGAATACATTTTATATAATAGGAATATACTGATATTGAAATATATATTATGCATTATGAATGAAAGTGAAACAAAATCATTGTTTTCCAACTGTAATCAGCCATAATTGGCAAACATTAGGGCCAACTGAAATCATATCTTTAAAAGTTAATTAGCACGCCTACATTCGCCTACATAGGCTTCTACATAGACAGCTTTAGACACAAACCCATTTGAGAAAAACATTAATGGAAACTATGAAGGACTACGGTTTATTTTGGACACTGTGTTTTGCTGTTGCTTCTCGAAAAACCCATCGCAAGGTTGTATTACCGCAATGATAAATTGCTGGAACTTTAAAAGTACATTATGCCACTTCAGTTTCCTGCACTTGTAGAAATTGAAATAATTGTAGGCTTAAACTTTCCAATGGCAGACATCCTAATACATTGTCTGTCCATGGCCTGGAAAATGTAATTATAAAGGACTTGCTGACCTCGGAACTTAAAAGTGACTTCATATGCTATTAGAGAACTGCTTATTCATAAACAGAGAATTTGGTTGGCTTCCAAATCTGTGTATGTCCAGTAATAGCCTAGTAATAGTCACTAATTGTGAAAACTATTCTCAGGCCCCCTGGATCGAGCGATTCATTCACGGACTGACCGAAAGTCAATATTAAAATGACAGATGGTAATAAGAATTAATGAACAATATCCTGGTAATTTAAATCAATTAACGCATGAGCATGGAGTCATTTGTTTAATGGCCATGTCACAAGCAGGCACACTTATCAGACATGTTTGAACTTGAGAGTTTCTGTCTCAATGAAAACTCAAATCTGTCCCAACACCTACCCTGTTTTTCTGCCTTCCCAGTCCACTCAGTGGAACTGATAAGAGAGGAAATGTCTGTTTTGTGTCTCAGCACAAAATGCCCCTAATGGTCTTAGATCATGTTTCCTCACTGACACACCATTAAGTGCTAAATGTTAGGAATTGCATTACTGCAGCTTCTAAGATTAAGAGTGATAAGGTAAAGCTGTTATTCCTATCCTCGCAGATCACCAGCAGCCATAGCTTTCTACCCATGAATTATTCATGGGGCCAAATCATCAACCGCCAAAGATAAAGGCCCTCCAACCACTCCTCAAGCTTCAAGCGTATCGATTTCTGTACACCATCTATGGGCTATGTTTGTCTGAATCATACCAAATGCAATGACCAATGGAAACTAAAACTGTGAAATGAGTCATACGCAAACGAGATACTTTGAGAGCACTTGTCAATCACTTTTCCAAATGTCAAGGACAGACATACATTATTGAATGTTTAGTTAAATCACCCGTGCATGGAAAAATGAATATACGCGCATTATTCCATAACAGTGACCAGAAAAATGCTGTGTAAAGTGTTTATGAATGTTTTAAAGTTTCGTATCTGTCACTAAATCTCCACGTGGGACGAGTGGAAGTCAAAATGTAACATTTAAAAAGAAAGAGTCAAATACTTCAATTTTCATCATTGTTATGAAAGCATTATTTGGGGGGAGGGGCTAGTATATGATTAAAAGTTTGAATAACGAACCTTTATATTTTTTTAATAAATATCAGATGATATAAATAATCAGGGAAAATTTTAGATAGTTGTTGCGAATTGGTGGCAAACCAAAAACACGTCTGTAACCTAAATTCCCACCGATACATTGTTTTCAGACCTAATACTTTGACTTTGATATATCATAAATAATATATTTCCTCAAACTCTGAGTTTCAAGAGGGCTTTGGTCTAGCCACCCCACAAACTGATTGATGCTGCAGGGAAACTTCCGAGGAACTCTGAAACTCTGACTATTTGTATTTTGGTCACCTCCATACTGCGATATGTTGCATGCATATGTTTATGACAAAATGTTCAATCAAACCAAACCTATAGGAGCAAATTTGCATTGTTAGATTATTTTCCCTAAACATACCTTTTTAAGTACTAACAGTAGTGTGATTGGTACATCCATCTATTATTCCAAAAACAATCCTGAATATTAGCAAAGGCATTTATTTTCAAATCCCATTTCTTTAGAATAAGCAACTTAGCGTAATGAACGAAATCTGTAAATGCCTGCAATGTGGTAATAGTAGTCAGTCTTCTGTTTTCCATCTAATTCTCATGTATATCTCCACTACCAGTAGATTGACTGTGGAATAGAACCAGACGTAGGCCTGTACTACTGCCTCTCTAGAGTAAGTATGTGGGAGGGGCTGAAAACATAATGTGGACTAAGTCCATTAAGCGCTGTTAAATAAGTCATGAAATAAACATCTTCTTAGGAAGTTTTCATTCTCACAGCCAAGGGCATTAACACAGTCAGTACAACAGCCTCAAAAGAAACACGTTGGTGATTGTAAGATAAATGACACTGACAAATATTAAGGGAAAAGATAAATGCCTTACCTATGTTATCTCTTTGGTGTTGTTTCATTTTTCAAATATAATTTTCAACGTTTTAACAATAATAATGTTTGGCGTGTTTGGCATGTCAAATGTGCATGGCAGCACGGTGTCCCTGCAATTTAAATGCATTAATCTGTCTCTATCTTAATATTCTTAATCCCTCAGAGATATAATGGCAATGCTGTTGCTTTGAAGCAGAGAACCGCTGCGGTGGGCTGAAAATGTATGTTAGATAAGCAGAACAGCAGCTTAAAGAGACCCTGGCTGTGCTCATTACGGTTCAATCATAGATGACTTACACTGTTTTAATGCCTTTTTGAATTAGCAAAAGGTATGTATATATATGTGCATGTATTGTGTCCTGAAGATGCATAGGCTTAGAGGACATCATTGTGGTTTTGTCATTGCTGATAATGGTAGGTTTATGGAATCACCTGGCTTCTGGTACAGCATACTGTTGGTCCTCATGGAAATTCCCATCTGATTTCCACAATGTAAGAGGGTTTTCCCTTTTAACTTAACCTCACAAAGAGCTAGAGGATATTGGCGTTTTCAAGATGAAGGATATGATAGTGCTTTTCTTTAACAATTTTTCTTTCTTTGTGGAGAGAGATGAAACCTATCTTGGATATCAAACATAAGATGAAGAGTAAAGATGGATCTGATAGTAATTTCCATTCAAAAGCTTTTCTTTATATCCTTGTGAAGAATGATAAAATATATTGTATTGCCAATATGCAGTTAATGCCTGTGTTTTGAAAGAGAGAACTTTAAAATACATTTGCCAAAGTAAGTACCCATATGTTGCCATTTCCATAATGCATCTGACATGTCTATTATAATGACCACTGCTCAGATGTCAATTCTTCACCAAAATATTTCTGAAAAATGCCCAAGCCGAAAGCCAATTCAAAGTATATTCTCCTATACTTAGTACCTACGGTATGTTTGCTATAGCTCCTTCAGAATGCACATCGTTGCACATTGTATTTCAACTCAGGAAAACCCACAGGCTCATTCTCCAACAAAATTATACACTTGTTCATTATAGATTTAGTGGCACTAAGCTCAGTGGTCTGTTCAGTCTAGTCCGTAGCTCGCGGCTGGGGCCAGGGACCACAGAGAAGAAACTAGTCCTTCAGATTTTCCTCCCGTCAAGCACGGTAACTAATATGGCCCTTTTAGAAATATTTGGCACACAAATTCCCACACTCACTTAGTGGACAAATCGACAGAATGTTTGCTGCCAAAAACCACAGCAAAAAATGCTGGGCAAAAAAAGCTGGTTTGTGACATGATTTCAGCAACTGTAGAAACTACAGCACCTCTCATTTACTTTCAGTATTGACATTTGCACTTTCACTTGAGTCCGTCAGGAGATTACAGGGCATTAACTAGTACGCTGGTGCTGCCTCAGCATGGCTAAAGGAATTTGATAACAGCACTAGATTGTCAGAGTATAATATTATACCAAAATCATTACAACTACAGCAGTTAACCAGAATGGGTGTTTCCTCTTGCTTAACTCTTATTGATACTTTTCGTTTGTGTGACTGTACCGTTTTCAGATGAACTGCAGAACAGACAGGGAAGCAGGCACTCACCCTCTCTGTGTGGCCCTTCAAAATGCTTACACAGAGATGTGACAGGAACTATTATCCCTGACTCTATTCAGAAGACATCAGATGTGACTGAGTATGGTCATCATTAAACATAGAGCTACCGAGGGCTTTTCCATGGATGCATTTTAATGTTTAAATGATGTGCAATAAGTCACATATTTTCAAATATTTGCAAGTAAATGCAAGTGACTTATGTATCCATGTAACATATCTCGTTTTGACGATTCATACTGTCAATGACTGAAATAGCAGGTTCTTTTCCAGACAACATTCATCTTATAAATGCGTAATAATGCATCCAGATTACCATCATTACCTACATGTTTTACATAGCATCTATAACTTGCTAACCCGTTGTTGCGTGTGACATAAGAACAGCATTTAAAACAGCTGCATTCATGAATAAATCATAGAATCGTAGCTTTGTGTGCAAGTAAACCATCTATTGTCATGCGATACAGTGGAGGATTGTAAGGCCCGAATGATGGGTTCACTTCCTGGGTCTGTGACGTGCGCGTGCACGACTATGTTCTAAGAGCATTTTGCTACCAGGCATCTATCTATCTATTACTGGAATTTTTTTTTAAATGGCACATTCTTTCCTTTTTCCCCGTTCATATCAAACATTGGACTTGAATGTGACTTACCCATAATGCCATTCTGCAGGATGGCACCATCGAAAGTGCAAAGATGCCGAGCAGAAACCAGTAAATGACTTGATATTGTTTTGGAATATTTTTTTTCTCTGACCCTGCTGTTCTTACACGCTTTCATATATCCAAAAACAACAGAAGGAGGGCCTCCCGTGTGGCACTGCAGTGTAAGGCACTCTTTTGTTCGACGCCAAGCCGACTGCCACAGTCCAGGTTTGAACATTACCTGGACCATTATCTGACGAGTGGCCGGTAAGCCCCACGGGCCGCCATGCAAGTTGGCCAGCCTGAGGAGGTAGGAGCCATTGGGAGGAGAGATTTCCAGGTTTCAAACCGCCAACCCCTGTTGCATCTCAGGCACCCGCAAATCTGAATGGGGTCATCATTGGATTCAGCGTGCCCTCGTACAGAACATCAGGTTTCCTGGTTAGAGGAGCATTATGGGAGAAAACAAACCCGCTTAAAGCAAGTGAAGCAGATACGTCACGTTGTGCCATTGCACATAAAATAACGCTCTCCGTCTCCCAATCCGCAATCTTACGAAATTAACTTTTAATAGTGTTTGGTTATTGCATTTTGTGAAGCCTTGGGCTTAGCATTTACTGGAATGCTTATATATGATTTATTGAAAGAGAAACAAAAAGCATTTGAACTTGAATCAGTGCCTGTTTCTTCATGCTTAAACTGTGTTTTAAAAGGTTTTGTTTCACACATGTGGCATGTACAACCTTATAGACTGTGGTGGCCTTAGTTACAAGGTGACATCCTCAAATAAATACAAAAAAATATAAAAACAGGTGATTTAAAATCATGGGACTTTGGATAAGTGTGTCAAGCCTAATTGCGCAGCGTCAGTGTAAAAAAAACAACAGATTACTTGACTGTGACTCATGCAAGAAACACATACCCCAAACACATTTGGGAAAGCAAGAAGTACAACCTCATGCAATACAGTCATCATATTTGTATTGTAAGTCACAGTACCAGTCCTGTCTTTATTTCATCATCCACAGGTTACTGAAGGGTTTAAAACGTGTGTCTGCTGTGTGTGTCTGCTGTGTAAGAGCCAGTATAATTTGGAGCAGTTCGATCTCAGACTACTTAGCCAACAGTCAGGTGCTCTGCTTCTTTTTTTAATTAACATGGCTTGTTTGCAACCAGTTGCAATGATGCCAACATTTTGGGGCTGATCTTTCAGAGGTGGACTGTTTCAAAGACCTGGCTGGGGCAAGCAACACATGATATGGATCAGTATATTGTGGTGTGTGTTTAATCGACCGAGGACAATTTTCTGGACTACATGAAATAGTGTTTCTTGGTTTATTTGACTCATATGACTTTCCCTTAGAGCATGTGTCATCCAGCAGCACAACTTGTCACCATTTATGTGAAATGTTATTATGGAACGTTCTGTATGTCACACTGTGCCAGACAATTTCCATGGCATTATGAAGCATAGCATTATGAATTATGCCATTATGAAGCTTGCTGTTATGAAGCATGGCATTATGAAGCATGCCATTATGAAACATGCCATTATGAAGCATGCCATTATAAAGCATGGCATTATGAAGCATGGCATTATGAAGCATGATATTATGAAGCATGCCATTATGAAGCATGGCATTATGAAGCATGGCATTATGAAGCATGACATTATGAAGCATGACATTATGAAGCTTGCCATTTGGTCAGATAGAAAACACTTATTTTAAGCGTTATGTTTTATTTTCAATGTTAACAGAAACAGTCATGTTAAAGGATGATGAAAAATAACTGAAGTACAGAAAGACTTGCCGAAAGGGCCCATTGCAGAAAATGAATGATTTCCCCTTCTGTAATAAACATTATTCATTTGGAAAAATTTCATGGCTGGATTTTTACATTTAAGTTTAATTACACCTTTTGGAATGTGCTCAAAGACCCCCCATTAGGATGTTTTAACACCTTCTGTAAACATTGGTAATAGATACTCAGGAGAAGGTTTGTTGTCAAACTTACTAAAATAGGACCCAGATGGTAAATATAAAGACCCAGTCAATTTAAAGCTGAAAGGATCCTCTTACACTTTAATGTAATTTTATTCGATTGGTAACTGCCTATATTGCAGAAATCATCAGAAGAATTGAAACACTGCCACCTCCGTCTCAGTGGCCCTCATTTATCATTCTTGCGTAGAAACGGGCGTATATGTTGGCGTAAGATTGTACTTACACTCCTCTCACCACCTGATTTATGAAGCTGTGCGTACCGTTGAAATCCAATTGTACGCAATCCCTGGCCTTGATAAATGCCGCGGCTGAAAACGATCGTCATTAGAATAACACGCCCCTATATATTCAAGTCTCCGCCTCCCCCACGCCCTCATTTTACGCCATGGACACACGGAAGACGACAAAGAAGAGAAACTTATCCGACGTGGATGATCAAATGACCTATCATAATGCATTATTTTACAGCACGTGTTTTGAAACAATTAGCATTTAATTTCGTTTTACGTCACATGTATTGGGGTGTACAATAGTGATGATGATGTGATGTGGAGTACCATTCATTCACATTAATAATTGCATGACAATTTGTAATATTCTTATTATTATTTATTTATTTATTAATCACGCTTATTGTTATTTAGAATGTCATTATTATTATTTGTATTATTATGATTATTTAAAAGAAGAATAATGTCATTTTTATTATTTTGTCAGTCTGAATAATTTTTTGGTCGAAAGCCTTTCATTACTGAACCCATATTAACATATCAGACATACGGGGTGCATGCCCCTCTTCTCTTTTTTTCTGCGCTCTGATCTCCTTCTCCTGCTCCGTGTTGCCAGATGGGGCGGGTTCCCGCCCAATTGGGCTCCTTTTGGTCACGTCTGACCGGAAGAAAATGCATTGGGCGGGTTTTTAAAATGTGTTTTTTACAATAACAGTATGTATTTTAGGCTGGTATTTTTTGAAAGGGGCCGGTTTTAAGCTGTAGTTGGGCTGGAAATCTTTATTCCAATCTGGCAACACTGCTCCTGCTCCGTGCGCAGCTCCGTCTCCGTCTCCACGCGGGTTCTCCGCATCCATCGCCGTCTGGATCATTTCTCGTGCGCGCTGCTTTATTTCTGCATCCAAGTAATGGTCTTTATAACGCGGATCAAGTACAGTCGTGATGAAGTGCAGAGGATCCGAATAGATCACAACATTTCGTCCGTATTGTTTCGGTGATAAAAGTATTTCGGTGCATCCCCTAATACATATGCTTACAAATCAAATGCTTTGGTAAAGTCACACAAATTAAACATTGAAGCCCATGTTGCACAAAAATAAACACTGAAGTTTATCATTACTATGTTGTTGTTTTTTTACAGTGGGCCATAATATATCATATCTTTTAGTTTGTCAGTGCGTTTTGTGGTATTGTTTTTAGGAATTGTTTTTCTGCGCAAAACGTGCGTATATATGTACACCACCTCCTGAGCTGGCGTAGGATTTTAGCGTGCCGTACGCCAACGTCCATATTGATAAATCTCAAAGTCACTGTGGTTTTGGGTGTACGCCAGGTGTACGCTGGAAATTTGGTGTACGCACTTTTGATAAATGAGGGTCAGTGTGTGTAAGCTGGACAATAGTTTGCGTACAATTTTTCTCTTCCCTTACCTTCGATGAGCCGCTTTTGTGATAATCGGGATAATACTTTGGGCAAGAGAATAGTTGGGCAGGCAGGTGTTCGATACGCAGTTTTGTGATAATGAACAGTAAGACAGCAGGCTGATTGTAGGTTGTACTGGCAAAGGTTCGGTACACAGGAAACTAATACTGTAGATACTAGAGAAACAAAAGGCAGAGACGACTCTGGAAAACACACAAGACGAACTAGCAACTGGAACAGACAGGGAACACAGGTTATATAGGCAGAGATAGTAAGGTGATGGGAGACACCTGGAGGGGTGACCCTGAGGATGTGGGGCAGGTGATGACTGTCGGAAGCGCAGGGGTGCATCTTCTGGTCCCTGGCAGGTCAAGATGGGTGCTGTTTCCACAGATAAATCGGCGGTAGATATTAGCGAAATCCAAGAATCGCTGAAGTTGGGAGGTGGGTGGGGGCCATACCTCCACAGCTCTCACCTTGCCGAGGTCCATCTGAATGATTCCTGCTGTGGTGACAAACCCCAGGAACGGAACCATGGACTGGTGAAAATCACACTTTTCTGCCTCCCGAACAACTGGTTCTCGCGAAGACGCTGAAGAACCTGTTGAACCTGTGCAACGTGCTCCAGGGTGGACCGGGAGAATACCAAGATGTCGTCGAGATAAACAAATATGAATCTGTTAAGCATGTCTCATTCACTAGTGGTCGTTCACCAATGACTGGAAGGTTGCTGGGACATGGGTCGACAAAAAGGCATCACCAAGTACTCATTGTGATGGCTGGCTGTGTTGAACACTGTCTTCCACTCATCCCCCTCCCGCACTCGAAGCAGGTGGTAGGCGTTCCATAGATTGGGCTCTTGGAAAATATGGTCAATCTCAGGAGAAGCATGAGTGGAACGGGGTAGCGGTTCTTGACAGTGATGTCGTTCAGGCCCCTGTAGTCAATACAGAGACGGAGGGTCTTGTCCTTTTTCTCTACAAAGAAAACACCTGCCCCAGCTGGAGAAGAGGATGGTCGAATGAGCCCAGCTGCCAGAGAGTTCTCCTCTTAGTCCTCCATGGCCTTAGTCTTCAGTGCAGAAAGGGAGTAGAGCCGCCCGGTAGGAGGAGCAGTCCCAGGGCAAAGATGGCACAGTCATAAGGCCGATGTGGGGGCAGGATGGCGGCCCGGGGCTTGCTAAACACCTCACGTAAATCCACATAATCTGCTGGAAACTCTTAAACAATGGGCGTAGCAAAAGGGGATCCAGCCGGTTATGGTATCTGAAGTCCAATTAATAAATGGGTTGTGTGTCTGCAACCACGAATGTTCCGAGATCAAAGGAACCTGGGGGGAAATGAGGATCAGGAACTGGATGGTCGTGGTTACCTGAGATGCGCAGCCTAACTGGGACGGTGGAATGGGTGACCTTACCAATGGATTTACCATCAATGGCTCTAACATATCTGGTATTGTACTGGGCGTGAGTCAAAATCCCCAATTGTTGAACCACATCAGTGTCAGTAAAACTCTCGAGTCAATGAGCACTTTGAAAAAATTGGATCGTGATCTCCGAAGCAGAGTGGCATGAAGCAGAGAACGGTAAATGGACCATCGGCAGCCCTGCATCTACTAATGGGCTTGGTCCTTAAACGAAATGATCTGCAATGAAATGACCAGAGTTTCCACATTACAGACAGCTCCGACTGCACATCCTCCTTTCTATTTCAGTCTCGGTCAATCTATCCCTTCCTAGATCCATATCCCCGAGACTAGAGAGCTTGAGAATCTTCGGGAAACTACGTAAAGTCTCGGAAGCTGGAGCGTCGGGGAGTTCTGAGTTGCAGCAAAATCTGAGGAGTAGTTTTTTGAATCACGTCTGCATTCACTTATGCGGCTCTCAATACGAGTGGGGAGCGAAATCAAAGAATCCAGGTCGAAGGGAAGTTCTTGGGCTGCATATGCTGTCAGATAATCCGTGAAGGAAGGCGTCAAAGAACGAATCGTAATTCAATTTACTCTCATCGGACAAAGGAGAGTCAATCCTTTTTAACTTCAGCCAAAATATCCCCCAGACCAAAGCAGATGGACGATTGCTGTTCCCGCACCACTGTTGACCGAATGAGTGCCCTCGCAGGCATCAGGGTGATAAGGCATGCAATTTTGGCACGATCGGAAGGGAACAAGGAAGGCTGTTACTCAAAAATAAGAAAGCGCTGGGAGAGGAACGAGCAACAGGTCCCAGGGTCACCGGAGTAAGGCTCAGGAGGAGGAAGACGAGGTTCCTGAGAGGCTAGTGTGGCTGGGCTAGTTGAGACGATCTCCCTCGGAGCCGAGTCAGCGGATGCAGGAAAAGGTTACCGTAGGGAATGGTTGTCTGGTGGATAATTCCTCCAACCAAATCTCGCCAAAGGCACCTGATGATCGTGATAATCAGTAAGAGACTGAAGTCTCCCCAAGACACCTTGCAGGACCTCTCTTTGTCTCCCATTAGCCGCTCCTTGGAGAGAGATGGCCGTCCTGAACTGGTCTATGTCCCCGGTGGCGGCTGGGTCCGTCAGGGCCAATTCGTTCTGTCACGCAATTAATGTGGACCCAAATGCAGGACACAGGGGACAGAGGTAATCGTTCAGATGTTTAATGAAGAACTTGACTGAATACGACGGGCAAGAGAATAGTTTGGCAGGCAGGTGTTAGATACGCAGTTGTGATAATGAACAGTCAGACAGCAGGATGAATCGTAGGTCGCAGTACAAGGCAGAGGTTCGGTACACAGGAAACTAATACTGTAGAGAAACAAAAAGCATGGACGACTCGGGAAAACACACAAGACAAACTGGTGACTGTAACAGACAGGCAACACAGGTTTTATAGGCAGGAATCGTAAAATATACAAGTTTAATTTGGAAGATCATTGACAGCTGTGCCAGTTGTAATTTGCAGAATAGCTGGGAAGAAAGTTTTGATTAGAGTCATAATTAACCTTAAATATAGTGGTGTTAAGGAACATACAGGATTCTGTGGGCATGGATTTCACAGGGATGTTGGTTTCTTCTGACACATCATACAATTGCTCCTAATTTCACAGCAGAACAGCTCTTATCATCACCTTTCTAAAACACTCTACAGGCAACTGGTCTATATGAACAGTGTAGATATGAGGGGCCGTATAGGCCATAATTCAAACTCACCTCTCACATACACTACTGAAATGCTCTCACATACACTAATGAATGTTAAACCTCTCACATACACTACTGAAATGCTCTCACATACACTAATGAATGTTAAACCTCTCACATACACTACTGAAATGCTCTCACATACACTACTGAAACGCTCTCACATACACAACTGAAAATTAAACCTCTCACATACACTACTGAAATGCTCTCACATACTCAACTGAAACGCTCTCACATACTCAACTGAAACGCTCTCACATACACAACTGAAAATTAAACCTCTCACATACACTACTGAAATGCTCTCACATACACTACTGAAACGCTCTCACATACACAACTGAAAATTAAACCTCTCACATACACTACTGAAATGCTCTCACATACACAACTGAAAATTAAACCTCTCACATACACTACTGAAATGCTCTCACATACACTACTGAAACGCTCTCACATACATTAGTGAAAATTAAACCTCTCACATACACTACTGAAATGCTCTCACATACACTACTGAAACGCTCTTACATACACTACTGAAACACTCTCACATACACTAGTGAAACGCTCTCGCATACACTAGTGAAACGCTCTCACATACACTACTGAAACACTCTCACGTACACTAGTGAAACACTCTCACATACACTAGTGGAAATTAAACCTCTCACATACACTACTGAAATGCTCTCGCATACACTAGTGAAATGCTCTCGCATACACTAGTGAAACCCTCTCGCGTACACTAGTGAAACGCTCTCGCGTACACTAGTGAAATGCTCTCGCATACACTAGTGAAACGCTCTCGCATACACTAGTGAAACGCTCTTGCATACACTAGTGAAACGCTCTCACACAAACAAAAAAAACCTCTTACATTTACTACTGAAAACCTCTCAAATACACTATTGAAAACCTGTAAATCTAAGGGCAGTGTTTAGAAAAATGTAAATAATGGATAATAATGGATTATATGTACATATAGAATTAAATATATATATATATATATTTGGATATATAATATACATATACTATTACTTACAATTGTAAAAGATGGGTGTGAACCTTTCATGTGATTTTAAACTAAATATTAACTTAACTTTGTTTTATAATTACGTTTTCTAAGCCCTTCTAAATCATAAGGAATCATGTTTAATTATATAGAAAATATCAAACCATTGATAAAAGAATACAACAGTAATTAATTCAACAGAAAAAGTAATAGTTCTCAAGAATAAATAAGCCAATCAAAATGATATATATGTATATATATATATATATAAATACATATATATATATGTATATATATATATGTATATATACATATATAAATATAAATAATCAATAATATAAACCGTTAAAGCATTCATTGAATACTATACCAAAACATAAAATAAATACTGTCAAACTTGGTGTTTTGACTTTGCCTTGCTGCCAGACCAATCTCCAAATTTCAGTAGTGTATGTGAGAGGATCTCAGTAGTGTATGTGAAAGGATCTCAGTAGTGTATGTGAGAGGATCTCAGTAGTGTATGTGAAAGGATCTCAGTAGTGAATGTGAGAGGATCTCAGTAGTGTATGTGAAAGGATCTCAGTAGTGAATGTGAGAGGATCTCAGTAGTGTATGTGAGAGGATCTCAGTAGTGTATGTGAAAGGATCTCAGTAGTGTATGTGAGAGGATCTCAGTAGTGTATGTGAAAGGATCTCTGTAGTGAATGTGAGAGGATCTCAGTAGTGTATGTGAGAGGATCGTCTCCGGTTACGTATGTAACCTTAGTTCCCTGAGGGGAACGAGACGCTGCGTGAAAACGCTATGGGAACGCTCTGCTTGAGTGCGTCATGAAGCACATGTGTAATCAGTCCAATGGCGTGACGGAACGTCACAGACGGGTGACGTCGCGACCAGGAAGTCATAAAAGCACCCCTAATTACCGGCACCTTCAGTTTCTGATGGGCTGAAGCAAGTGCCAAGGGCATGCTGGGAGTATGGCACAGACACGCAGCGTCTCGTTCCCCTCAGGGAACTAAGGTTACATACGTAACCGGAGACGTTCCCTATCAGGGAACTTCGAGCTGCGTGAAAACGCTATGGGAACGCCACTACCCACTTCGCCATACGAGCAAGTGTCCGCCATGTGAAGTCAGAGCGCACATTCGGACGAAAGCACCTGCGCCCCTGGCGTGGAGCTAAAGTCAAGCTGGTAAAATCTCACGAACGTGTGCGGTGAGGACCAGCCTGCCGCAACACAGACGTCATGTAGAGACACTTTACCTGACAAAAGGGCTTTTGAAGCCGCCATACTCCTGGTCGAGTGGGCTCGAACAGCCAAGGGTGAAGGCTGACCAGCCGACTCGTAAGCAAGTGAGATGGCCTCAACCACCCACTTGCTCATCCTCTGCTTAGACACAGGACCCCATCTCTTGGGTGGTCCAAAGCACACGAACAGCTGTTCGGACAGCCTCCACAGGGCAGTTCTGTGGACGTAGGCGTCTAAGGCCCTAACCGGGCAGAGGAGGTTATGCTTCTTCTGGTCCGACGTCAAAAAAGGAGGAGGGCAGAAGGCTTGCAGCACAATAGGCCCAACGATGTTAGTTGGGACCTTGGGGACATACCCGGGTGAAGGTAGTAGAAACGCCTTGACCATACCGGGTGAGAAGTCCAAGCAAGAGGGCGCCACCGACAGCGCTTGCATATCACCAATCCTCTTCAGAGAAGAGATGGCAAGTAAGAAGACCGTCTTGAGGGTCACGAACTTGTCAGGGACCTCCTCAATGGGCTCAAACGGAGCACGGGAGAGGCCTTCTAGAACAATAGCCAGGTCCCAGGATGGCACCCTCATGACGGCTGCTGGCCTCAGCCTCCGGGCGCCACGAAGGAAGCATGATACCAGTGGGTTTCTCCCCAGAGAAACCCCATTTAGAGGGACATGGCATGCGGACAAAGCCGCCACATACACCTTCAGTGTGGATGGGGATAGACCTGCAGAGAAGCGATGCTGCAGGAACTCCAGTACTGCAAACACTGGGCAGTTAACTGGGTCCACCTGCCGTTCTCTACACCACGAGGTGAACAGTTTCCACCTGGCGGCATACGCCTTCCTTGTGGCTGGAGCTCTGGAGTGAAGGATGGTCTCAACGACCTCAGTCGAGAGACCTGAAATTAAGAGGCGGGCCCCCTCAGAGGCCAGGCCCATAGTTTCCACAGCTCCGGGCGGGGGTGAAGGATGACCCCATGCGCCTGGGAAAGCAGGTCCCTCCTGATCGGAATCTCCAGCGGAGAGCCGACGAGGAGAGATATTAGGTCCGCAAACCATACTCGGGCCGGCCAGTACGGTGCTACAAGCAGTAGACTGACCCGCTCCTGACGGATCCTCTCCAGAACTCCTGGGAGCAGAGCAACCGGGGGGAAAGCGTACAGGCGTGACCTCGGCCATGCCTGCACCATGGCATCCAGCCCCAGTGGGGCTGGATGAGTCTCCACTCCCCGGGCCTCGGCCCCTGTCTCGACAGGGTGTCTGCCCCCTGATTTAGGTACCCAGGGATAAAAATGGCCCTTAAAGAAAGGAGCTTCCCGTGGGACCACAGAAGGACCTGGCGGGCCAGATTGTAAAGTGGGCGTGAGCGCAGACCCCCCTGGTGGTTGATATAAAAAACCACCGGTGTGTTGTCCGACCGGACAAGAACATGATGGGAGGAAGTGCTTCAGAGCCTGGTAAACTGCCAGCATCTCTAGCCAATTTATGTGCCATGATAGCTGATGGCCCCGCCAGAGCCCTTGAGCTGGGCGACCACTCATGATCGCCCCCCAGCCGGTGAGAGAGGCATCCGTCGTTAGTGTAACACGACGACACGGAGCTCCCAACACGGGACCCTGGGTTAGGAACCAAGGCTTCCTCCACATGACCAGCGTGCGGAGACAACGCCGCGTAACAGTGATCATGCGGAACTGGTTTCCCCTCGGGGAGAACCCCTTGGTTCTGAGCCACCACTGTAACGGTCTCATGAACAGCAGGCCGCAAGGAATAACGTTGGACGCTGCTGCCAGCAGACCCAACAGTCTCTGAAACTGTTTCACAGTGAGTGACTGGCCTAGCCTCACCTGCTCGACGGCAGCAAGGATTGACGCCACGTGCAGGAGACAGATGTGCCCGCATCGTGGTCGAATCCCAGACTACGCCCAGGAAAGTGGTCACCTGTACCGGCGACAGCACACTCTTCCCAGCATTGAGCCTCAACCCCAGCTTGTTGATGTGAGCCAGAACGACATCTCGATGCCGAACCGCTAGATGCTCCGACGGAGCCAGAATCAACCAATCGTCGATGTAATTGAGGATGCGTATGCCCTGGAGGCGCAACGGCGCCAGGGCAGCGTCTATACATCTCGAGAACGTACGGGGAGAGAGTGCTAGGCCAAACGGAAGAACCCGATACTGGTACGCTTCGCCCCCAAAAGCGAACCTCAGGAACTTCCTGTGTTGTGGAAGGATGGAGATGTGAAAATAGGCGTCCTTCAGATCTATCGTGACAAACCAGTCCTCGGACCTGATCTGTGATACGATCTGTTTGAGAGTGAGCATTTTGAAGCTGAGTCTCCCGACCGTCTGATTCAACAGACGTAGGTCTAAAATAGGACGCAACCCCCCATCCTTCTTGGGAACAACGAAGTACCGGCTGTACCAGCCCGACTCCCTACTGAGAGGAAGAACTCAATCTATAGCCCCTTTTAGCAGGAGAGTCTGTACCTCCTGCTCCAGTACCAGAGCCTGCTCTGGGCCCACCACTGTGGGCAGGACCCCATTGAAACGAGGCGGATGCGTCCTGAATTGGATGGCATACCCGCTCTCGATTATCCGCAGGACCCACTGAGATATATTCGGCAGGGTCTTCCACTCTGCCAGAAAATCTACTAGGGGTACCAGCCTCTCGAGGCTGGCCTCTGGAGTAACAGGTACTGCAGACACAGTGCCCTGTAACAGCGCACTGGCAGGGAACAACTGGTCCGACAGTTCTGGGCCCCTCCTCGGAGGAGGCGAGCGCCCCTCGGGAAAACGCTCGCCCAGGCCACCCCGCTGAGGGCACCAGGAGGAGCTCACTACTCCCCTGGTGGGGACCACCCCCAGCGGTTTGACCCCCCTGTCAGGGTCTCTTAGACAAAGCCTTCTTGGATGTAGCGACAGGCCTCGGAACTGTCCTACCCCTCGAAGGCCCCGCCTGTGAGCGTCGCCCCCCGGCCCACTCATCGTGTGGGGGCGCCCGAGTAGCGACACTCACTCTCTGCTGCGCCCGGTGTGCCGTGCTCGGCGCCGGGCGGGGCTGCCCCCGTCCGACAGCCCCCGCGACGCGGCTACGACGGGGGAGAAATTTCTGGAAGGCAGCCGCCTGCCTTCTCTCCTCCTGAAACCTCTCGACGACCGAGCCAATAGCAGGGCCAAAGAGGCCGTCGGGGGAAAGAGGCGCGTCCAGAAGGAAGGCTTTCTCCCGATCTCTCATATCAGAGAGGCTCAGCCAGAGATGCCTCTCCGTAGCCACCAAGGCTGCCATAGCACGGCCCACTGATTTGGCCGTCTCCTTAGTGGCACGAAGAGACAAATCCGCCGCCTGACGAAGTTCTCGAACCTCATCAGGACTTACAGTCTCCCCCTGAGCCCCGTCGCTAAGCAGCTCTGCCTGATATGCCTGTAGAATAGACATAGTATGCAGGCAGGAAGCTGCCTGACCCGCCGCCGAATAAGCTTTGCCCACCAGCGCTGAAGTAGTCTTCAACGCCTTGGAGGGCAATGCCGGTGTCCTCAGAGACGATGCCGCGGGAGATAAATGGCTCGCCAGTATCTCCTCCGCGACCGGCATCGGTCCGTACCCATGAACATTAGCCTCGGCAACATTCGAATACATATGAGTCCGCGGATTAAACACCCGGGACGACACCGGCTTTTTCCAGGACCTCGACACCTCAGTGTGGAGGTCCGGGAAGAAAGGCAAACACCGGCGAGGAGGTAAAGCACGGGAGGGCAAGAATCGTTCATTCAACTTACTAGATGAACAGACTCCTGCCTGTCAGCCGGCCACTCGATGTTGAGCTTTCCCACAGCTCGGGTGAGTACCTCCAGCAGCTCCTCGTTCGCAGGTGACTGAACCAACAATTCAGCCTCCGCCTCGAGGTTTTCAACCTCCATTTCCTCAGAACTGGACGGCTGAGAAAAAGGTGCCTCACCCAGGGCGGAAGAAACCCGCACGGGTGCTTCCGAACCCCGAGCCGAGGCACTGGCTCTAGCAGACGAGGACCGAGAAAATGCAGAAGCCGTCTCGGAACCGCATGCTAGATCCGCTTGCGAACCCCACGACGTCAGTCGGCGCCGTGCCTCGGCAGCGGCGGGACCTGAACCGCGGGGAACACGAACCGAGCCGCTTTCCTGAAAAAGCGCCAGGCGAGAGCGAAGTGTACGGATGGTGAGACGGTCGCAATGCTTACAGCTAGCCTCTTCCAAGGCTAGCTGGGCATGCTCCTCTCCCAAACAAACTACGCACAGAACATGTGTGTCCCGGCCCGTGAGAAAGCGGTTGCAGGGAGAAGCACACTGTCTGAAACGCCGCTCGGTTGCCATAATCGCGGTGAGCTCTTGTACATAAATGCCAAGAAAATTTCTGAATTAACAACGTAATAGCAGAAACCCGCGAGGACTGTCACAACATGCACTTGCTGAAGCAACAAAAAACTGAAGGTGTCGGTAATTAGGGGTGCTTTTATGACTTCCTGGTCGCGACGTCACCCGTCTGTGACGTTCCGTCACGCCATTGGACTGATTACACATGTGCTTCATGACGCACTCGCGCAGAGCGTTCCCATAGCGTTTTCACGCAGCTCGAAGTTCCCTGATAGGGAACTCAGTAGTGTATGTGAGAGTGTATTTTCAGTGGTATGTGTGAGAGCGTTTCACTGTGTTACCGGAAGCCATTTCACTGTTACCGGATGCCATTTCGTTTCCGGCGAAATTAAGGAATTTCCGGAAAACGACCGCACTCTCACTCCGGTACAATAGGTGGCGCTACATGAGCTTTTCATTTGGTAGCGATCCGCCATTAAACCCAAAGAAGACGATTGCTCCAACGCAGCAAGCAAGGCTACTCGCGAACCAATCGACTTGTTAGATCAAGCTACATTATTATAAAATAGTATTTCGGCAACTCTGAATGCATTACAGAATATTGCTGCATCTAAATCACTTAACCAAGTGTCAGCTTGACATGTTTAGTTTGTTTTTTATTCAATTTTGTCTACAAAGACAATGATTAACTATTACTGTCACAGTTAACAAATATCCTTCTTTTTTATGACAACAACAGAACTCAATTCAATAAATAAGGTGTTCATAGAGATAATATTCGGCATGTTTCAGCTTGCTTATTGCCCTAATGGTTTTTATTATTATCAATTATATATCCTTATGAGTTAGATTTACTTCTTTATTCTAGAAGACAAAATAATTTTTAAAACAATAATAGTTTTATGTTTTTGTAAATGGTTTTGATATTTTCTATAATAAATAGTATTCCTTATGATTTAGAATGGCTTAGAAAACGTAATTGAAAAAACTAAGTTTAGTTAATATTTAGTTTAAAATTGCATCTTTATGTATTATTACATGTATATTATATATCTAAATATATATATATATATATATCTTTATATATATAATTACATGTACAGTGCTGTTCATAATTTCATCAAAAAGTTTATTTATTTCAGTAATTCCATTAAAAAAGTCAAACTTGTATAATATATACATTCATTCCACACAGACTGATATATTTCAATTGTTCATTCCTTTTAATTTTGTTGATTATAACTGACAACTAATGTAAACCCTAAAAACAGTATCTCAGAAAATTAGAATATTGTGAAAAGGTTCAATATTGAAGACACCTGGTGCCACACCCTATTCAGCTAATTAACTCAAAACACCTGCAAAGGCCTTTAAATGGTCTCTCAGTCTAGTTCTGTAGGCTACAAAGGAAGACTGCTGACCTGACAGCTGTCCAAAAGACGAGCATTGACACCTAGCACAAGGTGGGCAAGGCACAAAAGGTATTTGCTAATAATGCTGCTGTTCACAGAACTCTGTGTCCAAGCACATTCATAAAGATGCGAAGGGAAGGAAAAGATGTGGTAGAAAAAGTGTACAGGCAATAGGGATAACCGCAGCCTGGAGAGGATTGTGAAACAAAACCCATTCAAAAATGTGGGGGAGATTCTCAAAGACTGGACTGCAGCTGGAGTCAGTGCTTCAAGAACCACCACGCACAGACATATGCAAGACATGGATTTCAGCTGTCACATTCCTTATATCAAGCCACTCTTGAACAAGACACAGCGTCAGAAGCGTCTCGCCTGAGCTAACGACAAAAAGGACTGTACTGCTGCTGAGTGGTCCAAAGTTATGTTCTCTGATGAAAGAAAATTTTGCATCCTTTGGAAATCAAGGTCCCAGTGTCTGGAGGAAGAGAGGCACAGAATCCACGTTGCTTGAAATCCAGTGTAAAGTTTCCACAGTCAGTGATGGATTGGGATGCCATGTCATCTGCTGGTGTTGGTCCACTGTGTTTTCTGAGGTCCAAGGTCAACGCAGCCGTCTAACAGGAAGTTTTAGAGCACTACATGCTTCCTGCTGCTGACCAACCTTATGCAGATGCAGATTTCATTTTCCAAAAGGACTTGGCACCTGCACACAGTGCCAAAGCTACCAGTACCTGGTTTAAGGACCATGGTATCCCTGTTCTTAATTGGCCAGCAAACTCGGCTGACCTTAACCCCGATAGAAAATCTATGGGGTATTGTGAAGAGGAAGATGCGATACGCCAGACCCAACAATGCAGAAGAGCTGAAGGCCACTATCAGAGCAACCTGGGCTCTCATAACACCTGAGCAGTGCCACAGACTGATCGACTCCATGCCACGCCACATTGCTGCAGTAATTCAGGCAAAAGGAGCCCCAACTAAGTATTGAGTGCTGTACATGCTCATACTTTTCATTTTCATACTTTTCAGTTGGCCAACATTTCTAAAACTCAATACTAAATTTGAGATTTTCATTAGTTGTCAGTTTTAATCATCACAATTAAATGAAATAAATATTTGAAATATATTAGTCTGTGTTTAATGAATGAATATAATATCCAAGTTTCACTTTTTGAATGGAATTACAGAAATAAATCAACTTTTTGATGATATTCTAATTATATGACCAGCACCTGTACATATACATATAATCCGTTATTATCCATTATTTGTATGTTTCTAAACGCAGCGCTTAGATTTACTGGTTTTCAATAGTTTATGTGAGAGGTTTTCAGTGGTGAATGTAAGAGGGTTTCATTAGTTTCTGTGAGAGCGTTTCAGTAGTGTATTTGAGAGCGTTTCGGTAGTGTATGTGAGAGAGCTTTTCACTAGTATATGTGAGAGCAGTTTAGTAGTGTATGTGAGAGCAGTTCAGTAGTGTATGTGAGAGCAGTTCAGTAGTGTATGTGAGAGAGCGTTTCACTAGTGTATGTGAGAGCAGTTCAGTAGTGTATGTGAGAGCATTTCAGTAGTGTATGTGAGAGCATTTCAGTAGTGTATGTGAGAGGTTTAATTTTCAGTTGTGTATGTGAGAGTGTTTCAGTAGTGTATGTGAGAGCATTTCAGTAGTGTATGTGAGAGCATTTCAGTAGTGTAGAGAGCATTTCAGTAGTGTATGTGAGAGGTTTAACATTCATTAGTGTATGTGAGAGCATTTCAGTAGTGTATGTGAGAGCATTTCAGTAGTGTATGTGAGAGGTTTAACATTCATTAGTGTATGTGAGAGCATTTCAGTAGTGTATGTGAGAGCATTTCAGTAGTGTATGTGAGAGGTTTAACATTCATTAGTGTATGTGAGAGCATTTCAGTAGTGTATGTGAGAGCATTTCAGTAGTGTATGTGAGAGGTTTAACATTCATTAGTGTATGTGAGAGCATTTCAGTAGTGTATGTGAGAGCATTTCAGTAGTGTATGTGAGAGGTTTAACATTCATTAGTGTATGTGAGAGCATTTCAGTAGTGTATGTGAGAGGTTTAACATTCATTAGTGTATGTGAGAGCGTTTCAGTAGTGTATGTGAGAGCATTTCAGTAGTGTATGTGAGAGGTTTAACATTCATTAGTGTATGTGAGAGCATTTCAGTAGTGTATGTGAGAGCATTTCAGTAGTGTATGTGAGAGAGCGTTTCACTAGTGTATGTGAGAGCAGTTCAGTAGTGTATGTGAGAGGTTTAATTTTCAGTTGTGTATGTGAGAGCGTTTCAGTAGTGTATGTGAGAGCATTTCAGTAGTGTATGTGAGAGGTTTAACATTCATTAGTGTATGTGAGAGCATTTCAGTAGTGTATGTGAGAGGTGAGTTTGAATTATGGCCTATCCGGCCCCTCATATGTAGACGCTACACTTACAAACAACATGTAGGATCTATTCCAAAGAATCTACTACTTTTTTTCAAGCATTGCTGTTAGCAAATGTTTGGGGATATATTCCTATTTATTATGACGAAATCAAATGCAAGAAAAATATTTTGACTGGGTCTTACATTTCATCTAACCCTAGCCAATTCATAGCAGAGCAATACATCTAATATGAAGCAGGACCCTTGAGTCATTTAATCTGCATACATGGGATATTGATCAGCCATTCGGGCAAACGCGGAAACAAATAAAAATACATTTCGTAGCGGTCACATGCCAAAGATCTATTTCCGAATCAATCAAAATCGGCAAACAGGATAAGAAAGCATGACAGCCCATGAGCTGAGCTGTGTTGTTCTTGCTGCCTGCACTGTTCTGTGCTTCCTTAAACTTCACAGACTGTCCCTCAGAGGGAGAAGTGACAGCTGAGATTTAAATGCAGTCTCTGTCAGTTCTACCTGACGGTTCTCTCTTTCCACTAATCTGATGAGATTCCCATTCGTCCTCCCCCCCCCCTTCGTCTTATCGCCTCGTTGCTGCAGCAGCAGGTGCTGTCAACCCAGTTTCCTCTCTTCAGTGTCAGATGTCATTTTCGGGTAGGTGTCAATTTCTGTGGGATATCAGTCAGGGCCTACAGCACAGTCGTACTAATGCAATTTAGATCTGAATGCACAAAGTCGCATGGTCCAAAATATATAATGGGATATTCATATTTGACCTGAGAATCCCCGTGGAAAGAGGCAAAACAGGTTTGTTTAATGTGTGTGAAAGCACTGACCTGTGATTCTCAATTATATACTGTCGATGCTGAAGGTTGGTTAAGTAACCAACAGCGTATGAGCGTGCTGCAATAGGATGCAAATCAATGCACATGTACTCTAAATTGAATCAACGCTTCATTCTGTTTTTCTATTATTCAAGTGTTATATTGTGGCGAGGTAGGACAGTGTGGTGAATATTAAGTCTACAGGCAGACAATTACTTTATGTTTTTATTTCCCAACTTCAGTTATGCTCTCTGGTAGTTTGATGTTCATTGCCTAAAGAGTGTTGTTTTTGCCATCATGCATGTGTTTATAATATTGTAGGAGAGATTATAACCCTACATTAAAGAAAACAAGATGACTAGTCTATGTCTCTATGTCTGTATCTTGCCAGTGACTCCTTAAAAGGTAACGATTTTTTTGCCATCTTGACAGGTGCCTTCACACTACTTTATGTTACAGCATTTTTTGATCCCTAGCTAAATCTTTTAAGAACAAGGCATTTCTACAAACTTCCAGTGTTAAAAAAGTTCTGGAATTAATGTTTAAGTATTGCGGAGGCATACACCATAGATCAAGATACACGGTTCTTTGTACACTTCATATTCCAATCCAAAAAATAAAAATAGTTAGCCGGCAAGTTCTGCAAGTATAGACTTTAAGGAACACTAAATTGAAAAAAGTATTGTGGGACAAATACTTCGGCCTGCCCATTCACAGCTCAGACCACTTGATTCCATCTGCCCTCTGATCTGAACTTGTTATTCATGACCTTTTCAAGCCCAGGTGAGAATCCAATGTACTATTTGTATTACGAGCAATTGGTTTCCAAGAGAGCTTTATGTCTTCAGGCGTTCATGTGGGATATCGAACCTTATTAATCGACAAATTCATTAAATTCACATTACACAACGTTCTATGTACACCATGATTTTGGATTAGCTTTTTGACCCCTACCTAGATAAAAGGTTTTATATATGATAGAATTGTGGATCTTGTCGATGAATGTGGTTATTGTCAGCCATATCTAGAAACTATTACATTGTTTCATACAGCTACAGGGAAAACTGAATGTGGATATTGTCAGCCATATCCAGAAACAATTCTATTGTTTCATACAGCGACAGGAAAAACTGAATGTGAATATTGTCAATCAATCAATTAAATGTATTTTAAAATGTCTCAAAGTGTTTTTACAGACGCCCAGCCTGAATCTGACACATCAACAAGTTGAACAAGTAGATACACTGCGACTAAGAACTAAAAACTCCCTGATGGGTCGAATTTAGGAAGACACCTAAAGAGGAACCAGGCTCTGAGGGGTGGCCAGTCCTCTTCTGGCTGTGCTGGGTGAACGTACTATAGTTTAGTTTAATAATTATTAAATGCATTTTTTAAATTCAGAGACTCTTATAAAATATAATAGTCCAGGTCAAATACAGTCAGAAAGGGACAACTGGGAGGTTTGAGCAGATTGGAGGCCGACACTGTAGCATCAGCTGCCCAGCCTGTAACACAATCAGGGGGCCCTTATACTATATATATATATATATATATATATATAAACAGTCAGGTAGCATCAGCTGCCCAGCCTGTAACACAATCAGGGGGCCCTTATACTATATATATATATATATATAACCAGTCAGGTAGCATCAGCTGCCCAGCCTGCAACACAATCAGGGGGCCCAGGAGGGTTCCGCCACATGTTCCCAGGGCTGATCGGTCCCACAGCGCCAGCAGGCACGGGTCCTTCTTAATGGAAGCGGAAACAAGACACAGGGAAAGGTTAGAACCCTAGTTCCCTAGGTCCCTGTCCCTGATATTGTCAGCCATCTCCAGAAACGATTCCACTGTTTCACACAGCTACAGGGGAAACTGAATGTGGACAAAAGAGGGCACTCGCCTAATTCACTAAAATACACTAAAGTGTTCAGGTTCATTAAATGCATTACTCCTTGCATTACTCCCAGAGTGCTTCACTGCTAAAAGCTATGGGTCAGTGGTAAATGGAGGGGCATCTACAGGTCATGAATAGACTATAACGGCAAAGGCTATCTACAGGACAAACGTGTCCCTCTAATGGCCATGTTTAGTACATTGTAACAATCCAGAAAGGAAATGCAGGCAGTATACATTTGTAACATGCGGCATCGAATCTACATTTAACTGTCCTCTCTGATATTCAACAAACTGCAGCGGACAAGAAATCTTTTAACCTGCCGCCGCGAACGTTAAATTACCTGCGTATCTGCTGTGTGGAGATAGGCTCTTATCTTATATTGAATGTGTTGGCAGGGAGCAGTCGCATGTTCCTGGCATCTGGCGTCCAGTGGTGTGGCGCATCTTTAAGCCACTGGCTCTCTGCATCACTGATGGTCCCTCGTGCACAACGCCCCGTCTCCCCGTCCGACCAGGTTCAGCTCACAGCCGGGTCTATAGCTCCAGATACGCAGGTTTGCCCACACGGTTATTGTGTCCTCTTCATTATTCCTGTTGAACATGAAAGCAACGTGATAGCAATAATAGAAAACACTGGGCCAATATGTTTCAATGATATTTGTAATTGCGGAAGTCTTCCTGTATATTTGTCATGCAGCCAGACGCTTACAGAGAATGCCAGGCAACCATCAAGCCTCGTTCGTTAAGGCATTCATTCATTAACATCAGACTCGCAGACCGAAATCCTCTCCTTTTATCAAGACGAACTTTAGATTGAATTTATGACTACGTTTCTGTGCAAGGAAGAAACGTCGACAGAAACCAGGTCAATAGCAATCTACAGAGTTGTGCTTATTGATTGACATTCAATCTGAAGGGAAATTGTTCCTTGATCAAAATTAATCTGGTGAAGTTGTACCACTCTGCCTTAATTGAGTGGATGTTTTACATACATTTGACAGACATCCGAACTTGCTATGAGGCAACACTTTGTTGATTTAAAGAGCGTATAAAGATTATAGAATTACATTCCATGAGATAATAATTGAGATTTGGAAAAAAATAAGTATTTTCCTCACTTCTATCCTTGATATTAAGCACCCTTCAGAAATGTTATACTGTCATACCATATTCCTGAATTTCTCAGCTTTTTAATAAAGGTCATTGTCACGCAAGCTAATTGCAGAAATGCTGTTAATGAAAAACAGGGTGAACCCTTTAACGTCTGTCTAGTTCCATTTTGCCAAAAGATACTTGACAATGCCCTCTAGCGCAACAGGAAACCCCTAATGTGTATGTTGCTGGGATTAATATTAAAAGGTTTTCCATACATTGTGTCTGTAGTACATGCTTCTGATAGCACCAGAATCTATATTTACTATTCACAGTAATTCCATTGTTCATCTTACATGTTTTCAAATATTTGTGAATAGAAAGAACCCTCTGGCTCCAAACATAAGGAACTAACTCCATTTGAACGTATTGGCAATACTGGATCTTGCATAAACATAGGGAATACTAGATCTTGCATACGCATAGGGAATACTGGATCTTGCATACAGATAGGGAATACTGGATCTTGCATACAGATAGGGAATACTAGATCTTGCATACGCATAGGGAATACTGGATCTTGCATACAGATAGGGAATACTGGATCTTGCATACAGATAGGGAATACTAGATCTTGCATACGCATAGGGAATAGTGGATCTTGCATACACATAGGGAATACTGGATCTTGCATAGGGAATAGTGGATCTTGCATACACATAGGGAATACTGGATCTTGCATACACATAGGGAATACTGGATCTTGCATACGCATAGGGAATACTGGATCTTGCATAGGGAATACTGGATCTTACATACACATAGGGAATACTGGATCTTGCATACACATAGGGAATACTGGATCTTACATACACATAGGGAATACTGGATCTTACATACACATAGGGAATACTGGATCTCACATTGGAATCTATGGAATATACCTACTTCCTTATACCGTACTACTTTACATTTTATGTATATATATCCAGATTCTGTAAGGTAAATATTGGTTGACCTAAATATTTTTTGTAGTTTATATTTTTTCACCCCCCCTGCCGCTTTGTAAATCCCACAATCAGTCTTGCAAACGTTGAGAGAGAGGTTTGTTGTCATGGCGCCATGTTGATGAGTCACTTACCTCCTCTCCGTAAGCGGTCTCATCGTTGTCGGAGACGGTGGTGACATAGAAAAGTGGTGTCGTCCGCAAACCTGATGACGATGTTGAAACTACGTGCGGCCACACAATCTTGCATTAACAGGGCCGTCGTAAAAGACACGACTGAGTCAGCAGCCCTGAGGGGCTCCAGTGCTGAGGGGGCAGTGCAGAGCATTATGTTGCCCGTTGTTGCTCGTTGTTAGGTTCTGCTTCAGCAGGTTAGATAACTGCCCAGAGCATAAGTAATCTTAAAATGATTAAAAAACCTACAGACAATGAGCACAGTAGGATATACAAATCCCCCTGCTGGAAAGAAAAAAGAATTAACAGGCGGAGGCTAAGGAATGATTGTGTAACGAGAAAAGACTAAAATAAACTAGCATGTTACCAGCCACAGCAGCAGCGAACTGCAGCAAAGAATAGAATATGAGAACACTGATTGGTCCGATCACAGCTGGTTTCTGCAAACCAGCAGCAGCACATTCTGGTCCACAGTCCGTTTGGGACATATTTCTAACCTGAACCAGCCACTTTCCCTCAGGGTAATCACCAGCGAATCCGGATGGTGTTCAAGTTACTGACCGGTCCAAAAATGCAGCAAACCTTCAACTTAACCGCTCTAATTGCACCTGAACTCTCTGTACAACTCTTACATCATCCCAAACCTGGAGCAACATGTCATCCATTGGCCCCCTATTTAATTTTCTGTTGGTTTCTCCGGTCGATGTCTTGGCTGTTTAAATGAACATGTCTAGATGCATAGCATGACTTTTTAAGGTACACACAGTGCAAAGGCTTCAGGCCACTTGAGTTTAACGTCATTTAAGGAATGTTAATTACTTAAAAAACACTGTGAAACTCTTCAAAATGTGAAGTCAACAACACTATACAGAGCGTGAAGTAAACAACACTAAACAACATCTGAAGTTAACAATAACAAACTGTCAAACATGTTAACAAGATGACATGGCATCGATGAGGTTTTTCCTTAGGGGGCTAGTTGTAACAAATCTGCTTGTATACTTTCCGGGTGACCATTGGCCTGTGTATTCATTTGGCATGCAGTTATCTTCTTCGGTGTGCATTTTGAGGACAGGGAGATAGGTAGAACAATTGACCCGTGTAGAACAATTGACCCGTGTAGAACAATTGACCCGTGTAGAACAATTGACCCGTGTAGAACAATTGACCCGTGTAGTTGGCTGTTCAGGGCCTTTGGGTTCTATTAGCAGCCCAATAGGTTCTCTGTACTTTTGGTCTGGTTCTGTGTATGATTGAGATTTTAACTTCATAAACAAACATTACGTGATTTATAGATCTACTGTGAACCATTGAAGACAGAAGTGTCAGATGGAAAAATAAGGTATTCTTTTTCCACTGGTGGTTTCTGAGCCCATTCCACAAAGCTGTTTCTCATATCCATCTTATCCACTGACAACCCACATTTTGCAGTTTCAGTCCAGCTCACAGTCTGGTTTGATTTTTCTCTCATCATTTTGTCCCATCACAGCATCTTCCTGTTTGTAATTGCCGACTTCCATTTTCTGTTTGACTGCGCAGTGCTACAGGCCCAAGTGATGCTGGAAAGCACATGTCAGGTAAAGTGTGTGCTGTTATAACAGTTGGCCATATACAAAGTGTTCACATTCTTGTGATAAGAAACCAGCACTGCGGTTACTACACAGACACAAGCTCCACAGAATTTTAGCTGTCAGGGTCCCGTGTTGGCAATATAATAGGACAATTCAATTCTTCTCTTTGAACAGAAAATATCGAGAGCCTTGTGTTTTTTGGAGGGAATTCATTTGATGGAATGCCAGCCTACACTTCCATAGTTTCAGGGACTAGTCAATGTGACTGAAGACGTGACTGAATGAAATGTTGGCAGATTTCATGAATCACAGGATTGTGCTGGATTCTTCAGAAAAAAACCTGTCGAGAAAGGAGGTTGCAAACATGGCATTTATGTTCCACTGTATTCATTTATAAAGTTATTAACGGTTGTGGAGAAAAGGACTGTAACCTGGAACTTATACATCTCCTTCCTTTATTTTTTCCCTTAAGTTCTCAGCTATTTAGCAAGCCTGTCCAGAATTCTCTCACTTATTCTGTAGCTCCAAGCCAATGCTAATGGTTATATCTACCAAAAGCAGTGGACAACGATCATCAGACTCTGGCTTCTCTGTGACCACTAGATTAAGGGGAAGCTCATTGCAGACATTGTCAGTATCGAATTTCTCACTTTCACATTTAAAATTCCCAAAGAAATCCAGAATGGTAGACTGTCCTCATTTGTGAGTTGACTTTTTTAACATGTTAATGGTGGATTGTTGCCCACTAGCAACATATACACTGATAAGCCAAAACATTATGCTTAATATGCTTTCGGTCCTCTGTGTGCCCCCAAAACAGCGCAGACCAGCCGAAGATTGGACTCTACAAGACCCCTAAAGATGTTGGTATCTGGGAACAAGACATTAGCAGCAGATCATTACAGAGTCCTGTAAGTTGCGAGGTGGATAGCACTTGCTTCACCGGCACATTCCACAGATGCTCAATCGGATTGAGATCTGCGGAGTATGTAGGCCCTGAAACCATTTTTGAATTTTTTTTGCAGTGTGCAGTGTGGCAGTGTGCATGATCTTGCTAAAGGGTCTACAGCCATCAGGGGTGCACCATGTTTAGGTGAGGTGGCACACTTACACGGTAGAGCTGCTGTCGCTTCGGACCAGACTAATCGCCTTTGTTGCCCCTGAGAAATGATGAGCCTTGGGCACCAAACTGACCACTGTCAGTAGCTACTCACCACAGATGACCCGGACCACTGTCAGTAGCTACTCACCACAGCTGACCCGGACCACTGTCAGTAGCTACTCACCACAGCTGAACGGGACCACTGTCAGTAGCTACTCACCACAGCTGAACGGGACCACTGTCAGTAGGTACTCACCACTGCTGAACGAGACCACCCCACAAGCCTTGTAGTTGTTTCAGGGATGCTCTTACCCAGTCGTCCAGCCATATCAATTTGGCCCTTGTCAAAGCCGCTTATGTTTTACTCATGCCCGTTTTTATACGAGACTTCAAAGATCAGATTTTTTACTTACCATCTAATCCAGACCTTGACATGTAAACTTGTTAGGAGATGATCAACATTATTTGCTTCAGTGTACAGTTGATTTAGCACATTTAAAGTCCCAACAGGCATCTATCAAGATGCTTGTAATGTTATGTCTATAAACAACATCCCTGAATGACTCGAGATTGAGTGTCAGGGGTGACCATGGTAATCATTTTTATAATTGACTTTTCATATTATAATTTTTGTTCTGGTGACAAATTGTGCATTCCGTCTCTAGCATACATTGCCAAGGATACCTGATGCATGTAAAATACCTTTTTAAAGGGCACACTAATTAGGAGAACTAAATTCAAAGATAATTGCCTCCTATGTACGCGGATGTTTGTTGTAATTGCTATCATTCAATATATTCTTGGTGTCACATGAATTCCTTATCAGATTAAACATGGTATAAGCAAAATTAACTGGTGGCTTACTCTTTTTTTCCCGGTAATCTTCCAAAAGAGAATGAAAGAGACCTTTGTTCTCCTTTGAAACTCTGATGACACACACCCTTCGACATGCAAACAGGCCCAAACCTTGCCTCATTAGTCGTATATCTGGTTGACAGGAAAATATACAAAACTGCACATGGTACAACTTTTGCCAGCATCGTATTACTTTCAACTTTCAGTACTTTTTTCTCCCATTTGGGAACACTGTTGAGCTCCTACTGTAAATATGAATTCCACTTAGTTAATTCACATTATGGTTTCTGTTTGCTAACGAAATAATCACTTCTGTTAGTTCGGTTCTCAGAGAGAGAGAGAAAAGGGTTGTTTCACACATTTCCGATGCTTTTCGAATGTACTGCTAGCTTCGGTTTTTGGAACGGGTTTTGACATTATTGTTAGGGCTGAACGATATTCTGTTTTAACATTGACATCGCGATGTGCGCATGCGCGATAGTCACATCGTCGGAAACATGCGATGTGAAAAAGGGTAGCACCCATAAATGTATTTTTTTTTAAATAAAGCACCCATAAATGTATTAAGAGAACAGTAGCACCAGGATAGCACCATGGATGTATTAAAAAAAAACTGGATACAGTGTTCGGCAGGAAGCCCCGTACATTCCAATGAGAGGCTCAAAAGCGCATAAAGCCAACATGGAGCTCGGATTTTCCGTTTTGACGTCATGATGGACATGCGCACTAGCAATAATTTGTTTGTGTTGTCGTAGCAACCGATAGCAACATGCGCCCTTCATGAGCTTCTCTCTCGTGTCTCTTAAATCCACGGTCACGTAGCGAACTCATGAACTCACCGTTTATTGTCTCAAATATTCACTAACGTTAAACGATATGTTTTCGTTGTTCCTGATCATTTACATGCTTAGCTAAATAAACGATTGATGAAAAAAATATCGCAATGTAATTTTTTTCCAATATCGTGCAGCCTTAATTATTGTTTATAAAAATCTGGATATTTCTAGCTTTTTGCGTGTACACTATATCTGCATTAGTTTTATGTTTTGCTCCGGAACCACCATTATTGCCGAACCTTTGCAGAAACTTCAGGCACACAAATGCACCTTGGCAATCAGGCACACTGATACGTAACACCTGTGCAAATGTTAATTGCGATTATAACCGCCACCAGGCATTGGATTTTTTTAAGCAAATTAAATAAAAAACTGATTATACACCTCCATTCAACACAATATCACCAGTAGCCAATGATAACCAAGGAACGCAGTTTACAAGTATGCAAAGCAATCAGAATCACATGGCCTCCCTGTATGGAGTTGAGGTGGCTACATCAAATGCAAATCGTCATACTTTGCCAGGCTGCTTCCCAACGCATCATTTCTCCTTAAATGACGCGATGAATTCCATGAAATGTTTTTTCTTGATGGCAGAGCCATGTTATAGCTATCTATTGTAATGAGTGCACACGGAGACAGTAGGCAGTTTGACCCAAGTGCAGCGTGAAGGTAAAACTTTAATGTGAGTTTCCACAATTAGAGTTTGAAGGCAGCTGACAAACGATATTCTGTTAGAGGATGAAACAAGATAAGGCAGAACTGCGGCTCTGAAGAACAAAAGATCCTCTCCCTCTGTGAGGTCAAAATGGGCAGGTTTCAGATCTGCTTACTGGGCACTCAACTTTTGTGAGAAAAACAGGAAAACAGACACATGGCTTGATAATATTGCACACGCGACACACAATACCTCACATCTTACTTGATCCCCAGACCTGAGCTAAATAGGTAACCCCACACAGGTGATTAGTATTCTGGTGATGACAACATGATGGTGGAGCTGCGTTCACAGGCATTACATTCCAAGCTCAATCCAGTGTTCAATACCACATCTATCAAATAGTTTCCTAATCTTCTAAACAATTGATGTAATCCAAGAAAGAATCATATATTTTTTTTTAATATATCTCTGTTACGTTCCAGCTCCCAAAGGGAGGGGAACCAGACAACCGATTGCTCAGGCCCCCGGAGGCCAGCAAAGGAGGTATGGTGTTGTGGTGCGAGAAAAGGACACAAACACCCAAATACCAAAAAACTATTTATTAGCCACAATAATACGTAATAGTAAATAATAAACAATAGTAATGTCCTTGGGAAATTGGGGAGGGCTGGACAGACCAAAGTAAAGAAATAAACAAAACACAACCCCTAACCTCCAAGTAACACATAAGAAAAAACCCTATCTGGCACACGACCAAGGCGCCCTAACCAAACTTACAGCTGGTGGTCCGCCCAGGTCTAGCTAGTGTTTCTAGACAGAAGTATCCACGGGTGATGTATACCCCGGGGTAGCTCTAAATCTACTCTCCAAATCCCTAATGAACAACAAACGAAAAAAACGACAATTAATACAAATAAATACAACAGACAAAATGCTCCGTCCTGCTGTTACAAATTCCCACTGGAACACAAACTGGGGTTAACTAATACACCAAAACAGTGTCAAAAGTTCTAAACAAAATGTTAGGGAATACGTCTTAAAAACATAACGCTCCCCACATAGGGTACAAACCAAACAGTCAGCAGGAACAGAGAGACCAAACTGATCACAACCTGAGCATTTTAAAGTGCCCAGCCAGCTGCAGCCACTGATGAATGGGCGGAGTCCCAAGTCCCAATCACACGTTGAACAACCAATCAGCTGCTGGAACAGTCCAATAAGCATACTTGCCTGTTAAGAAACACAAACCCAACAACCAACCAGCAATACCAAAAACAAAACAATTACAATAAACGAACCCAGAACTCTGGGGACGTAACAATCTCCAATAAAAAAAATTTGGTTGGTAACGTATTACACTTACCTTTTTTTATTATTGGTATTCAATTAAATCTGAAGCAGTTCATGCTGCTTGCTCAACACGGGGAATCTTGACCAGAATCCTTGCGCACCAGAAAGAACGCATTCTCTGACCTTCTACTCTACCACGATTGAGCTCACAGGCGCCCAAACAGATACATGGAGCCGTTGAAGTGTGACAAAACAATGTAGTCAAGTTCAATTACAAACCCACTAAACCCTGGAGGGTGCAGGCCAAATGCTGATTCATGGTTCAAATCATGGTCTTTTAATAACGCAGATAAGAGCTGGGCAGTAACTACAGAACTACACTGCAAAAGTTCGGGGTCACATACAAATGTCTTTCTTTCCTTTTATTCTTTATAAAAAAGCTAACGTTTTCTCTTAAAATAGGATGCTGTCCATAGACTTCAGCTCAGCTTTCAATACAATCATCCCCTCTAGGCTGGTTAACAAACTCCAAAACCTTGGGATCAGGTCATATTTACTGAAATCAAAAGCTATTTCAATCAAACACTTCTTAACAGGGCAAGAAACATGTTAACATGTTTTTTGATATCACCTTCACAAATCTTCGATCCATTGAACTTTTGAGTTTATGGAGAGTTTCTGCTTGAATTTTCTTGCAAGATGTCAGAATAGCCTACCAGAGCTGCTGTTTTGATGCCAACTGCCTCCCACCCACATAGATCATTGCTTGAGGATTCTCCAAATGTTCTCAATAGGGTTGATGTCAGGGGAGGATGCGGGCCACCATGAGTTTCTCTCCTTACTCCTTAACTGTTTGGCCACCCATTACCAATGCTTTAAAGCTCATCAAGTTTGCAGATGATACCACAGTAGTTGGTCTGTTCAGGGACAACGATGATGCAGCCTGCAGAGAGGAGATCAACTACCAAGCAGCTTGGTGTGCAGATAACAACCTGGCCATCAATGTCAAGAAAACCAAATGATTGATTGTGGATTCTAGGAAGACAAATAGCTGTATACATGCCCCAGTTCTCATTGATGAGACCACAGTGGAATGTGTGGCCAGCTACAAATTCCTGGTTGTCCACATCTCCTATCCTGGTCCCTAACACCACAACCATGGTCAAAAAGGCGCAACAGCCCCTGTACTTCTTAAGGAAGCTATAGAAGGCTCACCTATTTACTAACATCCTGATAAACTTTTACTGCTGCACGGTCGAGAGCATCCTAACCAACTGTGCCACAGTCTGGTACAACGGTTGCTCTGCGGCCGACCGCAGGTCCCTGCAGCGGGTGGCATCATTGGTGCCCAGCTCCCCGCCATCAAAGACATCCAGCACAAGCGCTGTTTGCGGAGAGCGTGTGGCATTATCAGGGACCCCTCACAAGCCATAAACTGTTTGCCCCTCTGGCATCAGGCCAGCGTTACAGATCTCCACTCACCTGCACCAGCAGGCTCAGGAACAGTTTCTTCTCTACTGGTGTTAACTCACACTGCTACTTATTTATTTTATCTGCCGTTTGCACAATGTTCTGTTGTACCCCCATTGCTACCTTTTGCGTATATGCTGCTAATTTTTTGCCATTTGCACAATACATCCTATACATCGGGACGGCAGTGGCTCAGTGGGTTGAGTTGGTTGTCTATCAATCGGAAGGTTGGTGGTTCGATCCCCGGTTCCTCCTGGGAAATTGTCGAGGTGTCCATGAGCAAGACACCTAACCCCAGCTGCTCCTGGCGAGCCTGCAGTCGCCTTGCATGGTAGACGCGGTCGTCAGTGTATGAGTGAGTGAATGAATGAATGGGTGAATGTGACGAGGATCTGTAAAGCGCAGCATTTATTTATTTATTTTATTTATCCTGTTGTACTCCTCTTGCAACCTCTGGCCCTGCACACTGCTAGCCTATTTATTATATTTGCCTTTTGCACAATGCTTATCGTTTGTACTATCCGTTTACCACTTGCACAGATGTTCTCCGCTTGTGTGCCCACTGCACATTGGCAATTTGCTACATTGTTGAACTGATGTCAATTGCACATCCTCACACATTGCACACCCTTGCACTGCTGTTTTGCACTTCTGGTTGGATTTCTTTGTAATTTACTTATACTGTCCAATGACAATTAAGTTGAATCTAATCTAATTTATACGATGCCCAATATCAGCAACCATCAGTCTGGTGTGTTGCTAATCCAAGTTCATTATTTCAAAAAGCTAATTGATAAATTTAAGTATAAAATGCTTCAGCAGTGATGTTAGCACTGCTAAATTTTTTTTTGGTGCAGATTAAAGAAGTAATATATCTGGCTATTTGTTGAGTTTAGTATCTGGTTCTGAGAAATTAAGGCTATTCCATGCAAGAAAATGGCAAGAAACTGAAGATCTCATACAAGAGGAGTGGGAGGCCCTGGTGCATAAGCGATTACAAGGACAAATACATTAGGATGTCTAGTTTCAGAAACAGACACCTATACCAGGTCCTCAAATGGCAGCTTCTTTAAATACTACCTGTCTATCATTGATCAAGCATGGTGGAAGCAATGTTATGGTCTGGGATGGTAGCGGGAGATGTGTACAGTGTAAAACAGAAGAAAAGAAGGGTATTATTCCAATGGTATTTTGTCTGTAATGGAGTGGCCAGCATAACCACCGGATCTCAATCCTACTGTGTTGTTGTGGGAGCAGTTTGACATTATGGTCCATAAGAATAGCCCAATCTATTCCATCTTACAAGCCCAAGCTAGTCAATCTTGTCGGAGGTGCTTCAGCAAGCACGGGGTGAAATCTCTTCAGATTACCTCAACAAAATGACAACTAGATTTCCAAATGTCTGCAAGACTGTAATTGCTGCGAATAGAGATTTCTTTGACAAAATCATATTTTGATAAACACAGTTATTAATATTTCAATTAAAATAATTATTTCTAAGTGACTATTTCTATTTACACTATTTCTAAGTGACTCATGTATGTTTAAATGAAAAACAAGGACATTTCTAAGTCACCACAAACATTAGAGTATACTGCCGCATCATTCAGGAGACACCATTATCCTGTTTTAGCTATCCTGTAATGGCTGAAGTGTATACAGGACACATGCGCTAGGAGAACACGGAGGATGTTTGATAAAAACAACTAGAACATTAACAAAATAATTATTGAACATCATGACACAACAGAACAACAAATACATATGGCATGGGCCAAAACAAAGACCGACAAGTCACAGTAGGAAAAAATAAACTGAAATATAGACACTGATTAGGGAAACAGGTAAAGGGCAATTAACAATAAAACAGGTGTCCATCTCAAACGGGGGAGAGAGGGCGTGGGATTTTGGCGTGCAAAGACATATCCAAATCGATGACAGTGTAGTTCTGATCAATGAAACCTTCAATTTATTTTGATGATGTGCATTTTGAATATTACTGAATATGTCCAAAAATCTGTTCATACTTTTTTCAAAACTCCAATACATAAATGAGTAATATGTACATGTTTATACTTACAACTGAGTAACTATGTCTTTGAGCACAGTGCGTTCTTACTTTATAAAGTAAAAACAAATGTACCTTAAACTTAAATATAGTGGTCACACTTAACTTCGGCAAAATTATGAAGTAATTAAATATCTATTCTATATTCTATATATATATATCTATATCTACCTATTTTGCACAATATAGACCAGGAAATCAGATCTGACTCTCCCTTTCACAGAGTACAGCCCAGCTCCACACACATAGTTCCAGATAAATGGAGCGAACTGTGGAAGTGGGCACACTGAAACCCAGAAACTGTGGTTGGAATAAATCCAGAACCGTTCCAAGGTCACCTTTTCTTGGTGTTATTTTGCCAAAACGTCTGTGTTTTACACCTTCAATCACACTGCGCTTAAAGTGTGCAATTGTCTTCTTAACCTGTTTCATTATCCGACTGTCAGCAGTGCACCTCCACCACGTTTTGGCATTGCACCAGACCATACATTGTACTCAATTATAATACACATACAATGTTGGTTGGAAATTCCATTAGAATTTAATAAAATGCCATATGGTAAACACAACAGGCCTACTAAGTTTGATCTACATCATTTTTGCTTTTGTTCATCGCAACTCTAACTGGCTTAAAGATGTTTAACACACCATCACACACTTAGTGAACCATCTGGTTTGACATTCGAAGTACCTTATGTTTGATTAAGTGACCATTAAATGAACAGCAGTTAATAAGATGGGAGTGTTGCCTGGTAACTGAAAACGCAATATTGTGCTGCTCCATGTTCACTATATGCTTCATTCTGAGACTTCCAACATAGAAACTGTTTCTGGTGATGTCAAATTAGGCCATCAGTGATTGGGGTGTTCTCCATGGACTTTTAAAATACTTGTTTTACCCATGTGTCTAGGTTCCGACCAATCAGAACACAAAGATACATTTGCTGTCTATACATCGCGTGGATGAAAACTAATGTTTGTTGGCTTTTGGCTGGAGCAATGAGTTTAGGGAACCAGGCAAAACAGGGTTGGATAAACACACAATCAGAAAGAGTGATCAAAGGTGTTTTTACTTCTAGGCTCTAATGAAATGGTTCCAATGCCCAATATTCATATAGCCAACGTGAAGCACTCTTAAGTACTTTATTAACCCGATCCATTATGTCGCAACCTCACTTGACCCCAGCAGTACATCATCTCTCTGTACGTTTCTGTAGATCCCATTAAAGACACGCTGGTAAATACGATGCTGGTCCAGAACAGCCGGCAGAGATGTCCCGAGGGGGTCAGATTCATCTTAGCATGGACATGGTCCACCTATATAAAAAAGCTGAGAGTAAATCATGTTTTCTCACAAAGAAATAGTACCGAAATAAATCCAACGTTTGTGTACAAGTGAGGGTTTACTTACACGTTTTTTCCCCTGCTTGATATTCAGTAATGTATTTACTGTATAACGATATGCTTTACAGATTCAAAAACTACTTTAAAAGCGATTTGACTAAACAATTCACGTATGTTTGTGTCTTGTGTTGCTGACATTTTGATGCATGGCATTACACAGAAATGAATGGGTTGATCTTACACGAGGACATAACTTTATAGTTGGAAACCAGTGGAGCATTCCCACTACAGGGGTGATGAACATCCAGCAGATACCATTTTTTTTGCTTTTCTTAGCACTCTTGAAACAACTCTCTTGTGGTCCTGTTAGTGCCTTCCTAGAGTCAAGACAGTTATAAATCATTCTGCGACATGTTGTTACAAGCATAGTTGGAAAGAATTTGAAAAAGAAGCTACATCCGAATTGGAATCCGCTAAAAATAATATTAAGAGACAGAAACCAGAGGTCCCATGTGCATTTGAAGCTGTGCAAATGGTGTTTACCCAGTCGACTTCTTACATTTTATAGAAAATCTTCCTTTGCCGTTTTAAAAATGAATAAATGCGGTCTTTTTTTGTTTCCTTGTTTGATGTACCAATTAGTATAAAATATATTGTTTAAGGAGGGATTGTCCCAAATTTGACAGAAACTGGTGTCAAGTCTGACGCATTTGTAGTAACCCTAAATAAGGGTATTACGTTATACACCCAATTTACATTATACATTACACAATGTTTAATAAAAATGAGTTTGATGTGATATGCTTTCACTTCTTTACAACGTGTTTTGATTTTCAAGATAAAATGTACAATTAGTTTAAGACTTAAGACGGTACTGTCTACCATGAGATTTTGGTCTTTATGTAATCACCCCATCTCTTTCATTGTTGTGCGACACTAGCTAACTTCACTAGTTGAATCAATCCATCAAATATATTTTATGAAGCCCTTATTACAACAGAGTTGTCACAAAGTGCTTTTACAAACACCCAGCCTGATTCCCAAAGCACACATCAACAAGTTGATACAAGTTGATACAAATTCATACACGGCGGCTAGGAAAAACACCTAGAGAGGAACCAGGCATTGAGGGGTGGCCAGTCCTCTTCTGGCTGTGCTGGGTGAACTTATGCTAGTTTAGTTTAATAATAATTATTAATAATTATTAAATGCATTTTTAGGGGCAAAGAGTCTTCTAAAATAGAATAGACCAGGTCAAATATGGTCAGAAATAGACACCAGGGAGGGTTGAGGGTCCTTCTTAATGGAAGCGGAAAACAAAACACAGGGAATGTTTAGACACCCTAGTTTCCTACGTCCCAGGCACGATAGTATATCAACATACATCTTAAAAATGAGACAGGGGGGTCCAGTGAAACTGTGGCCCTGAACAGCGTAAACTCTGGACAGGGCCCAACAAGCTGGAAAGCACCCACCTACTTTACCAAGCATCAACCAAGGGACACCAGTCAACCGCAATCACTCGGGAAGGCTTCGTTTTACTCACAGAGTTACTTGAATTGAGTGAACAAAAGAGAACAACAGCGAGCCAGTGACTCCACAAAGACAGCAAGTCTGAATTAATTCCAAGCCGTTTATTCACCTTCGTACCCTGGGCCATACTGCACTAAACCATAGATCTTGCTAAAGAGATATGTTTTGAACTGCATGGAGTCTGCATTTGTAATCCAGATTGGCAGATCTTTCCATAATAGAGGAGCTCTATAGGAGTAAGCTCTACCTCCGGCTGTTTGTTTTGAAATTTTAGGAACAATTAAAAGGCCAGCATCTTTTTACCATAGCTAATTTTTATATGTTTTTTTACAGAAGTGAGTGAGCTTGGTGTACGTATTGCCAACATAGCGGCTTTGTCGTAATATTTCTTGAGTATTCAGACCCCTCCAGCGACACATTTTCAAAAAAGCGACTGGCGCCAAATCTACCGCTTTTTTCTGGTGTTATTAGAGAATCTGACATGAAAGGGCATATAGTTTTTACTCTTCTCAATGAAGGCCCCCACCCCCGTCCCAGATCACTCCCAGGCCGCCCAGTACTTGTGCAGCTGCAGTAGTCCCTCCCAGCTGCAGTAGTCCCTCCCAGCTGCAATAGTCCCTCCCAGCTGCAATAGTCCCTCCCAGCTGCACTAGTCCCTCCCAGCTGTAGTAGTCCCTCCAAGCTGCAATAGTCCCTCCCAGCTGCAGTCCCTCCCAGTTGCAGTAGTCGCTCCCAGCTGCAGTAGTCGCTCCCAGTTGCAGTAGTCGCTCCCAGCTGCAGTAGTCCCTCCCAGCTGCAGTAGTCGCTCCCAGTTGCAGTAGTCGCTCCCAGCTGCAGTAGTCGCTCCCAGCTGCAGTAGTCGCTCCCAGCTGCAGTAGTCGCTCCCCAGTTGCAGTAGTCGCTCCCAGCTGCAGTAGTCCCTCCCAGCTGCAGTAGTCGCTCCCAGTTGCAGTAGTCGCTCCCAGCTGCAGTAGTCGCTCCCAGCTGCAGTAGTCGCTCCCAGTTGCAGTAGTCGCTCCCAGCTGCAGTAGTCGCTCCCAGCTGCAGTAGTCGCTCCCAGCTGCAGTAGTCGCTCCCAGTTGCAGTAGTCGCTCCCAGCTGCAGTAGTCCCTCCCAGCTGCAGTAGTCGCTCCCAGTTGCAGTAGTCGCTCCCAGCTGCAGTAGTCGCTCCCAGCTGCAGTAGTCGCTCCCAGCTGCAGTAGTCGCTCCCAGTTGCAGTAGTCGCTCCCAGCTGCAGTAGTCGCTCCCAGCTGCAGTAGTCGCTCCCAGCTGCAGTAGTCGCTCCCAGTTGCAGTAGTCGCTCCCAGCTGCAGTAGTCCCTCCCAGCTGCAGTAGTCGCTCCCAGCTGCAGTAGTCCCTCCCAGCTGCAGTAGTCCCTCCCAGTTGCAGTAGTCGCTCCCAGCTGCAGTAGTCGCTCCCAGCTGTAAATTTATTTCTGATATCTTTTTTTGGACCTATTAGATTGTTAATTTAAAGTGTATTCAAGAAAAAGAAAAAATGTAATGGTTAAACATTTTTATGTTTTACTGTGACTTGTTGTAGGCTCCTTTATAGACCATAAGGTTATAAACCAAACCAAACTTAAGAAAACTAAGCAAAAAAAGAGTGAGTCTTTTGAGTTACTTTCGCTGGTCCCAAGCCTGGATAAAAGAGGAGGGTTGTAATTGTGCATTAAAAAACAGAATCGACAGAAGAAAGTTAATTTGTAGTTCTAAACATATTTAGGGTGATTTTTACTGACTTTACTTTTGTATCTCCCATGACCGTATTCCTTTCACCCACACGTCCATAAAAATGACATGCACTCTGTTATGCAAATTAGGCATTGACGTCATGTAATGATTTCTATTGACTTTTAGGAGAGCCAATAGCTACCTACCTTACTAAGGAGTTGACAACACTGCTTGGTGTGCCAGTTAGAACCTGACCCGTAATGTCTTGCCGATCCCTTCTAGACTGGCACACCAGTGCGTAGAGCTGGCATTTCTACTCCCTCAACCGAGTCCACCAATGTCAAAACTGACAGTAGATGTGCTAGGCTGTGCCAGTCAGATATGTGTGAGTTTGGAGCCTCAATGGCAGCAAACCATGTCAATAAAATATATCCAAGGAGGACAGAGAGCACCTTATTCCAAATGTCCAAAATAGTTGATGTCTGACCTGTTTTACAATATCCAAGGTGGACAGAGAGCACCTTATTCCAAATGTCCAAAATAGTTGATGTCTAACCTGTTTTACAATATCCAAGGTGGACGGAGAGCACCTTATTCCAAATGTCCAAAATAGTTGATGTCTAACCTGTTTTAAGGCAAAGAATTGTCAGCTCTATCTATACAGACATTTAGTCCAAAAAACATTAAAATTCCTATATGAAATAACACATCTTCATCAGAAGGAGAGCTAGTCTAAACGTTGTTGGTATTAGTTAATAAGTAATGAGTTTACTTTTGGGTGATATTGGTTTACTTCATTTGTTTTCTATTGCCAAAACAGGCTGCCAAATGTAACCTGATCAGGTGCTTTCCTTCAAATGACTGACAATCCAAAGTGAGGTTTTGGGCAAGACAACCTTGTACATCAGCTGAATTAACAATTGCAAACTTCCTGCCTAATTTCTTTCAGTTCATTTTTACTTCTGAAATATCAACAAATTCCACGAGCCATGACCGGACAGTGAGTGTATTACCTTGTAGACAACCTCTAGTATCGCAATTCATGAAATATGACCACAGGCTACGGTACCCCAAGGATCCTTCAATTCCCTCGCAGGAGCTCCATGTTGTCCTCGGAACACTTAGGTGCCAACAATTTGAGCCCCTGTCTTCTCCTGTCTTTACTTGAGCTATGTGAGCTCTCAATCAGGATTGCCTATCTTCTGGCAATTGTTTTCGACCCAGTGTGTTGGAGCGTGCTGGAAACACAGAAGTGTGGGTTAGGGGAGAACACAAATGGTCACACTGTCTCAAAGTGGAGACTGGCACATTACATAACCAAGAGAGTGTCAGAACAACATGGCATGCAGCTCGTCGACCAACTCCAGGTGTGGTCCAATTCCACCAGTGGTTGGGCCACTTAATTGGCCCTGTTCAGAATGGGCTTCCACGACAATATGTGCTGTAGTAAGTTAAGCATCGCCAATGCCTTTTATAAGATACTACCAATGTTATGCCTGCAAATGGGTTCTGTGGATCTGGAATTAAGCAAGCTATCCTAGCCCACATAAGGGAGCTTAACATGAGGCTTGTACATTATCAAATCGCTTTCAAGACACAGAGACCTTTTATCAAAGTTAACTGGTAAGTTAATCTGGACAGTTACTCAAATGTCCTATTTTGTACAGTTACAATTAGCTGTTAGGTCACCTTTTACAAAAATATATGAAACCAATTAGAGATGCGACATTGGACTTTTTGAATGTGGTAACGAGTTGCCAAGGTTTTATGCTGGTTCTCCACCTCTGTGGGCTTTGATGAAGATACAGACAGTATGTCGCGCCTTAGTGTCAGATCACGTCGCTACGGTATGGGTGTGGTGTGACTGTAAACATTGTTCAAATTCAGAATCTCAATCACATTTCTCCCAAAGTGGAAAGAGTCCCTATTAGGTTGTTTAGCAACTTGTGATTCTACTGAAAAGAACCACGGTGACACATGTGACCCGTAAGTGTTGCTGAAATTAAACACCTTTCTGCCGTGCATTTGCCGTGACTGTGGCATCTCAGGTTCGCAACCTCCTAACAAATAAAGCACACTAGGATCTTATTACAGACATATCCGCTCAAATTGGCAGCAGGAAAGAAGGTGTTGTCCTCCCTCGTCGTTTTTTTTTTGAGACAGGAACATGCAACGGAAATATTAATGACTGGGCTGTAAGTGGCACCCTTAGTTCACAGTTTTTCCCTGATGTTTTACTCAAGACTGTCAAAAAGAATTTGAAGCAAGCCGCTCTCTGGAGACAGGGTTGACATTTAAATACCCTGCGTAGCTTCCACTCATTACGGCCGGCGCAAAAGGACGACCACCCGGCGACTTCCATTTCCCTCAAACCTAATCAATTCCCCGGAGACAACCTGCTATGGTGTGGACATCATTAGCATCGCTCTCCATTGTCACCAATACGGGTATAATTGTATCAAACCAAATCACAGCCTTTTCCACATATATCAGATATCAATGTGCTATTAATTCACCTGAACAGTCAGTTGAGTTCACTTTCTCCCCGTATTCTTTTTTCGGGGCCACTTTGGTCATTACCGGCGCTGGGAAGTGATTCAAAAGATATCCACTTACGTCTTTTCAAGTGGTGTGATATTGCCCAGAGGCACCTTGGCAGTTGTCTAAGTTATTGACCCTGTTTAAACAAAAGTGCTTTAGGGTCACTAGCACTGTTCTCATTATGTATTGTGACCAGGAAACGTGTATAAAGTTACATTTTTATTGAAACGGTGTACCTTTCATAGTACAGCATCAAGTCAATCAAAAAAAAGAAATGACTAGATGTCTGGGTTTTACACGTTTACCCTTTAAATGTCCTTTATGCAAACGCCAAAAATACACGTGAATGCATAAAGCTCATATTTCCTTTGCTTTCTAATTCCAGTGATCATAGCATTTCTTTTTTTTTTGCCCACAAAAGCAATCTTAGAAAGGGACCGTAGGTTGTTAAAATCCAAAAGAATCCCCCATTCCCTTCACAGAACTTATTGGAGCGTGTCCCCGTAGCTGGCAGAATGTAATAATAAGTGGGCTATGACACAATGTACTAATCAGTTGACAGTGAGCTGAGAGAGGCGAGAAAATTTGCAATAAGGAGGTCTATGTCAACCTCTGGAGACCGACTGACAGGGACGGTGAGTCCCCAATGGAACGAGGACGAACAAGTGGTGGGACTACCACCTGCAAGACATTGGAACATCGCTTTATTTCTCCTGACGGGTTGTTTTACCGTACAATCTCCTTCACTCAAAGTAAAATCGAACGATGATCATTTCATTTGCTTGGATGGTGAAAGCGGTTCTAGCTACTTTTGAGTTTGTGTTTGGTGCCTGTGTGCACTGAGCAGACGACCAGAGCTAAGACAATTTATTTAGCACCTGTATGCATAATGCCTTAAACCGCAATGTACATGTGCGTTTAATACAATGTAATGCAGTAATAATGCAGTATAAGCATAATAAAAGACTCATACTCACGCAGACTCATAACTGTAAGAATACCCATAATGCATTGTACCTGTAATCCTAATCCCTTATAATGTACATAAACCGTTCACCCATGATAATACGGGGTTATTATGATAAGCAGTGTGATTAGATTGATGTTTTTGTCAAGTAGCAGAACATCATTATGAATGAATTCTGATATTTGTCGTGGCGTGTTATAGCACAGTAATGAGAAACTATGGAGACGGCTTCTTTCCATTTCTCTACAGATACAGCACGTCCGGGAGCGAAGACGTTAAAAAGAAAAGGTAAATTCTTAATGTGCTGAGATTTTCTACAGCCAAGAGCAAGGCCATACCTCCCAGGAGTGACTTGTAGTGTACATATGTAGGTCTGCCTGCGAGAGAAAAAGATCTAACCAATGAATCTGCACCAGGCTGTCATATCAACTCTTAAAAGCTAGTAACACAGCCTAGGCGAAATGTGCACTTCCAGAAGGTTCTCCCTACTTGATCAAACGGACACAAAAACATTTCATGCGGGGACTCAAGGTGATAACCGAATTGTATAAGTATTGATTGACCCAAGGTCATTGTCTTCACTCTTACTGTAGATCAAGAATGTTTGACATCACTTTTATTTGCTTGAGATAAGGTTATCAGTCATGAAAGACAGACACAGAATAGAGGAAACTGAAAGATCGTTGCTGCCGGTAAGATCCCAGTTTTTTCCCTCCTTTCCCCGTCTTCATTCTTCTTGGATTCAATGAGTACAATGGATTCAGTACAATGGCATACAAGAGGGAAACAATGTATTTGTTACTTCAGTGTTTTATCACATTGTTGATCTTTGTTAAATTGACAACGGCGATTAATATCCTTCAAAAGCCAGGACGTGTCTGGTGAAGATGGCCTCTGGTTTCAGGTAACATGGTTTGCAATCGACTCTGGTTTCCAGCTTGTCTCCAATGACGCTGGATGTAGCTTTCTCCTCCCTTCTCCTTTCTCTTCCCTCAATCACCCTTGAAAATGTACCGGGAACAATAAAACAAGTGAACGCCCAGACTACCTCTCGATGCAGACCGGCCGTTACATATTTATACTCAGTGATGAGACACTCAGATTGCCTTTGATCCAGATTTCTCTGGTCTCTTACAAACCCTCTGCCACCCTTGAAACATTCCAGTCATGGTTTAGCAAGGTGGCTGCTGTCAATTTTCTTTATAAACCTTCCTGCCCTAGTCTTTCATTCAGACAGGCGCTCTTCCACCTCCTATTCACCTCCTATTCGCAGACATAGAGGGGAGCAGAACCTCCCCCCACAGGACATCCTCCAAGGTAAAGAGTGTACATTCCTCACAACGGCACTAAATGCAATCACTGGGCGAAGAACACAAGCCTAAGCAATAACACAGAAACACAACACAATCCATTGAGTTTAGATGTATAAAAATGCCACAGTACATCCCAACAGCACACTGCATGAAATACACTTTTTTTCTTCCGGGAGAGCCACACTCCTGATATTGCCTGGTGTTCTCGTCGCCCCTGCTTCGCCACTCATGAAACAGACACTCAGTCTGTAAGGGCTGGATGGCTCCCTGGGCGCTAGCTCTCTGACAATAGGCTCTGATAGTCACACGCTCAAATGATAGTTCCCTCCATGTGGCTGTCTGCAGAGAAACCCTGATGAAACAGCCGCCTTGAAGAATGCCAAAGGAACACTCAGCCCTGTGACATAATGAGGACGGTTTTTACACGTCGCACGTTCATTTTACAACTCCTATTACAGGCGGAAACAATTAACGCACAAAACCCCCGTAAAAAAGCACAAAGCGCATGTTTACCAAAAAAATTTGTTGTTTTTTTAACAGCTACTTCGGCAAAATCTTCTATTGTCTAACCTGTTAGTTGTTCAAAACAGCTGGCCCACAACCATGTGGCATAGCAGAACATACAGAACATATATATGTGTGTGAAAAATGTGTCCACTGGGTTGGTGGGTTGAGCTGTGATGCTTGAAAAGGACTGGTGCAGTGGTTGACACAGCTGCTAAACACACCAGCAAACTGCAGCCATGTTTCTAAAGCTGTAGGCCCGGCTTGATACGTCAGTCTTTCTACACTACAAAGGACTACAGCTCATTTAACCCACTTTTTGGCACTAGTCAGCTATGCAACGTATTTTTTTTTATTTGACAGGTAGATAAGTACATCGAGTTCATAAATATATTATCGTAGACTTCTAAAATGTACTTATTTTCGGGTAACTGAGAATTACATTTTTCCCTTGTTGTTGATAGTCCCCTGTTTATTTATGGTCAAATATTCTATAATTGATCATTTTTTGCCATATTGTCCCTGGCCTTATATAACCTTATGGTTATATTTTCTATATACCTGCCATTTGTCTCACACTAATGTCATGGGATCTGATTTAATTTCCTGTTGGTCAATATCCCCCACAACACCATGGATATTGACGTAGAAAAAAAATCTATGTAGTATTTTAGTTGGAGTGATTGAGAACATATTCTAATCTTTGACTCAGTCAGGCAAATTGGTTGAGAGAAAGAATGATTGTATTTTGTTTACCTACTAGGTCAGCTAACCAATCCGGCAATCTTTCAGTTAATTATCTGATTCTCTAAGCACTAGGCTACAGAATTCGTTTGCTGATTACATCACTGGGTTCTAGCCTATAGGTTCTGCCCATTGAAGGTATAGTAAGACGATTGCAATGGATAAAAACTAGGAAAGAGTATTAGTCACATGGTACCTGTGGGTAAAACTTATGAAAAAACTACACTGACGTGGTTACTATAGGTAAACCCCACGGAAGACTAGTGACAGGGTTACTGTGAGTGAAAACCATGAAGAGTACTGTGAACTGATTAAATTTGAGTATAACCCAGAAAGACTACAGTGACATGGTTACTGTGGATAAAGCCTGTGAGGCGGTTACAGCTGGGTACTGCCTGTCTGGCCCTTCTGTAAACTATTTCACAAAAAAAAGATTGGACTCAGTTTCTTGAGAGACATTGCTGGCATCACAAATCCAATTTTAGCCAGGCCTATTCTCCGATGTGTCAGTGGAGCACGGATGTCCTGGAACAGAAACGCCGCCGTGTGTTTGGATACATTTGCTCAGCGATGCTTCAAAATTATTTACTGGCTTCCCATCTCTCATGTAGCCTGGAGGAAGATTGTCAAACTCAACTGCGCCTTACTGTAAACCAACAAGTTAGAATATTGTTATATTGACGTCAGAAATATATTACACAGAGGGTGCTGAATTTCAATATGAGGGGGTTAAGAACGACTAAAAAAATAAAAGACCCACATACTAGCCACATGGTGGGAAGAAATAATAACAAGGTGAAATCAGAGAACTCTACAATAATAGCCGATTAATGCTGCAATGTCTCTGCAAGTAAATGAGAGATGACAGACTATTTTCAATATCTCAGGTCTCAGATCTGCTCTACGCAATTTCCACGGCAGAAGGACTGACGGAAGCGCCGCAATGCAGTTGGTCGTGTGCGGCGATGAGACTAATCGAGAACTATTCAATCAAATTAGACTTCCCAGCCATTTTTCACTGTCCTTCAGATTTGATGCAGTGAGCGCCACGTTGGCATCATATATCATTTATCAAGTCTGGCAACTTCGCTCTCCTGACCACCGGGCTGTTGCCCTAGAGACAGATGCCTCAGAGAAACATGTGTCAATCAAAAAACTAAAAGTATAACAATCGCCAACTTACACACACACACACACACGCGCGCGCGGGGGTGCGCGAACACAAACAAACAAGACAGTCTGCCCCACTGGTCTAATGATGCATTGGGGCTTTAGGCAGGTCTGGCTCAGTATAGAGCGCTCAGCTATGAGCCGGAAACTTCCCTTCTGTGGGGGTATTTCAGGATATCCTTGTCCTTTCAGCATTTGTATTTCCACATCCAGCATATCTTTTGAAGTCATGCACAAGTAACACTTTACACGCCTGCTTCGCCTCTCAGACAAGTCAAACTATGGTTTTATAATGGCGCCTCCTGGATGAGAAAGGTTCTCTATCAAGCTCTGCAAATATCCATCCCGGTCGTTCATAGTACAACAGCGTCAGGCAGTCTTTGAAGATAAGCAAAGCAAACATTGTTAGAATATTCCACCAAGGCAATTTAGAATGTGAGCATTATTCAAAAGAGAGACTAGAAGGACCAGTATCAGCTTACCTCAGCTCAGTGCTGTTCAGCTACATCTGTCATCCGAAATAGGCAGTGGGATCCAACTTACTGGAAATGAAAAGAAAAACATTTCGTGTACATAATTATTCAGACCCTTCGCCATGACACGCCAAGGTGAGCTCAGTCGTATCACGTTTTTTGATTATCATTGAGATGTCTCTGGAAATTAAAGAGCACATGCAATTGATCGAACTGGACTTAAAAAAGCGCACACCTACCTATACCTATATAAGGTACAGGTTGAGAGTACAAGTCAGAGAAAAAGCCACAGGCCATAGAAACAGAAGAAACATACGATGAATACAACTGTGTGAATAAGAAACAGCTATCCTAGGTGGAACCAGGTAAAGCGGGCCAAGTGTTCAACATGAGTCGACTATAACCTTGCCAACACAAGCATTGGTCGGGCTTACAACATCCACGGATGTAACCATCATTTTGTACTGGTAAGCTGCTTACATTTTTTGCTTGTTATACATTGAGCTCAATGTGGGTTTCAATTGTGTGTTCTCCCTTGTGATTGTACTATACTGCCATGTACTCGATTAGTATCATTAAGTAGAAGATTTCTTGACACAACATAATTACCCATAATCCTATACTGCTCAGGATTGGGTGCACTTGAATTAAGTGGTTTTTCATGGCATAAGTTGTATGTAAAAAATGCAAGTTTCAGCGTAATTCTTTTCCCATGCCCGTGGTCTAAAACCATAAACTCCAGGTTGGCTTGTACAATCCCAGATCGAGGCGCTCATTTTGTATTTGTTTAGCTGTGTCTAAACCTTCACCTTAAACTCAAACACACAGAATAATTGCTTGAACTCATGCCATGAGCACTGGCTCTAAGGGGCCGTGTGTTCAACCGCAGTGTTTCCAGAACCTTAACCCTTCCCTAACCCAGATTAAAGTAGTTGAGGCTTACATTATGAATTCAGTACATACTACAAAAACTGATTGAAATGACAGGCTAGTGTCAAAACTAAAATCAATAAAAAGAACCTGAATGGAGGAATATGTAGAAATGTAGTAAATAGGTAATATATAAGTCCTTCAATTTAATTGATTTAACGTAGCCTTATTCAGATCAGTGACGGACCTTGGCTGAAGTCTTCAGATCAAAAGCTTTATTTGTACATAGAATAGGCTACTCTTCCCTCAGTAGACTCATTTGGAAGTTGCGCTTAAAAAAACGGGTTGTGTAGCCTGCAGACTGATCTGTCTTCAGTTTTTAGCATGTGCATCTCTGCACGTCTCATGGTTGTAAGTTTATTTGAAACATTATGAAAAGCCTGCTTTTTCTGCATTCTCTTCTTTTTGCTTTTTGTTAATTTGTCATACCTACTCAAGTGTATGCTGCGATTGGATTACACATGATTTGTGTTCAGTTATTTATGCTTTTTATTTTTATTTATGCAGGTCTTCTTCGGCAAAACATTTCTTGCAGACTTGTCACGCTTGTCCTTAGGTGAAGTGTAGAAGAGCGAGAAGCAGAGTGCACGAAACACTAATACGGACTACATAAATGAAACACAAAAAGTAAATAAAAGAGTGCTTACACAAAGCGACTTAACGATACTCTAACATACAGTGCACAGTACATATAACACTCACCTCAGAAACGTTAAAATAACATTAAATTAATCACAAGCACATGTGAACGTAACCAGGGACCTTAAAAAGCCCACTGATTAACTAAACTATACCCAGAGTTTAGCTAAACCCAAAACAGCTGTGCTTATAATTAACATCCACAGAAGTGCACTGCCCTAAACACCCTGTGACAAGACAGCTTACCCATTGTGACAAGACTGCTTCTGTTGTATTTAATATTTTCAGACTGCTTCTGTCATATTTATCATTTTCAGACTGCTTCTGTGGTATTTAATATTTTCAGACTGCTTCTGTTGTATTTAATATTTTCAGACTGCATCTGTCGTATTTAATATTTTCGGACGGCTTCTGTTGTATTTATCATTTTCAGACTGCTTCTGTTGTATTTAATATTTTCAGACTGCTTCTGTTGTATTTATCATTTTCAGACTGCTTATGTTATATTTAAAATTTTCAGACTGCTTTTGCTCTATTTAACATTTTCAGAAGCACCTTCAGCACAATTCCAATTCTATAAAGAAACTGAATGAAGTTCCAAAACTAACCAAAAAAGCAACAAACACAAAGAGCCGGTTTTACTGACATAGATTAAGCCTACCTTGGAGTTTCCCATTAATATAGATATTTTTTGTGACAGACAATTCTGAATATGGGTCCTCAAACCAAGGCTGTTTGTTTAAATTCCTGTACATTTTACTGTACAAAATCAGGAGTTAACTTTTACTTCGAACATAGATGTTTACATCACCATCAGCAAACATTTTTGGATAAAGTAAATTCATAATATATTACAGCTTATCTGATTTACTAGTGCTCATATGTCACGAGCTGATTAAAAGAGAGAAGACAAGAAAACACTACAACTACAATAAAAGAGAACAACTGAGCATTTCATGAAAAAATAAAGAGGGAACAAGATATTGAACAGATTTTGGTGATCACTAACGGGTCAGACACTGGACTTTAATTGAGGTAATACTATGTAGGCGTGAACTCCATTTGACACCGTTTTACTAGAAACAGACTTTGCCCACAGGAGCATGGGTGAGATTGGAACAAATCACCTTGTATTTTTAGAGAGTTCACTGTGGTTTGGGAAGATCATCAAATGAAATTATATCAGATGTGTGTTTACAAACTGTTGTGTGCTATATTATATCTCTCTTGCCAGCAATAATAAGGACTAGTTGCCAAGTTGCAAAAGCTATGTCATTAATCTCTTGGTGGGTTCCACTCAATTACTCAATTTTCTCGAAGGAGTAGAAAACAGACTGATACAAAAAATTGGCTTCTCGTCTATAATTAGAAACGTTCTCATTTCAGAATTACTTTTAAATTGATATAACAATCATACAATTGTATTATCATTTGTGAGCACCTGTTATTGCCTAATGACAAATGAAATAGGCCTTCCTGTAGTATTCCTGGAGTATGTTTGAAATTATGAAATAATTAATCCTATATGCATTGCAGAGTTAAAGAATTATTTAGGTGTGCATGTTGAGTTTGTGTCTAGTTCAGGAGCTCCCGGCGATGAATTTACCCCATTAGTGTCAAGTTTGGTGAGTTTTATCTTTCTCCACAAATGAAACATTGAGATATTTAACATTTACACGAACCGACAAAAGTCTTTCAATTAGCATTAAGATGTATTTATCCCGGAATGCTTTCCCACCTGTCTTAAAAACGATATGATGATACATTGTTTGCTCCCTACAGTTTTAATGTTTTAATGCAGTTATAATATAAGAAATAAGAAGAACTATTATAAGTTAAATTTATTTCATTCTGGATTTGATATTTATTCAATCGGGTTACACTGTTACATCCTGGAACTCTCTAGGAGACTTTATGTTATGGTGGCCCTAGAGGATTACCAGGACATGACAGCAAGCATGCCCTCTAGATTATCTTTATGTTAATGTTCTCAGCTGCCCATGTTGCCCTAATTGGAGATCTTATTTGAGTTGACTATGGATTCAATTTTGTTGATCACTGTTTGCATTTTATGTGCTCTTCAGTTCTGCTTTCCATTATTTGTTTTGTAGATTTGTAAGTTTGGCAAAGAAAACATTTAGAGGAAATATAGTCCCGCCAGGGGTCTGAATACTTTCCAAGGCACTGTGGGTGTGTCCGGATATTAATGTTTACATTAAAAACCTTTGTCAGCCATCTTGGAGACTGTTTTACATAAAAATGTACGTTGTGTACACCTGAATTCATTGATTTAAATATCAAACACTAATAGTTTTATTGTGCAATAGATGCATACAAATAATTTTAGACATCAATGTAGATCAATGTAAATGCTAGGTAATAGTGAGCATTTCCTCTATTGATTTCCCTCACATAATATATATATATTTTGAAGTACTACCCCAACATTTTAAAATAGTTTCTATATATTAAAAAAATGTCAACACTTCAACTCCTATACAATTTTTCAACAGTGTTTAGTTTTAGAGAATAAGGTGCAAAATGCTTAATAATTAATGACATTGTGTCATAGCATTGTTTAACATACTGTTAATCCAAACAGAGACACATTAAACACATTCTGTAACGACAGGGCTCTATGATTGAGTGTTGATATGCTTCATTAAGTCGAATAGCAGGAAAGCTTAATCAGCATCAACTTGAACATTTATTGACATTCCAAATTGCACAACTGAAAAACATGTATTCATGCGTATATATGTGAACTGGGTGCATCACAGCTATTTGATTGGCAGGTTTTCTTTCGAAGTTTGTCCCTAGGGATCAGACTATTGGTTGTACACAGGGGGGTTCATGCTCTAGAGCCAATGATAAGCCTATTTTCTATTTGTCATCTTAACAAACCGATTAGACAGCAATTAGGAGCACTAATTTACAGAGCAAACCATTTTAAAGGAGCCATGTATCACTGAATACTAATCACCCTGCACATATTCATATTTACTAATTACCTCGCTTATAGTTATAATTACATAATCATGAGCACAATAATGAAATTTTGGGGATTAAAACAAATTTCCAGCTAAATAAGTGAGTCGTATGTATTCTAGCTTCAGTTTTGTAGTTTTATAATCAAGCAATGATAGAGAAATTATGTATCACCTGAAGCATAGGCAAAAAATATGTTTATAGTTGCAACAATTTGTTTGTATCAAAGTATATTAGGAAATATAACTATGTTTTTCCTAAAAGTAACCATGCATTCAATTACCGTTGATTTGAGCCCTTCATTTCGTTCAAGAGTAGACAGGTGCTCCCACGAGGAAATGTTTGACATCAAGGAAATGAATACAGACCTCTTAAACATACTTTAATCAACTTTGCTTGGTTTTGTCACAGCCATGCAATCATTTAACTGACAAAGTTTGTCATCAGGACTCAGAAGATCCCCTGCCGAATTAAAATGTTTGTCAAATAGCACATTTGTTAAAGAATGAAAATACAGGATAACTTATCTAACATAATAGGAAGAAACTCTTTAAAATAATGTCTATTTATCTACATGCATCTTCACCTTTCAAACTGGCCCCTTTTGAACACTGATTGATGCGGGTTATATTGATTATTTTGCTCTACTAAACTACTTTCACTTTAAACAGAATTAACATAGACAAAAGGATTGCAAACAATGGGTTACTTCAAAAGGCAGGCCATGATAACCTCACAGTTGCTAATCAATAATGTATAGGGGAGACAAGAGGATACTCCTGACGGGTCTGGCAGTGTGGGACCTCCCAGGGTTAGTGGCAAACATGCAATAATGGAGTGAAATGCAAGAGGTTGTCTGACACAGGAGAACAGATAAGGAGTCATTACAGTTTACTCAAATGGTGATGGACAGACTCTTAACTGGAGGAGAGATATGTCCCTCTGCAGCACAAACTGCCGACGTCCTGCATTTAACAAAGGTTTGATCGACACAGTTGCACAAATCTGGATGGAATTAACCAATTCAGGATTGTCCAACTCCAATGTGTCAATCAACTTTGTTAGGCTTCCATTTATAACTCCGACAAGATGCATTTCACTGCCGTTTTCAATACTTAGTGTCTTACATCTGTAACCTTTTCTGCTGGGAAAATTCAAAACAGCTGGATTTCCTCAAGTAAAATGACTGTAATATTTCTATACTGCTGACCTGTATGTTTGTGCCTGTTTGTGAAAAAGCAGCACTTAAACGGCTAAGCAAACATCTGAAATAAAGTATTTTTCTGAAATGTATCAATCCCAAAAATGCACATGCCAAGTGTTATTTTAAATGGCATAATTCTTTTGAATGCTTCTGACTAGAGACTGAAATCCAAAAAATTACTTAAAATAAATCTGAGTTTGAAAATGACAAATTGGGGTGCATGGTCTCACCGTGGGCAGATAACGGGACATAGGATTATTTACTTTTGAGTCGAGCCCTGCCTTCCTGGTGTTCAAATTGTGTCTTTCCCTAGCAGTGTTGATCCAATTGCTGTACCTGGTTCCCTTTGTCACAGAACCAGAATGATCGACGTATCCAGAACCTTTCTGCACACAAAAATATGTATTACCATGTTCAACATATTGCAATGCAAAAATAACTGAGTTAATAATGAACATGAATGTACTCACTACTCTAAGTTGAAGTCGCTCTAGATATAAGTGTCTGCGATATGACGCCAATAACAGGCTAATTAGAGAATAAAACTCCTAAAAATATGTTTTACTGTGAAGTAATGAACTCAAAATGAAATGTTTACACAAGTAGTTGCTTCTCATTTAACATAAATGAACAAAGCAAGTAAACAACAAAAGATTGTCGCCCTGTCCCTGGGCGCGGCAGATTCCTGCCTGGGTTGTTCCTGTAAATGAGAATGTGCTCCCAGTCAATTCAAAATGAGGGGACAATAAATTATCACAACCCTTTTTCCCCAGTGTCTCCCTTTTCCCCGTCTATCCAGTCATTATCATCCGATTCTGCTTCTGTGTCTGATATTGCTGCCAGATCTTGCTGTGTGCTCAGAGAATGGGGCCTATGTATTGAAGTGTGGGGCCTATGTATTGAAGTGTGGGGCCTATGTATTGAAGTGTGGGGCCTATGTATTGAAGTGTGGGGCCTATGTATTGAAGTGTGGGGCCTATGTATTGAAGTGTGGGGCCTATGTATTGAAGTGTGGGGCCTATGTATTGAAGTGCGGGGCCTATGTATTGAAGTGTGGGGCCTAGGTATTGAAGTGTGGGGCCTATGTATTGAAGTGTGGGGCCTATGTATTGAAGTGTGGGGCCTATGTATTGAAGTGCGGGGCCTATGTATTGAAGTGCGGGGCCTATGTATTGAAGTGTGGGGCCTATGTATTGAAGTGTGGGGCCTATGTATTGAAGTGTGGGGCCTATGTATTGAAGTGTGGGGCCTAGGTATTGAAGTGTGGGGCCTATGTATTGAAGTGTGGGGCCTAGGTATTGAAGTGTGGGGCCTATGTATTGAAGTGTGGGGCCTATGTATTGAAGTGTGGGGCCTATGTATTGAAGTGTGGGGCCTATGTATTGAAGTGTGGGGCCTATGTATTGAAGTGTGGGGCCTATGTATTGAAGTGTGGGGCCTATGTATTGAAGTGTGGGGCCTATGTATTGAAGTGTGGGGCCTATGTATTGAAGTGTGGGGCCTATGTATGTATTGAAGTGTGGGGCCTATGTATTGAAGTGTGGGGCCTAGGTATTGAATGTGTGGGGCCTATGTATTGAAGTGTGGGGCCTATGTGTGGGGCCTTGTATTGAAGTGTGGGGCCTATGTATTGAAGTGCGGGGCCTAGGGTATTGAAGTGTGGGGCCTATGTATTGAAGTGTGGGGCCTAGGTATTGAAGTGTGGGGCCTATGTATTGAAGTGTATTGAAGGCCTATGTATTGAAGTGTGGGGCCTATGTATTGAAGTGTGGGGCCTAGGTGGGGCCTATGTATTGAAGTGCGGGGGGCCTGGGGCCTGTATTGAAGTGTGGGGCCTAGGTATTGAAGTGTGGGGCCTATGTATTGAAGTGTGGGGCCTATGTATTGAAGTGTGGGGCCTATGTATTGAAGTGTGGGGCCTATGTATTGAAGTGTGCCTTTTCATCCAAATGCCTTTTCTGGTCCCCTTTTGATAATTTACAATTTGTAAATATTTATGTTTGATGATTGTTATATATATATATATATACATAAAAGAATCAGCCATAAAATTATGACCACTGACAGGTGACGTGAAAAACAATAATAATCTTGTTATCAATGCACCTGTCAGTGGGTGGGAAATATGAGGCAGCCAGTGAACATGTTGTCCTCAAAGATGATGTGGTAGAATCAGGGAAAATGGGCAAGAGTGAGGATCTGAGAGTCTTTGACGAGGGCCAAAATGTAATGTTTTGCGACTGGGTCAGAGCATCTCCAAAACTGCAGCTCTTGTGGGCTGTTCCCGTTCTGCAGTGGTCAGTACCTGTCAAAAGTGGTCCAAGTTAAAGCGTGTACCAACAGGGACATGGGGGGGCCAAGGCTCATTGATGCACGTGGGAAGAGAAAGCTGGTCCGTGTGGCCTGATTCAACAGGCGAGCTACTGTAGCCCAACTAAAAAGGTAATACTGGTTTTGATATTAAGGTGTCAGAACACACAGTGCATTGCAGTTTGATGGATATTGGGCTGCATAACTGCAGAGCAGTCAGGATGACCCTGCTGACCTCTGCTGGCCCCTGCTGACCCCTGCTGGCCCCTGTCCACTGCTATAATCCCACAATGGACACGTGAGCATCACAACTGGACTGTGGAGCAGTGCCATTGATGTGGATTTGACAAGTGCCACCTACCTAAACATTGTTGCTGACCATGTTAACCCAATTATGGAAACGGTATTCCCTGATGGCATCGGCTTCTTTCATCAGCATAATGCACCTGTCACATAACAACAATGGCTCAGGATGGGTTTGAGGTACACATCAATGACTTGAAGGTGTTGACCTGGCCTCAAAATTCCCCAGATCTCATTAGAATCGAGCATTTGTAGGATGTGCTGGACAAACAAGTCTGGTCCATTAAGACGCCACCTCGCAACTTACAGGACTTGCTGCTAATTTGCTGTTAATGTCTTGGTGCCAGATACCACAGCACGTCTTCAGAGGTCCAGTAGAGGCCGTGCCTCGTAAGCCGAGGGCTGTTTTGGCAGCAAATGATTGACTTAGACAATATTAGGTCATAATGTTATGGCTGATTGGGGTATGCAATAAATGACATTAAAGACATTGTAAACTATGGCCAGTCCTTGACTTGGAATGTGTAATAAGAGCAGGAGCTGTCTTTTCCAAGTCAGCCCATAAGACCAGGGTGTCACAGACCTAAATGGCTAAGCCAAACTATTTGTGACCCATGTAAATCTAAACAGAAGGTTGTTGTTCTCTGATCACATTGTGGTACCATCTCCTACTATTGTGTTATTGATTTAGGAATCAAATGCAATAACTGCTATGTTAAGCTATTGTACAAAACACATAATCTGGAGATCTGCTGGGTGAATCATACCTAAGCTTTTCAAAGGATTTTCCTTTGTTCCTGAGGCTGTACACAGTACCTTTCCTGATTGATGGTTAGCCACAACCAATACTTCTTTTTTAGACGATATCCAAATGTAAAAGCTACTTGAATAGACAAAAGCATCCTGAAGGTGGCCAGATATGTTTTTCAAGAATCAATAATCAAAGATCTGACGCTAGCAAGAGTACAGAAGATGTTTGTTAATTCGACATCAAAAATGCCAACTACCAAAACATTATTGCAGACCGGCTACGACCCTTCATGGCGATGGTAATCCATAATGACTGTGGCCTCTTTTAGCAGCGTCCTGACAAACTGTACACACTGTTCTGGAATGGTTTGGGCAACGTGGTGAATTATTCAGGGTGTTGCCGTGGCCTCAAAATGAGCCAAGGATATTACTGCTGGTGATGTCACCTTAGACCCCGGACGTTTTGTTCACAAACCACACGTCAGCCAGTGTCATCGTCAAGGCTACAGAATGTGGTGGACAGCTTGTCACTATGGAAGCACCCCTTAGACTGCTGGTACACGTTGCAATCCAGATATCATTCTTTACTAATGGTTGAGTGATCTTCTATTATACACTATTCAGTCTGACTGCATTTATTATAGACAGTTCAATAAAACCCATAAAACCCTTTTGCTTTCCAGGGAAGCCTGGTCTCACCTCTGTAGGTGACAACATGGGAATGATGCCTTCCATATTTATCAATCAAGCTCACCAGTGTCCTTCCACAGAGGGCTCAATCCATGTGAACCTGCGCTCTACAGGCTGCCTGTCAGGTGTCCTGCGGTGCTTGGAGAGGACTCATCGTCTTTTTAATTCTCAGCCAATCTTCTGTCCATCACACCACATTATCCCTGCTTTAGTGCTCAGCTCAGGTCCACACACTGTCACATTCTGACATATCTCACAGCCTACACCTCTGCAATAACAAAAAATACAAACTGTCAGAAAAGGTTTTGTTAAGAAATAATTAATGTTCTAACAATCACATCCGCTCTGTACTCAATACGGCTATGTCCTTGCATAATTGGAAGAAATAAAAATACACATTTACATAATGATTCATGTAGAAAGGACTTGTGATGACGATTAGAAAGCAACGTCATTGTGTCATCAAAAGTAAGCTTATTAAACAGTTGGTGAAGAGCACTATTGCAGGAACATGTAATTTGGGAACTCACAAATCTCCTTTAAGGCATCGGCATGTGGGTGCTTTTCATGCATAGAAACAATGTGTTAGGCTTCTCAGTGCCAAGTTCTGAAACACATGATACAGTACACATAAAGTACCAAAATTAAACATAACATGTGCAGTATCCCCGAACTGAAGCGTTCCCTACACAATACACATCCTCCTAGAGTAATGACTTCTTCCTGGCAATTTGTTTATATGATAAGTAACCTTGTTGACTATATTTGTTGCAGGCTTTGGCATCTTCTGCTATGCACGAAAAGCCTTGTTAGAGCCCTGTCAATCATAAATGCACTGTGGCACATTCTTTATTCAGAATTCTCTTTAGCTTTTGCACGGCAGTAGCAATTCTTCCTGGGGTCCAACTGAATGGTTCTTGGTATAGAGAAGAGGGAACAGGCGGGGGGCTACGGGAAGGTGAATTGTAACCGAGGTGGTTCAGTGACCATATATGATGGGTGACCTTGCCCAGTACCTTATGAGTTGAATTGATAAGATTCCATGGCTATGAAAATACATAATGTAATACGTGAAAAATGTCAACATTCTGTCTCACCACATGACCAAAGAAAATATTAAATGGAAATTTGTATGTTTATGTAATAGTTGAAGTCCCCAATGTGCTCATGTTCTACAGAATAACTCACTGTTCACAGTGAGATTTAATTCAGAATTAAAACATTGTTCTTGGCCTTACTCTCTCAGGGCTGGCCTTCTTGGCAAGGCGTGTCTGTGCAATAAATCCTGCCTACTGACATAAACTTCCCTGATGCTTAACCTGTCATCTAGATATATTATTTCAATATTAATATTCTATACATTATATTATTTATATTATTATTTGTTATTATGCATCCTGAACATGTACCGCGCTTTTTCAATATTCATTTTAGGATGCTGGAAATCAATAGATGCTGGAGTTCTGTATGAAAGGAGAAAACAGCTCGACCAGTCACCCAAAGAAATCCCTCAAGAGACTACAACTGAAGCCTCATACCCAGGTTATAGCTCTGCTGAAAATGTCATGAAACCAGGAAAAGTAGTGAACCTACGTTTTGGGGAGTATTTTTTTACGAGCCACGCTTCATCAACCCAGGCTTTTTCCGTTTAGCTTGCTTCAGGTTGATAAAATCCTAAACCATGGTTATTTCATAACGATGACACAGATTGTACAGTTCAATGTGGTGAAATAGGTATTGCCTTGCTCATTTAATTACCCATTGGTTCTTTAATGTATTTTCGTATGGGCCGATCGGTATTGTGAATGCACTGCAAATGTTTTGAATTGGTTAAGTCAAAGAATCATTTTACTGTATATTTACCTACCTGATATTATTCTGAATTGCCCCCAATGGGAGGGAAGTGTGAGAATGTAAAAAAGATCTTTAGACCCGCATGTTGACTTAGCAACCAAGTACAAAGTCAGAAATGCTAGAAATATAAAAATCCATGTGAATGCCCTTCAATTTTATAACTACTGGTGATAAATGTGTCCCCAAAGCTTTTTTGACACCTTAGCACAATGACTAGGTCTGTGGAGTGAATGGGATATTTTTATCACATGCTCATGTTGACCAGCCTAGGCACTAAAAGCCAGATTTGCTACTGGACTCTTTAAAAGCTCCTAGTTTAGCTTTTGTGCATAGTATCCCACATAGGGAATCTGCAGAATGTGACGAAGTTACTACGAGAACCTGGGAAATACACCTTAATAACTCTATATAAATGTCCTATAATCAAAGCACTCATGTAACATAGAACACTTACACACACGGAGACAAGGGGCATTATATATGCAGTACTGATGATGGGATGAGAACCAGGTGTGTGGGTTGACAAGACAAATGGAATGATGAGCAATGGAGAGGTTGGCTAAAGGTCGATGAGGATGAGAGTCTGGCTGACAAAGGATTCTCTTTTTGGGTATATTTAAAGTGTGTTTTTGTTATATATATTATATTTTCAAAATGCTATTACAATGATGAAAGTTTTGTATTCATTATTCAAACTTAACTCTCATTGTCAGGGTCTGCCATGCAGATCACAAGGAGTAGACACAATCGCAGAGAAGCTTTTCCAAAAACGGGGTTTTTATTCTCATCCAGGCAGGAACAGGCACAAGAAACGAGAACTTAAACAAGACACACAAAACCACGAGTCAAACAAAGGGTCAACACAGAACATGATAACAGGAACCTAAAACCCAAAGAACAAGAACTAAACCGTAAAAACAAACTGACTATACAAAGAACCGGACAACGTAACCCCAATAACCCACACCCCCTAACAAGCACCGACACCCAAGGACTAAATAACACACAAGAACTAAGGACAGGAAACCTGGACAAACTAACCTACAGAGAACATGGACAACCAATCAAACAAAGAACAAACTATCATACAGAGAACAAGCACACAAAAGAACCGAACGAGAAACAGAGAAAACATACCTTAAACAATGACCCAACAATGACGGACAGACACCGACCAAACTATATACAGACACTAACAAACAAACACTGAACAGGTGTGACGAAAACACAGGTGCAAGGAATGTCTTTGATTTTCCCTCTCTGCTGATTGGGGAGTGCCAGCACCAGCATAGAGGGTAACAGAGGGAGTTCTTACAGAACCCCCTTAAGGCGCGGCTCCTGAAGCGCCCAAACAAAATAAACTAAAACCCCGGCTACGAATTGCAGCGGGAGGCGGCAGAGGAGGTGGGGTGGGATGGAGGCGAGAAACAAAAAACCTGGAACGGGACAGAGTCAAGGGAATAGTGCCGTTACTCCGGGGGCAAGCGGAGGCCTAGAGGACAGTGCCAGCAAGACACAGAGTCAGGAGGCCGGACCGGAGAGGGCGGAGCAGAGACCCGGCCGGGCGGATGCGGGTCAGGAGGCCGTAACGGCTGAGGCGGGGCAGAGGACAGGACGGGCGGATGCGGGTCAGGAGGCCGGACAGGCGTAGGCGGAGCAGAGGTCCGGAAGGACGGATGAGGGTCAGGAGGCCGGACAGGCAAGGACAGCTCGGGCGACCGGACAGGCAAGGACGGCGGGTCAGGTGGTCTACCCGGCGGGAGCGGGTCAGGAGGTCTACCCGGCGGGAGCAGATCTGGAGGTCGACCCGGAGGATGCAGGTCAGAAGGCAGATCAGGAGGGTGCAGGTCTGGAGGCCGGACAGGCGGGTGTAGGTCTGGAGGTCGACCAGGCGGGTGCAGGTCTGGAGGTCGACCAGGCAGAGACGGGTCAGGTGGTCGACCCGGAGGAAGCAGGTCTGGAGGCCGGACAGGCAGATGCGGTTCAGGAGACCGGACAGGCGGGAGCGGGTCAGGAGGCCTACCCGGCGGGAGCGGGTCAGGAGGTCCACCCGGCGGGAGCGTGTCAGGAGGTCTACCCGGCGGGAGCGTGTCCGGAGGTCTACCCGGCGGGAGCGTGTCCGGAGGTCTACCCGGCGGGAGCGGGTCCGGAGGTCTACCCGGCGGGAGCGGGTCCGGAGGTCTACCCGGCGGGAGCGGGTCCGGAGGTCGACCCGGCGGGAGCGTGTCCGGAGGTCTACCCGGCAGGGGAGCGTGTCCGGAGGTCTACCCTACCCGGCGGGAGCGTGTCCGGAGGTCTACCCGGCGGGAGCGTGTCCGGAGGTCTACCCGGCGGGAGCGTGTCCGGAGGTCTACCCGGCGGGAGCAGATCTGGAGGTCGACCCGGAGGATGCAGGTCAGAAGGCAGATCAGGAGGGTGCAGGTCTGGAGGCCGGACAGGCGGGTGTAGGTCTGGAGGTCGACCAGGCGGGTGCAGGTCTGGAGGTCGACCAGGCAGAGACGGGTCAGGTGGTCGACCCGGAGGAAGCAGGTCTGGAGGCCGGACAGGCAGATGCGGTTCAGGAGACCGGACAGGCGGGAGCGGGTCAGGAGGCCTACCCGGCGGGAGCGGGTCAGGAGGTCTACCCGGCGGGAGCAGATCTGGAGGTCGACCCGGAGGATGCAGGTCAGAAGGCAGATCAGGAGGGTGCAGGTCTGGAGGCCGGACAGGCGGGTGTAGGTCTGGAGGTCGACCAGGCGGGTGCAGGTCTGGAGGTCGACCAGGCAGAGACGGGTCAGGTGGTCGACCCGGAGGAAGCAGGTCTGGAGGCCGGACAGGCAGATGCGGTTCAGGAGACCGGACAGGCGGGAGCGGGTCAGGAGGCCTACCCGGCGGGAGCGGGTCAGGAGGTCCACCCGGCGGGAGCGTGTCAGGAGGTCTACCCGGCGGGAGCGTGTCCGGAGGTCTACCCGGCGGGAGCGTGTCCGGAGGTCTACCCGGCGGGAGCGTGTCCGGAGGTCTACCCGGCGGGAGCGTGTCCGGAGGTCTACCCGGCGGGAGCGTGTCCGGAGGTCTACCCGGCGGGAGCGTGTCCGGAGGTCTACCCGGCGGGAGCGTGTCCGGAGGTCTACCCGGCGGGAGCGTGTCCGGAGGTCTACCCGGCGGGAGCGTGTCCGGAGGTCTACCCGGCGGGAGTGTGTCCGGAGGTCTACCCGGCGGGAGCGTGTCTGGAGGTCTACCCGGCGGGAGCAGATCTGGAGGTCGGACAGGTGGGTGCAGGTCTAGAGGTCGACCAGGCAGAGACGGGTCAGGAGGCAGTGCCGGAGGAGACGGGTCAGGAGGCAGGGCCGGAGGAGACGGGTCAGGAGGCAGGGCCGGAGGAGACGGGTCAGGAGGCAGGGCCGGAGGAGACGGGTCAGGAGGCCGTGCCGGAGGACACGGTTCAGGTGGCCGTGCCGGAGGACACGGTTCAGGTGGCCGTGCCGGAGGACACGGTTCAGGTGGCCGTGCCGGAGGACACGGTTCAGGTGGCCGTGCCGGAGGACACGGTTCAGGTGGCCGGGGAACTGGTTTTGGCCCGGCAACAGTCCTTGGCCCGGGAACTGGCTCGGCCAGGATGACGGCCTCGGGCATAGGACGGGGCTCGAGAACAGGACGGGGCTCGAGGACAGGACGGGGGACCGGACTGGAGTCAGGCAGGGGGACCGGACTGGAGTCAGGCAGGGGGACAGGACTGGAGTCAGGCAGGGGGACAGGACTGGAGTCAGGCAGGGGGACAGGACTGGAGTCAGGCAGGGGGACAGGACTGGAGTCAGGCAGGGGGACAGGACTGGAGTCAGGCAGGGGACAGGACTGGAGTCAGGCAGGGGGACAGGACTGGAGTCAGGCAGGGGACAGGACTGGAGTCAGGCAGGGGGACAGACTCCGACAAAGGGGTCTGAAGTGAGCTCTGGGGCTGGAGTGAGCTCTGGGGCTGGAGTGAGCTCTGGGGCTGGAGTGAGCTCTGGGGCTGGAGTGAGCTCGGGAACCGGGACAGCCACGGGGACAGACTCTGGGACGGACACGGGGGGCTGGCTCAGGCAAGGAAACGGGGACTGGCACCGGCAGGGAAACGGGGACTGGGACAGGCAGGGAAACTGGGACTGGGACAGGCAGGGAACCTGGGACTGGGACAGGCAGGGAACCTGGGACTGGGACAGGCAGGGAACCTGGGACTGGGACAGGCAGGGAACCTGGGACTGGCACAGGCAGGGAACCTGGGACTGGCACAGGCAGGGAACCTGGGACTGGCACAGGCAGGGAACCTGGGACTGGCACAGGCAGGGAACCTGGGACTGGCTCAGGCAGGGAACCTGGGACTGGCTCAGGCAGGGAACCTGGGACTGGCTCAGGCAGGGAACCTGGGACAGGCAAGGACACGGGGACTGGCTCAGGCAAGGACACGGGGACTGGCTCAGGCAAGGACACGGGGACTGGCTCAGGCAAGGACACGGGGACTGGCTCAGGCAAGGACACGGGACTGGCTCAGGCAAGGACACGGGGACTGGCTCAGGCAAGGACACGGGACTGGCTCAGGCAAGGACACGGGACTGGCTCAGGCAAGGACACGCGGACTGGCTCAGGCAAGGACACGCGGACTGGCTCAGGCAAGGACACGCGGACTGGCTCAGGCAAGGACACGCGGACTGGCTCAGGCAAGGACACGCGGACTGGCTCAGGCAAGGGCACGGGGACTGGCTCAGGCAAGGGCACGGGGACTGGCTCAGGCAAGGGCACGGGGACTGGCTCAGGCAAGGGCACGGGACTGGCTCAGGCAAGGGCACGGGACTGGCTCAGGCAAGGGCACGGGACTGGCTCAGGCAAGGGCACGGGGACTGGCTCAGGCAAGGGCACGGGGACTGGCTCAGGCAAGGGCACAGGGACTGGCTCAGGCAAGGGCACGGGGACTGGCTCAGGCAAGGGCACGGGGACTGGCTCAGGCAGTAGCTTCTTCCTTCCACCTCGGGTGTCTTCCAAAGGAGGAGGGTCATCATCAATGTCCTCCTCGTCTGAAACCTCAAAGTCCTCACCACTGTCCAGCAGTGAGACTTTCCCTGTCTTTTCTGCCGCTTGAGCCTGGTCAGCCATCTTGTGCTGCGGGGCGACAGCCATCTTGTGCTGCGGGGCGGCAGCCATCTTGTGCTGCGGGGCGGCAGCCATCTTGTGCTGCGGGGCGGCAGCCATCTTGTGCTGCGGGGCGGCAGCCATCTTGTGCTGCGGGGCGGCAGCCATCTTGTGCTGCGGGGCGGCAGCCATCTTGTGCTGCGGGGCGGCAGCCATCTTGTGCTGCGGGGCGACAGCCCTCTTGTGCTGCGGGGCGACAGCCCTCTTGTGCTGCGGGGCGACAGCCCTCTTGTGCTGCGGGGCGACAGCCATCTTGAGCTGCGGGGCGGCAGCCATCTTGAGCTGCGGGGCGGCAGCCATCTCGTGCTGCCGAGCAGCTCTCAGGGGGGGTGAGGTGGAGGGCAGAACCGAGGAAGGTGAGACAGGAATCAGCTGGAGGGTGAAAGGATCCCAGCGAAACCTCCCCTCCATGTACTCCTCCTCCGACTCGTCCTCAGGCTCGGAGTCCTCAGCACCATAGGGCTCCCAGCCGTACTCCCTCCAGATACTCCTCATCCTCGCTGCGGAGTGACTCTCTCCACTCACGCAATGCTGCGTAGTCCGCCGGTAACCAGATAGCTGGCGGAGTGGATGTTCGAGGAGGGAGGGGCGGTCCGCGCCGGATCGCGCACCGGCGAAAACATTCAGGGAACTCTGGAGACTGTCCGTAAGTGGACGGACAGCTCTTCTTTCTCCGCTGTGTCATAGTCGGTTGGGTCATTCTGTCAGGGTCTGCCATGCAGATCACAAGGAGTAGACACAATCGCAGAGAAGCTTTTCAAAAACGGGGTTTTTATTCTCATCCAGGCAGGAACAGGCACAAGAAACGAGAACTTAAACAAGACACACAAAACCACGAGTCAAACAAAGGGTCAACACAGAACATGATAACAGGAACCTAAAACCCAAAGAACAAGAACTAAACCGTAAAAACAAACTGACTATACAAAGAACCGGACAACGTAACCCCAATAACCCACACCCCCTAACAAGCACCGACACCCAAGGACTAAATAACACACAAGAACTAAGGACAGGAAACCTGGACAAACTAACCTACAGAGAACATGGACAACCAATCAAACAAAGAACAAACTATCATACAGAGAACAAGCACACAAAAAGAACCGAACGAGAAACAGAGAAAACATACCTTAAACAATGACCCAACAATGACGGACAGACACCGACCAAACTATATACAGACACTAACAAACAAACACTGAACAGGTGTGACGAAAACACAGGTGCAAGGAATGTCTTTGATTTTCCCTCTCTGCTGATTGGGGGAGTGCCAGCACCAGCATAGAGGGTAACAGAGGGAGTTCCTTACAGAACCCCCCCCTTAAGGGCGCGGCTCCTGAAGCGCCCAAACAAAATAAACTAAAACCCCGGCTACGAATTGCAGCGGGGAGGCGGCAGAGGAGGTGGGGTGGGATGGAGGCGAGAAACAAAAAACCTGGAACGGGGACAGAGTCAAGGGAATAGTGCCGTTACTCCGGGGGCAAGCGGAGGCCTAGAGGACAGTGCCAGCAAGACACAGAGTCAGGAGGCCGGACCGGAGAGGGCGGAGCAGAGACCCGGCCGGGCGGATGCGGGTCAGGAGGCCGTAACGGCTGAGGCGGGGCAGAGGACAGGACGGGCGGATGCGGGTCAGGAGGCCGGACAGGCGTAGGCGGAGCAGAGGTCCGGAAGGACGGATGAGGGTCAGGAGGCCGGACAGGCAAGGACAGCTCGGGCGACCGGACAGGCAAGGACGGCGGGTCAGGTGGTCTACCCGGCGGGAGCGGGTCAGGAGGTCTACCCGGCGGGAGCAGATCTGGAGGTCGACCCGGAGGATGCAGGTCAGAAGGCAGATCAGGAGGGTGCAGGTCTGGAGGCCGGACAGGCGGGTGTAGGTCTGGAGGTCGACCAGGCGGGTGCAGGTCTGGAGGTCGACCAGGCAGAGACGGGTCAGGTGGTCGACCCGGAGGAAGCAGGTCTGGAGGCCGGACAGGCAGATGCGGTTCAGGAGACCGGACAGGCGGGAGCGGGTCAGGAGGCCTACCCGGCGGGAGCGGGTCAGGAGGTCCACCCGGCGGGAGCGTGTCAGGAGGTCTACCCGGCGGGAGCGTGTCCGGAGGTCTACCCGGCGGGAGCGTGTCCGGAGGTCTACCCGGCGGGAGCGTGTCCGGAGGTCTACCCGGCGGGAGAGTGTCCGGAGGTCTACCCGGCGGGAGAGTGTCCGGAGGTCTACCCGGCGGGAGCGTGTCCGGAGGTCTACCCGGCGGGAGCGTGTCCGGAGGTCTACCCGGCGGGAGCGTGTCCGGAGGTCTACCCGGCGGGAGCGTGTCCGGAGGTCTACCCGGCGGGAGCGTGTCCGGAGGTCTACCCGGCGGGAGCAGATCTGGAGGTCGACCCGGAGGATGCAGGTCAGAAGGCAGATCAGGAGGGTGCAGGTCTGGAGGCCGGACAGGCGGGTGTAGGTCTGGAGGTCGACCAGGCGGGTGCAGGTCTGGAGGTCGACCAGGCAGAGACGGGTCAGGTGGTCGACCCGGAGGAAGCAGGTCTGGAGGCCGGACAGGCAGATGCGGTTCAGGAGACCGGACAGGCGGGAGCGGGTCAGGAGGCCTACCCGGCGGGAGCGGGTCAGGAGGTCTACCCGGCGGGAGCAGATCTGGAGGTCGACCCGGAGGATGCAGGTCAGAAGGCAGATCAGGAGGGTGCAGGTCTGGAGGCCGGACAGGCGGGTGTAGGTCTGGAGGTCGACCAGGCGGGTGCAGGTCTGGAGGTCGACCAGGCAGAGACGGGTCAGGTGGTCGACCCGGAGGAAGCAGGTCTGGAGGCCGGACAGGCAGATGCGGTTCAGGAGACCGGACAGGCGGGAGCGGGTCAGGAGGCCTACCCGGCGGGAGCGGGTCAGGAGGTCCACCCGGCGGGAGCGTGTCAGGAGGTCTACCCGGCGGGAGCGTGTCCGGAGGTCTACCCGGCGGGAGCGTGTCCGGAGGTCTACCCGGCGGGAGCGTGTCCGGAGGTCTACCCGGCGGGAGCGTGTCCGGAGGTCTACCCGGCGGGAGCGTGTCCGGAGGTCTACCCGGCGGGAGCGTGTCCGGAGGTCTACCCGGCGGGAGCGTGTCCGGAGGTCTACCCGGCGGGAGCGTGTCCGGAGGTCTACCCGGGGGAGCGTGTCCGGAGGTCTACCCGGCGGGAGTGTGTCCGGAGGTCTACCCGGCGGGAGCGTGTCTGGAGGTCTACCCGGCGGGAGCAGATCTGGAGGTCGGACAGGTGGGTGCAGGTCTAGAGGTCGACCAGGCAGAGACGGGTCAGGAGGCAGTGCCGGAGGAGACGGGTCAGGAGGCAGGGCCGGAGGAGACGGGTCAGGAGGCAGGGCCGGAGGAGACGGGTCAGGAGGCAGGGCCGGAGGAGACGGGTCAGGAGGCCGTGCCGGAGGACACGGTTCAGGTGGCCGTGCCGGAGGACACGGTTCAGGTGGCCGTGCCGGAGGACACGGTTCAGGTGGCCGTGCCGGAGGACACGGTTCAGGTGGCCGTGCCGGAGGACACGGTTCAGGTGGCCGGGAACTGGTTTTGGCCCGGCAACAGTCCTTGGCCCGGGAACTGGCTCGGCCAGGATGACGGCCTCGGGCATAGGACGGGGCTCGAGAACAGGACGGGGCTCGAGGACAGGACGGGGGACCGGACTGGAGTCAGGCAGGGGGACCGGACTGGAGTCAGGCAGGGGGACAGGACTGGAGTCAGGCAGGGGGACAGGACTGGAGTCAGGCAGGGGGACAGGACTGGAGTCAGGCAGGGGGACAGGACTGGAGTCAGGCAGGGGGACAGGACTGGAGTCAGGCAGGGGGACAGGACTGGAGTCAGGCAGGGGGACAGGACTGGAGTCAGGCAGGGGGACAGGACTGGAGTCAGGCAGGGGGACAGACTCCGACAAGGGGTCTGAAGTGAGCTCTGGGGCTGGAGTGAGCTCTGGGGCTGGAGTGAGCTCTGGGGCTGGAGTGAGCTCTGGGGCTGGAGTGAGCTCGGGAACCGGGACAGCCACGGGGACAGACTCTGGGACGGACACGGGGGCTGGCTCAGGCAAGGAAACGGGGACTGGCACCGGCAGGGAAACGGGGACTGGGACAGGCAGGGAAACTGGGACTGGGACAGGCAGGGAACCTGGGACTGGGACAGGCAGGGAACCTGGGACTGGGACAGGCAGGGAACCTGGGACTGGGACAGGCAGGGAACCTGGGACTGGCACAGGCAGGGAACCTGGGACTGGCACAGGCAGGGAACCTGGGACTGGCACAGGCAGGGAACCTGGGACTGGCACAGGCAGGGAACCTGGGACTGGCTCAGGCAGGGAACCTGGGACTGGCTCAGGCAGGGAACCTGGGACTGGCTCAGGCAGGGAACCTGGGACAGGCAAGGACACGGGGACTGGCTCAGGCAAGGACACGGGGACTGGCTCAGGCAAGGACACGGGGACTGGCTCAGGCAAGGACACGGGGACTGGCTCAGGCAAGGACACGGGGACTGGCTCAGGCAAGGACACGGGGACTGGCTCAGGCAAGGACACGGGGACTGGCTCAGGCAAGGACACGGGGACTGGCTCAGGCAAGGACACGCGGACTGGCTCAGGCAAGGACACGCGGACTGGCTCAGGCAAGGACACGCGGACTGGCTCAGGCAAGGACACGCGGACTGGCTCAGGCAAGGACACGCGGACTGGCTCAGGCAAGGGCACGGGGACTGGCTCAGGCAAGGGCACGGGGACTGGCTCAGGCAAGGGCACGGGGACTGGCTCAGGCAAGGGCACGGGGACTGGCTCAGGCAAGGGCACGGGGACTGGCTCAGGCAAGGGCACGGGACTGGCTCAGGCAAGGGCACGGGGACTGGCTCAGGCAAGGGCACGGGGACTGGCTCAGGCAAGGGCACAGGGACTGGCTCAGGCAAGGGCACGGGGACTGGCTCAGGCAAGGGCACGGGGACTGGCTCAGGCAGTAGCTTCTTCCTTCCACCTCGGGTGTCTTCCAAAGGAGGAGGGTCATCATCAATGTCCTCCTCGTCTGAAACCTCAAAGTCCTCACCACTGTCCAGCAGTGAGACTTTCCCTGTCTTTTCTGCCGCTTGAGCCTGGTCAGCCATCTTGTGCTGCGGGGCGACAGCCATCTTGTGCTGCGGGGCGGCAGCCATCTTGTGCTGCGGGGCGGCAGCCATCTTGTGCTGCGGGGCGGCAGCCATCTTGTGCTGCGGGGCGGCAGCCATCTTGTGCTGCGGGGCGGCAGCCATCTTGTGCTGCGGGGCGGCAGCCATCTTGTGCTGCGGGGCGGCAGCCATCTTGTGCTGCGGGCGACAGCCCTCTTGTGCTGCGGGCGACAGCCCTCTTGTGCTGCGGGGCGACAGCCCTCTTGTGCTGCGGGGCGACAGCCATCTTGAGCTGCGGGCGGCAGCCATCTTGAGCTGCGGGGCGGCAGCCATCTCGTGCTGCCGAGCAGCTCTCAGGGGGGGTGAGGTGGAGGGCAGAACCGAGGAAGGTGAGACAGGAATCAGCTGGAGGGTGAAAGGATCCCAGCGAAACCTCCCCTCCATGTACTCCTCCTCCGACTCGTCCTCAGGCTCGGAGTCCTCAGCACCATAGGGCTCCCAGCCGTACTCCCCCTCCAGATACTCCTCATCCTCGCTGCGGAGTGACTCTCTCCACTCACGCAATGCTGCGTAGTCCGCCGGTAACCAGATAGCTGGCGGAGTGGATGTTCGAGGAGGGAGGGGCGGTCCGCGCCGGATCGCGCACCGGCGAAAACATTCAGGGAACTCTGGAGACTGTCCGTAAGTGGACGGACAGCTCTTCTTTCTCCGCTGTGTCATAGTCGGTTGGGTCATTCTGTCAGGGTCTGCCATGCAGATCACAAGGAGTAGACACAATCGCAGAGAAGCTTTTCCAAAAATGGGGTTTTTATTCTCATCCAGGCAGGAACAGGCACAAGAAACGAGAACTTAAACAAGACACACAAAACCACGAGTCAAACAAAGGGTCAACACAGAACATGATAACAGGAACCTAAAACCCAAAGAACAAGAACTAAACCGTAAAAACAAACTGACTATACAAAGAACCGGACAACGTAACCCCAATAACCCACACCCCCTAACAAGCACCGACACCCAAGGACTAAATAACACACAAGAACTAAGGACAGGAAACCTGGACAAACTAACCTACAGAGAACATGGACAACCAATCAAACAAAGAACAAACTATCATACAGAGAACAAGCACACAAAAGAACCGACCGAGAAACAGAGAAAACATACCTTAAACAATGACCCAACAATGAGGGACAGACACCGACCAAACTATATACAGACACTAACGAACAAACACTGAACAGGTGTGACGAAAACACAGGTGCAAGGAATGTCTTTGATTTTCCCTCTCTGCTGATTGGGGGAGTGCCAGCACCAGCATAGAGGGTAACAGAGGGAGTTCCTTACACTCATACACACCTCTCTCACACAGTGGATATAAAAAGTCTACACACCCCTGCCAGGTTTTTGTGATGTGAAACATTGAGATAAAAATAAATCATGTCAGAACTTTACCCACCTTTAATGTGACCTATCGTGACCTATTCAATTGAAAAACAAACTAGAACTAGATATCCCTCCAACATTGATGAAAAGACGAGAAAAAAACTGGTCAGGGACCTGCAGCAACATTAAAGAATTTCTGGCAAGTGCTGACTACATTTCTGGCAAGTGCTACATGTGACAACAATCACCCGTATTCTTTATATGTATTGGCTGTAGGGTAAAGCGGCAAGACGGAAACCTTTTCTTACGAAGAAAAACACCCATGCCTGGCAGAGGTTTGCAAAAACTAACATCAGGTCTCTCAAAAGCATGTGGGCAAATGTGTTACGGTCTGATGAAACCAAGGTTGAACTTTAGCGCAAAAAGAACACTGCACATAACCCAAAGAACACCAGACACACAGTGAAGCATGGTTGTGGCAGCATCATGCTCTGGGGCTGTTTTTCTTCAGCTAGAACCGGGCCTTAGTCAGGGTGGAGGGTATTTTGGAGGAAATTAACAGTTCCAAATACCAGGCTTCTGATAGAAAGCTGAAGATGAAGTTCACCTTTCAGCACAACATCAACCCAAAGCACACATCCAAATTCACAAAAGCGTGGCCTCACCAGAAGAAAATTTACGTTTTGGAATAGCACAGCTAAGGCCCAGACCTGAATCCAATTGAACATCTGTGGGGTGACCTGAAGAGGGCTGTGCACAGGAGATGTACTCACAATCTGACAGATTTGGAACACTTTTGCAAAAAAAGAGTGGGCAAATATTGCCAAGTCAAGATGTGCCATGTTAACAGACTCCTACCCAAAAAGACTGAGTGCGGTATGAAAACCAAAAGGTGCTTCAACAAAATATTCGTTTAATGGTGTGCGCACTTATGCAAACAGGTGATTGTAAGGTTTTTATTTTATATTTTTCCCCTCAAAGATTTCCATTTGTTTTTCAATTGAATTATATTATACATTATAGGTCACATTAAATGTGGAAAAAGTTCTGACATTATATTTCCTTCTCATTTGTTTTTCATTTCCACTGTACTACGGAAAAACGTTCCGACATACAAATGAAAATTAAAACTCTCACATACACTAGTGAAAATCTCTCACATACACTAGAGAAACACTCTGAGATTTGACATTTTCAGTACTGTATCTGAGAGCCTTCTAGTATTGTACATGAGAGTTTAAAATTTCAGCAGTGTATGTGAGAGTTTTGTAGTGGTATGTGTGAGAAAGCTTTGATCTTCAGTACTGCATATCTGGGCCGACACGGCCCCTAATACAAAATATAAATTTCAGAATATCTCTTATATACCAACGCATTTTTACAACAACTGGAATATTTTGTCCATTTATAAACATGGGACTTTACAGTGCATATAATGGGTTAAACGCTCCTCTGCCAGTCCACAGTGATGGGAGTGGTGTCATCTCTCCCAAAATGTGTCTACCAGTAGCCAAGTATCGGTGCTGTCTTAACACCCATGCATTGTCCATCTGTTTTGGAATGAAGCACCAGGGTTGACACCCCATATTCTACTGCCACTGCCATCAGCCGCTACTGCCACCATTCCATTAATAATCATAGTTCCATTTGTATGTTGAAGCAAATAAATGGGATATTTAGAAAATATACATATACATACAATTCTGGCTTTAGTTGTTGCCATTAAAAAAGGTACTAAGTCTGCTAACCAGACACACTGTTGCAGTTGGTATATTGTCCAAACACAGAGCAGATCTTTGTCGTTTTTAAAGGACGTTTGTATCCCGTAAGTAATCCATGACTGACTACCATGCATTAGTGCAATGCCTGGGCTGGCCCCGCGGTCTGGGCTGGCCCCGCGGTCTGGGCTGGCCCCGCGGTCTGGGCTGGCCCCGCGGTCTGGGCTGGCCCCGCGGTCTGGGCTGCCTCTTGTGCACATATACTCTGCTGTGGTTCGATTCCCAGGTGTGCCATTTCGGCACTCGCTCTGGCTTTCCCCACTTCCTCTATCACAATTTAATGAAGCACAAACATGTATTTTAAAAATAAGATAGGCTAAAGATAATTACACAAATTGATAACATGACTAAGGAAAGCACTATGGTTTGCATGGGCATAGTGGTAATGTAACTGCAGCTACTAATGGTGACAAAAGTTCTGTAGCTACTAAGATTCAGGTTACCTATTTCTACCGAACCATCTGTTAGCAAACACAAATTATGTTGTGTGCAGTGATAGCAAGTTCTGCTAGTTATGTCAGCGCTCTTTGTATGTGTACTGTTTGGTATTCATTCATCTGATCCGATTTTTCAACTGATTGCCACTACATAGAGAAATTGTTTCCCAATTTATTTTGACAGCAAAAATAAAAATGTTGACTTTAATATCCAAATACTTTTGGAGGGCATTGTACATCAATACAGCTATTGCTAATATTTCATATATCTATGGACATAGATAAAGAGATATGCATTTTCCACTTTGAAATAATAAAACATGTAGGCAATTAATAATTAAAATGTTTTGGCCTTCGCTCATGATGCCTACATCGTTGCAGACTTTCCGATAAAAGGGACGATGTAGAGTCCAATTAGCCCTTAATAATATTCCATTATTTTCCCTGGGCTTAAAGACACTTCTGCAAATAACAGCTATGTGCAAATTCGTTTGAAAAAACGTCATCCTCCTTCCCTGACCTTTGCTAAATAATTATATTATATTGCTCATCTTTCAGAATTAAAAAACCCCAATGGAAAATTAATTAGTGGTTATTTTCACACCTTTTCTTAATTAAAAGGCCCAAGAAATGATGTGTCTGGGCATTAGTATCCAGATGCTAACGTGGCTCCCTACTCAGTGAATGAATGAGGGAAATGGGTGAATGGGGGATTGAAAAAGATTATTGTGCATGTTCACAATTTAATTTGAATGAACTGTAAGAAAACGGGAAAGAGGGAGGTATAACATTCAAAAGTGTTTTCTCCTAATTCCCAATTTGTACTAAGAGGCATTTAAAACTATGTAATTTTCCAGATTTGACATATATTCATCAACAAGCAGAGTGAAGGCTTTGGGCTTCAATGGAAGGATAGGTGCCCAAGGTGACTTGTCCAACCACGTCAATGGTCATTTGAAGATAGGCAGGTCATTTTACACAATAAAGGGGTTCAATTATTAATAAAATCATGTAATTAGGAGTGTGGTCTAAGTGCGTCTGGAGAAGTGAAATACACTGTAGTTAATAGATTTTTGGACAGTCACACAAGTTTTGTGGTTTTTGCACCCTTCAGCACATTGGATTTCAAATGAGACAATGCCAATTTGGCATTTGGAGTAGTTTTCATCTATATAACAGCAGTTTGATGTATCCCCATTGAAGGGTACCAAAAAAACTCTAAAGTCAGGATTGACGTCATGATGTAGATTAATCGGATCAAATCAGAAACATTAGGCGTTTGTGGGAATAATTTGTTGAGCAAAGTTTCCTAGAACTAGCATGTTAGTAAAGTTCTCAATTCTACGTTAATGTTAGACCTTATTTCAAACCATCTATGTTATCCATCTTCACCTAGTGCAGATAGATGATGGTCAAATGATGGAATGCCATATATTATGAATGAGTACAAAAAAGTTTTACTGTTTTGTACACCTAAATTTATATATTTTTGCAAATGGACACTGTTTTTCTTTCATGTGATTGAGCTAATATCTAATAATACCACTATAAACATTTTAAACATTCTGTGTTCATCAATAATAGAAAAAATATGGAATTAGGTGTGTCTTTTCCGTCCAGGTTTACATAATTGCTACATATACCTAATCTTTCTCAAAATGTGTTTGCGTAGACTTCATTTATGGTGAATCTTACAGAATGTTCATACGTATATACACTACTAATCGAAAGTTTGTGGTAACAAAAAATATTTTAATTTTATGTTAAACTTGTTTAACGTTTCTCTGGTAAATCAACATCAAGTTAATCAGAAATACAGTGGTGACATTGGTAATGTTTTAAATGACTATTGTAGCTGGAAATGGCAGATTTTCCATGTAATATTAGCATAGCGTACAGAGGCCCAATATCAGCAACCATCAGTCCTCTGTCCCAATGGCATGTTGTGTTTGCTAATCCAAGTTT